>PVIW01000957.1:173440-362948 GCA_004026585.1 Noctilio leporinus
CACTTAACTGTACATCTTAAAGTTTTCTCCATAGCTAAATATATAACTCCACCTTTTTTTTTTTTTTTTCCTCAGTGGCACTCCATTGCGTAGAAAGACCATGGATTATATAACCAGGCCCATTGATCGCATTTGTTTGTTTTCAGTTTTTTGATGTGATAAATAACCTGTAACAAACAGCCTTGCTGTTCTATACTTCTGCAAACACGTGTAGGTTAAATTCCTGGAAGTTACAATTTTTACTAGGCATACTCTTCCTCAAATTTAAGTCAGCATCTTCTTTTCCTGTGTCTGGAATCTTCTTCCCTGCCTGATCATCCTTTGCTAGCTGTGATGAACCTCAAGGTCAAAGGTAAGTGAATTTAAAAGTTTGGTTACCTTTGCTAAATTGTCCTCCAAAAAGCTTTTGCTGACTCATCCTTCTGTCAACGTATGAGTGGCTATTTCCCACTCTACTAGCTGATGCAGTGTAGTTATTGATTTCTTTTACCATTGCCAAAGTAATAAGTGAAAAACGGTATCTCATTAGCTTCAATTTGTGTTTGCTTAATTATGAGTGAGGGTGAGATCTTTTTCTATGTATGGGGTATTTGTATTTTCCTTCGATTTGCTAGTTCATATCCTTTGCTCAGACAATTTGTTTTGAATTGGAAGTATGAACTGTGCTACTTCCCTGAATCACCTCTTTAGTGGTAACTCAGTGCCTGTAGGATAAAGTCTGGATCCCTAATATGACAAAAAGGGCCTGTGACCTGGTCCCTGCTAAGCCTCCTCTCTGGTTGCTCCCCTTGCTTCAGAATGAATGGTTCACTAACACCTTGCTGCTGTGTTGCCCAGTCTTCTTCCATAAAGTTTAGTGGAGAGACTGGTTAAAGCAATTTCAATGTTCCTATAATTCATTTTAAGTACAGAACCATTATAAAACATTCTGCTATTTCTTCAAGTATTTTATTTTCTCTTGTTAATCCTGTATCAGAGACCATTTGTAAATAATATGTCTTTTATGGTTTCTGGTAGTTTACACTAGTAATGCTATCCAGATACTTTCCAGCTGGCCCTTATTAACATTCTCACTCAAGTTTACTTATTCTGATGGGGAAAATGTTAGACTATAAGTGGATTGCAAAATTCACAGCAGGAGTTTAAAATAAACTACAAAGGAAGAAACCAGTCCAAACAGAGGCCAATGATCACAGCTTGCCTGAGGAACAGACTGTCCAATGTTGGAAGAGCCTAGGAAAGAGCCTCCTCTTCCCTGTTTGATTTGTCACTGACACATCACCTAACACCACTCTCCATCTCCATATTCCCCTGCTGAGTGAAGCCATCACTTACCACATCCCACCCTAACTTTTGTAGAAAGCAAGAGTGAAAAAACAAAAAACAAAAAAACTCACACCCAATATGTCTAGAACCAGGACTCTACCCTAAAGAAGAAAGAAAAAAAAAAAAAATGCTGCATACACAGATGTTTGTTCAGGAGCACATACCCAAGGAGTGTTTTCCTTTAATCCTTATATGAGGATATATTTATTGATTTTAGAGAGAGGAAAGGGGAGAGATAGGAAAAAGGGAGGAAGAGAGGGAAAAGGGGTGGGAGGAGAGAGAGAGAGAGAGAGAGAGAGAGAGAGAGAGAGAAACATCAATTGGTTGGCCTGACATACACACCCCACCCAGGGATCGAACCCTCCACCTAGGTATGTGCTCTGACCAGGAACTGAACCTGCAACTTTTTGGTGTGTGGGATGATGTTCCAATCAACTGAGCCACCTGGCCAGAGCCCAAGGGAATGTTTTACAATCATTGGGATGGTGATTCCACTGACTATGAGTAAGAGTTCCAGTATATAACACTAAATAAAAAATTAAAAATAAGAGATATATATAAAATTATATTTATACTTTGAATTCAACTATGTAAAATTATTATGAAAGAATACATGGAAATGTGTATTAATGATCATAATTTGTTAACTGTTAAGAAGGGTGAAATTTTATTTTAAAACTTTAATGGAATCTATTATTTTTATTTTGAAAACATCTTTCAAGTTTTCTTTTATGTTAAATGGGTTGCGGTTTGTAATGAACATGTTAAGTGACTTGTTGAAAGATATTTTGTTACATATCTATGATTAGAATCCAACACAGATGGCTCAGTGGTCTTAACAGAAACCCCCAGAAACTGATGCGACTGTGGCCATCAGGGAAGGCCCATTGTTATGAGTATCTGTGTAATATCTACCTAACCCAGATCTATCAAATGATGTTCCAATCATTTGCGAAGCAGGCAAGAAGGGTCCTCCTTATAATGGCAAATTTTCTAGTAATGAATCTTTCCAGTTGTCCATGCACAAAATAGAGTTTTGTGCTATGATGGAAAAATTATATAACTTTTATTTTTACACAGGAATATATTCTTGTAAAATGATGTTGTGGAATGTCGGTTCATAGTTACTTCATATAATTTTCATAGAAACATTTGGAAATGTGATCAGCATGATGCTCAAACTACCGTATTAAACCACCCCTTCTTGCACGCTGGGAAGCATTCAAAGACCTTTTCCACAGGTGCCCTTGACAACGACATGCAGTGATAGCAAGCAGCCTCCTATAATTTCAGAGCATCTGACAGCTCCCCCAAAATGCAGGAATGTCAGGCCCAGCAATCCAGAAAAGAACAGCTTTTCAGAGGACACAAAGATGTTGCCATGCCACAGAAGAGACAGTCATTTTCTTCAGAAACTCACACTTGGTTAATTTGGGGATAAAAATAGACTAATGTTACAATAGTCTTCTATGCCAAAATTATATTTGCATCTGAACATCGTTAGCTCTCCTCTCTGGCTTCTCCTCCACAAAGAGTTCTTACAGCAATTGCGTAATTATAACTCATTGTGATTTAACAGGCAAGTCCTGGGAGGCTACAGGTTATCACTTGCGTCCTCATTCCCCAGGTCCGATTGCCACTCCTAGCAGGTTCTTGGTACACATGCTTTCTTTCATTTATGTAATTTTGGGAAAGCCTCATTCATTTTATATTTACACATCGCCCCCTCCCCAACTCCCTTTCCCGCAAAGAAAAGGAGGAAGGGAGACCTTTAAAGTTGACCTTCAAAAATTATTTGATTCTTGTGTGGCCTCACAGTCTATCTTTCTCACTTTTAAGGTTACTTGATACCTTTCTTAGTCAAACAAACCCAAATCCATAATCAGAATAGATTTATTACCTAAGTCATTTCTATATCTCCACTAACTTATCAAGGAAACCAATAACAATAAAATAATCAAGCAATCAATACACAGAAATCATTTTTTTAAAAAAAGAAACAAGTCAATACGCATCGTACAGGTATCTTTCTCTGCCTTAAGGATGCTAGCTAGCATCAGCCACTGATGTCACCAAGTCTTATTTCCAACATTTTTTGTTTTCTTTATGAGATTAGCTCTCTGAATTTGAGTGTGTTTAATACTGATCTACCTATACACACATCTTCATCTTTTTACTCTTTATACTTCACTTCAAGTCACGGGGAACAGGGATATTTCCAGGCAAAGTGTAGAAGCATTTGGAGTGAGATAGGCTTGCATCCAAATCCTCTAGGGTTTCATCATTCACCAGCCAAGTGATTCTAAGCAAGTCATTGACCCTTCCTAAGATTCATTATTCTCATCCATAAAACGTAACTATGAGTAACTGCCCCATAGAACCATTGAGAGCTACATCACAGCTAGTTCAGTATTTCTCAGTTTGTGAGCACATACCTATTAGTAGTGCTAATGTGATATTATCAAGTTTATTAACTAAAAACTTTAATGGGGGAAAGGTCAAAGAATGCCTGGGAAATACAGGAGGCCCGGATGAATGTCTATGTTAAAGTGATAGTGGACTGGACAAAAAACTAAAACAAAATTGATTCAGAGGTTCTCGCAAAGTGAACGATAATTTGTTTCATAGAGTCAGGGTACTTCCAGAGGGGAAGTGTGTTAGGGCAGAAAGAAAGCATCAATGTAGACCACTTATTTGGGGCAACAGTGGAAAGGTTGTGCAGAGGGCTGGTCTCAGGGTGGAGGCTGGACCTGCCAACAGAGATGTGAGTCCAGGGATGCCATACAGATAGAACCAGAGAAGTTAATGAACTTGAGAGACATAAGCATTTTAGCTGGGATAAATGAGTGCTCTGAGGACAGGGGAGGGAGAGAAGAAGATGGGAACTAGAGAAGAGGATGAGAAATAAAGAAAGAATAATGTGTTGAACGTAAGAAGTGCTGAAGGTGATCCAGAGCGTTCTTCTGGCCTGCTGCAGTGAGAGGAGAAGCTGCAGGCGCTGTGGTGTCCGGCTGGAGGCCTGAAGTGGGGATGGGCCTTGGGCCTGCTGGCAAAGCGCTGATGATAGGGGCAGTCATGAACTTTGGAGAGTGGGAGGAGTGTTGAAGGAAAGGAGAATAAATTGTCACCAGGACAGACCTTCTAATCAAGACATGAGCTGAAATGTGGGAGAGGAGGCAGAAACACCATATGAGGGCTGGGAACAAAGATATTCAATGCTGTAAAGATGCTAAGGGACTCAACTACCATTAATTAATGTAACTGAAATGGTAGACAGTTGGAGGCCATTCTAATGACTTCATGAGTCTTGGTGTCAATGGTCCCTTCTACTTTCCAATAGAAGTTAACTGGCACTTCTTTTCTATTTGTAAAACAGAACTGGCCTCAGGGGCTGCAGCTTCTGTCCAGGTGGCTTTGTGTAGAGTGACCATCCTCCCTGCCTTGCCTGTCACAGGTCTGTCTCATACTTATTGTCCTGGCCTAAGGAGCAATGACATCATTTTACTCTCAGAGATGTCTAGGTTTGGAAAATAAAGCATATGCTTGCCTTTCTCTATTTGATGTCTTTCTCTATTTGTGAGCATTCTGACCGCCACGGAGCTCCAATATTTCCAAAAGAGACTTCATGCACATTGCTTTTACTCCCAAGAAGACCTCTTTGTATACCATGTGTATTTATATCTATGATGCAGCAAAGGAGAAATGGGGAGGCATTTCCTCAGAGGCCACTGTGCTTGTTCACTTAATTGTAAATTCATGGAGAGAAGGAAATAAATAGTTTAGTGAACTAACTTGCAGTACTAGGAAGGCATGAGATAAACTCCAACTTCTTAGAGTTGTGTACAACATGTCTAAAATGAGCCTCCTGTACTCAAGTGCCTAAATAAACATCACCTGACTAAGAGAAGCTTATCAGGGTTGTCATGTGGTGCATACACATTCAAAGACTAAAACAAATGCCTTGAGTAGTTAAGGAACTAGTATAAATGACCCATGGACATGAACAATAGGGTGGGAATTGACTGTGGGAGAAGAGAGGGTAGGTGGGGCAGGGGAGAGCAACAGAGGAAAGATGGGTCAACCGTAATAGAATAACAATGAAAAAAAAGAATAAAACTAAGAAAAAAAGACTTTTCATTCTTGGGTGTTTGTTTTTTAATGAATTTCTTAGAAAAGGAGCTCATGATAGCTAACACACAGAACTTATTCACTGCATGATACTATTCCAAGAGCTTTCCAGAATTCAGTTCTTCTTCAACCCTCAAGATTTTAGGAGGTGCCAGTGCTGTTCCTACTTCAGATGAGGGGGTTGAGTAGCAAGTAAGAGTAAGTTGCCTGGGTAACTGCGCAGCAGGGTTGCCTGGTCTATGCCATTGCCACCAGCCCTGACGTCCCCTGCATGGAGCTGCTGCTGAATGGTCAAACACACACCTAGGGATAAATGCTGTAAAGTTTGTGTCCTTTCACAGAACTAGTTCTGCAAATATTGAGCCCCAATTCGAGCAACCACTGCAGAGGCCTGTACAATTACTGCCTGCTTTCTACTTATGTATCTGTGTATATTTTATTGCTATATGTTATATAGAAGGAGATTGTGTTCCATAGAAAACATACATGCAATGATTTTGAATGGTATTTGTTTGAAGCCAGTATCAATTTACTCGTTCTTAGCCATTCATCAAACAGCATCTGCCTGGTACAGGACATTGAATAGACACTGAGAAACACAGACAAGGAAGATGTTAACCATTGTTTTAAGGGCATTAAAGAAAGATATTATGACTTACACTGTCAGTTTTTATTGATGAGCTTCTCTTCCTTCATATTTTAGCTATATTCAGATATATCAGAAGAGGAAAGCATGTTAGAATATCCCTGTTGACTATAGATAAACTGGATGTTTTAAAACATTTAAATTATGAGTTCTCATACTCGGGGATTCAAAATGGAACATTAAGTGATGAGTCCAGGCTAAGTTAAAATTCTAGCTCTGCCTTCTAATTGGAAATTATTTAGCCTAAGACTCAGTTTCTTCACCCCTCAAATGGAGTTAATAACACCAGGGAGGTCTGTTGTGTAATTAAAGTCGTTATGTATGGAAAGGGTCATGCACATTTCATATCCATAGAGAACTCAAGATGAGAGTGACCACTCCTCTTGTCATCAATATAAACTTGTAGAAGCACATTCTACACTTGTTTATCTGTTCCAGCCATGAAGCTGGGCTGCTCCTATGACTTGTTTTACTCAACAGAATACTGTGAATGGGATACTGGGCCAATTCTGGACCTGAGTCTTAAAAAATCCCAGCAGTTCCTACGTTCATGTTCCTGGGGGCACTGCACTACCCTGCCCTGCTGGAGAGAACATGGGAGAGACCATGTGGAAAAGCTCTGAGGACAGGGGGAGGAGGAGTGGCGCCAATTCTCCTTATGACCCCATGAATCTCCGTGACTACAGATGACCCTGACTTACTCTAATTCTACCTGTCTGTGGACACTTGAGAGATACCAACAGAGGCCAGCAGAAGAACCACCCAAATGAGCCAGTTAATTTTCAGATCACAAGAGATAATATGACTGAGCTATTGTTTTAAGCCACTAAGTTGTGGAGTATTTTACTACCCAGAAACAGATAACAAACCACAGTGCTGCCCAAAGAGATTCAACTGCACTGTCATTGAGCTTGACCTGTGTACAACTCTGATACACTCAACTATAATCATGAATGATGGCAAGTTCTTTAAAGGCTGGGTTCTGTCATGAGCGGCCCTTTCCTCTCTCAGATCTTGGTGAACAGAGGAATTAACAAATATAATGGGCTGACCACCTCACTCAAGCGCCCACAATACCAGATGCTCTGTTCAGTGCTGGGAGACAAAGGGGAAGAGGAGGGTCACTGTCATTGAGGATGGTGTAATCTTGACATGCAAGCAAAATAATGGGTTAAGCTCACTTGGAGAAAAAACAATCACATCTTTACAACCCTAGCTGTAGGAAGGTACCAATATTCATAGTGTTTAGCCTGTACCATCTAATAAGAGATACTTTTAAACAATAATCAGGGCCATTAAGTTTACTTTGCTGTCTAACCCCTCATTGTTCCCTTTGTGGGTCATGCAGGTAAGAAGATTCTTTGCTTGTCCTTGCTTAACCTCTTTTCAGTTTCTCTTTTTAAAAGAAACTGAATGCTCCAACCACCCCAAAAGAATGTGAGTTCCAGTCAGATGCTGAAAGCTATACAACTTGGTTTGATGATTTTTTATTAAAATCAGATGCTAAGTGGTGCACCAATTATTTGCATGTTTGTTTTTCCTAATCATGAGAACTGTCATTGCTGAAAAATGTGTGGAAATATATTTATTTGGCTTAATAGCCACTCTGCTGATATTTCTGTTTTCCTTGGAATGCCAAAGTCATATTATGGCAAAATTTGTAGCTTGATACAATCCAACTAGTCTTAAACAAACAACACCCCCCTCAAGCTCATGCAACCTTTTGGTGATTACTACATATTTCTTCTTCTTTTTTCTAGCCCAACTTCTTAAAAGAAGAAGCCTGCTCCCTTTCCCCTCATTTATTCCTCAATAGTATGCTGCTATGCAAATCCCAGTAATCCAGCTTCCCTGGTACCTTCCTCCCCAAGTTGTCATTGAACGCACTGGATACTTCTCAGTCCTTACCATTTCTCAAGACTTGGTAGAGGGGTCTTTCCTCCTTTCTTGAACTCCCTCCTGCTCTGGTGTCACCTCTGGCCCTTCTTGGCTTTTCTCCAAACTCTCTTGTGGGCTTTGTCTGCTTTCTTTGTGGGCTTTGTGGCCTCTGCTTATAGCTTCCAGACCAGCAGCCTTAAGGGTGCTGCTGCAGCCCTCTTGCTTCCCACTTCATGTCCTCTCCTTCCAGTTTCCACCCTATGACCTCAATGATGCTCCAGGTGCCCATGACTTCCAGGTCTGCATTTCCAGCCAGACCTGACCTGATCCCAGTTCTCTGTATCCTATGTCCCCTCCATTGGCGATGTCACAGCAGCTCACAAAAGCCAGCACTCCCCAAAGTAAATGATCATTTTCCCCACACACCCACTCCTCTTTAGTGTTCCTAATGTAGTGAATGGTACCTTTACACATCAACTGCTCAGCGAGAAACAGAAGAGTAGCTTTTTATTCTCTCATCCTCCACATCCAATCAATGATTGAGTCTTGTTCACTCTGTCTCTTAAATATCTCTTGCAACTGTGCATAGTCTTAAGTTCCCAGCGTCTGTATTTTAGTCCAGGCTGTCTTCGTCTCTCCCCAACATTATAATCAAACACCTGCTAATCAGTTTTGTAGTTACCAGAATCGGTAGGAACACTTAATATTCCATTTGCAACGAGGTTTTGTCTTAATTCTATCACAAGGAAATCTTCTCTCACTACAAAAAATATATATATATAGAAGTAGTTATATTAAAAACTGGAAGCAACATTTGGCAGCACTCCAAATCCTTTCCCATACTATACAAGACAATCTTGTAAAAGGCAAGTCTCCTGAAAACTTCATTAGGGCCCTGCATTAGGATCAAGACTAGACTTCCTAACATACTGGGGAACCCTTTATGAGCAGACTCTTCATCCTCATTTCTCATTACTCTCTTCTCCTCCACTAACAATCTTTCCCGAACTATAACCTCTTTTTAAGCTACAGATGGCCGATCTCTCTGCTCTTGGCTTTTTTACATTCTGTTCCTTCTAGCAGGAGAGAAAACTCTCTCACGTTCATTCTCTAACTCCTTGACTAAATATTCATTTCGCTAGGAAATGTTTGCTGGTAACTTGCAATTCAGTTGGGTTTGTCTCTTTTGACTTCTTGGAGACCCTGGAAGCCTAAAAACCTAAGCTCTGACCAGTTGACCACATTACTTTGTTAGCATGAAAAAGGGGAACTTCATGGGAACATTAAAGTTAGGGTGTATGGCTTAAATCAACTGCCTTCCAAGCACACATGTGCTTATTCATGATCACCAATGTTTTCAGCTCATCAGTTTATCTGCTTGTCTGCCTGGGAAGAATGTAAACTTTTAGCTCAAGGACTGTGCCAGTGATGGTCCATTGGACCTGAGTAGTAGACATAATTGGTCCATACTGGAAAAGAGGCAATAATCCCATTTATTAACAGTGATCTTCAATCTTATGTTACAAAAGGAAGTCTAGAAAAGCCTTGATGTAAACTTCCAGGTTTATCTCTCTCCTTTAAGAATTGCAAATGCATTCCCCCAATCACACAGCCCACTAAGAATTCCTAGTAGAGAAGATTTAGGAAAGTAGGATTAGCAAGGGGACCAACCATCCTGGACATTAAGAACAGAGTCTCCCTGAAGAGCCCAGAAGCCCATCACACCAGGTCCGAAGGCAGAGTCTAATTCAGACTGCCTTCATTATACAAGGAATTTTATCTGAAGAGGGGTAACTCTGGAGATGGGCTTTCAAGAAAGAGAATCCTGAAGCATAGTGGTTGCTAAAGTCATCCGTTATTCTGGGTAACTTGATGGAAGAAATAAAGAAAGCAGAGTCTGGCCCTGAGGTAAAGAGACAGCCAGGAACTAGGTGAAATAGGTAGCTAACAGGTCAGGGTTAACGGGTGACTCTTATTCCACTGGGAAACTTTGGGGTAAGCAGAACCTACAGCCAAGGCTGATGAGGCAGAGGGGTCAGATGAGGAGGCTGGAGTTCCATACCCAGGTGAGTGCCTTTCTTATTACTGGCAGTTGGGTGGGGTCAGGACAAGCAAAGACCGATGCTCACAGGTTCCCAATTGTGTGGCCTGCCAGAGGAATAGGGGATCAATGAATCCTATTTGAAAGCTGCTGCTTTATTACAAAAATATTTTATCTTTGGTACATGGGTTTGTTAATAGCAGGAATGGAAGTTCAAAAAGTAACCTTTGATTTTCTATGAATCAATTAAATTGCAGCACTTTATTAGCCTAAGAGTGCGATGGGCCAAAACATATCAATTTAAGAAAAGAAAACACAGAGAATTTTTCCAAGAAAACATCAGTTCAGCAATTAGTTGAATGTTAAAATCAACGAGGAAAACTCTTTTTGTTTCTGGATTGAAAATGGCAAATTAAATCAGTACAAAATTTTGCAAGTAAGTTATATAGGCTTTTTGTCTGTTAGGAGACAGGATCATTTACCACATTTTAAATAATTCTCCAATTTATTCTTCCACCCCAGGTACCCGCTGTCATAGTTGCAGTCTGTGTTTTGTCTCCACTTTGACAGCCACTAATTCAAGGATGCAGCTCCCTGTACTCATAAGCTCCTGCCCTGCCAGCTCTGGCAATGGCTACCACTGGCCATTTTAAAATTCTTTGACCTCTTTGAAAGTTAAAGTCTGTTGATTTTTCTAATCCATCTCAACCCAATGGACCTTTCCTTTCCTAGCCAATTCAAAGTGTAATTCTAAAGTGGATGGAATTATGTTCCCCAGAAGTCATGTCCAAATCCTAACCCCCAGTACCTGGGGAATGTGCCCTTACTTGGAAGTAAGGTCTTTGCAGATATAACGAAGTTAAGGTTCTCTGAGGGAGATGATCCTGGTTTAGGGAGGATGCTGAATCCAATGACTGGTGTGTTTCTAAGAGAATTGGAGGGATTTGATCCATAAGGGGAAGGCCATGTGAAGATGGAAGCAGAGATTCCAGTTATGCAGCAACAAGCTATGGGGCATCAATGACTGCCCAGCGGCCACAGGAAGCTAGGAGAAAGGCACAGGACAGATTTTCCAACTTTCTAGCCCAGAGGAACCAAGTCTGCCAAGGCCTTGATTTTGGGCTCTGGCCTCCAGAAATGTGAGAGTAATTCTGCTGTTTTATGCCACTAGACTTGTGGTGATTTGTTGTCCCCCTTCTTTTCTTTTTACCCACCTAGCAAACTCCAGCCCTGGATAGATTCAACTATCTGCTTCACTAATAGCTGTACCTGGACAGCCAAAGCCACTACAACAAGTCATCAGTGCAGTGTAGATTTGCAACCATCAATTCAAAAAACACTGTACGTCCCCCTCTCCTCCTCTCTGGGAGTACATGACCTCACTTATTATGCAGAGAAGCTCAGCCATCAGAGAGTCATGCCCAAGTCCCTGCCTGCCCCTCTTGCAGCCACCAGCCCCACTGCTTCCCTCCACTTTGGTGGAAGTGTTCATTACTTCTATGACTAACCCTTCTGTCTGGATTTTACACCTCAGTGCTCCTAACTTCTAATCCTTATCTGATCTTGTTCACCTCATGTATTTTCTAACTTTTTTCTTTCCTGGATCTTTCACATTGGTTTGTCATGCTTATGTCTCTTTCATCATAAAATGACAACACCTGGCTGGTGGCTCATTGGATAGGTGCCAGCCTGTGAACCCAAAGGTCACTGGTTCGACTCCCAGCCAGGGCACATAACCAGGTTGCAAGCCAGGTCTCCAGCCAGATCCGTAGCTGGAGGCAGGTGAAAGGTAATCATACATTGATGTTTCTCTCCCTCTCTGCCTCCCTCCCTTCCCCTCTATCTAAAAATAATAAATAAAATCTTTTCTAAAAATTAAAAAAAGGGCAACAAATCAGAAGGCACATAAATAGCCCCCTCCCAATTAAATCACACACATACAAGCCCCTATAGGCACATGTGTTTCCTCCATCACACATCCTTGTCCTATCTCATTTCCCTACTTCATAGTTACTTACCAAAGATGTATCCATATTTTCCCCATCTCTTACAAATTTTTTATTCCACACTAATCTGACACCTATTCCCAAATGATCCAGCCAGAGAGCTTTTGCTAAATCATCGATGGCCTCCAGTGGATCAGAATCACTAATATCAATTGTCATTTTTCTGTATATCACTTGACTTCATAGCACTGAACACAGTTAATCATATTTTCCTTGAAATATTTTCTGCTCCTGGATCCTATCACATCACACTCTTCTGGTTTTTTTCTTTCTTTTTTTAAAATTCTTTTTATTTCATTATTTTTAAAAAGAGGGGAAGGGAGAGAGGCAGAGAGGGAGACAGACATCAATGTATGGTTGCATTTCACCTGCCTCCATCCACAGACCTGACTGGAAACCTGGTTTGCAACTTGGTTATGTGCCCTGGCTGGGGAATCGAACTAGTGACCTTTGGGTTCGCAGGCCGGCGCCTTATCCACTGTGCTACCAGGCAGGTCTTCTGATTTTCTTTCCACCTCTCTGGCCTCTGCCCTTCTTTTTCTTTCCCAGGTTCGCCTTACTCCATCCAGTTATTCGTGATGATTTTCTTCCTTTGTTTATTAGATCATCTTTGGTTCTCTTTCTTTCTTTTCTATCCTTGTTCCCTAAGGATTTTATAAAAGGCCATCACTCTAATCAACATACGTATGCAATTGATCCAACTGTATATATCAAGCACAGACCTCATTTTTGCTTTCCATATATTCAACTGCCAACTTTGGCTATCACAAAGGCAACTCAAACACATATCAAAACATGTAGTCTTATCTCTTTTTCATTCCCCCTTGCCCCTACTCCTTCAAATCTGTCACTCTGTCCCAAAGTACTCTTTCCAGGGGAGGTCACCAGCACATACCCTAAACCAATACATGTCAACCATGACACTTCTCTTTCTGCCTCCTACATCTGACCTATCAATAAGCCCTATCATTTGTTCCTTGTAACAGTCCCCATATCTATTCATTCCTACCACCAAGTATTAGTCCACATTACTATCATCAGCCCAATGACCTCCTAACTGGTCTAGTTGTAGCCATTCATACTCTTGTCTAATTTGTTTTATAGGAGGCTGGCTTAGTGAAGGGCCAATCTTTGGTTATCTCCAGCCTCAGCCTTATTCCACACCACACTCCCAGCTCTCCCTCTGTAGCTGCTGGTTTTTCCTGCTTTTCCAGGCTGCTCACCTGCTTCTCCTACTGCAGGGACTCTGCACAGGTGGTGCTGCTGTCCAGGGTGCTCATTTTCTAATTTCCTCTCCCTCCCTCCTATCCCAGATCAAATTGCTCTTCCTCTCGGAATTTTCCCTAATCCCTCAGGCTGAGTCAAGTCTCTCTCTCATTCTCCCAAGTGCCTTTCTTTCACTGCCTGCCTTTTCATGGCCGTGACCTCACCTTTCTGCTTGTGATTTGATCATCTGCCTCTCCAGCTACACAGGGCAGGCCATGAGGTCACTGACAAGGTCTAGTTTTGCTCACAGTTACATCCCCTAGGCCAGACACAGTTTCAGCATGTGGTGGGCACTCAGTAAGTTTTGTTGTTTTCCTTCAAGGCCATAGGTATGCAGGAAAGCTTACATGCACAAAAGAAACTTTGGCACATTGTAGATTTTCAGGTCCAAGCCTTGCAGCTTAAGATTTTTTGTTCAGAAGAAATAGAAACATAACTTGGTGACATTTTTACAGCTTATTCTTGTCAGGTCTACTCCCCCCAACCCTCCAAATATGGTCTTTATTTTCAAGAAATTTGGATAAGATGGTTGTAGTCGATTATTTGAGAGGTGCTGACTTTTTTATTTTGGAGGAAATATTATCATATTATCATCTGTTTTCATTCCTGGGGCAGGTACAAGGATGGGTTGTGAACACTCATTGCCAATTCCACAGAAGTTGGGCATTGGGCATTGCTTCCCAGGGCCTGGGCAGAGCCTCTGAGGACAGGTTGAAAATCTTATCAGATCCCCTGAGGACCTACTGTTTTACAGTATGTTCCATGCATTACTACTTTCCTCCTACTGACATGTGATGCAGAGATAGTCCTGAGAGAGAAAGTCTTTGTCCTGTAGTACTTTAAGCACCATGCAGAGCTCAGTCGCTGGGTTTAATGCTGAAGGCCTTTTAAGGACATGGGCCATCAGCTTGGAATAAAAAGGACACATGAACAGCATGAGACATGAAGATCTACCTTTGAGAAAATCACATAGTGGCTACTGATGCCAAATTGAAGAAGATGCTGAAATCATAATTTTCTAATGTAGTTTTCTTATTGCTATACAACTTGCAAAGCAATACCTCTGGGTGCACCTTTGAGGATGTTGCATATGCACAGACACACATATCCTGTACTTTCTGTTACAGTACAACTACAGTATCACTTATTTATGGCAAACAACTCATTGTGGAAGAAAAATCACAGGCCAAGTATGCCCTGTATAATGTAATTTCATATTTTCAAAGAGTACACAATTTTATTTATTAAAAAAATGTTTTTAAAAGGATTTTATTTATTATTTTCAGAGAGAAGGGAAGGTAGAGGCAGAGAGAGAGAGAGAGAGAGAGAGAGAGAGAGATCAGTGTATGGTTGCCTTTCACCTGCCTCCAGCTTTGGACCCAGCTGGAGACCTGGCTTGCAACCTGGTTCTGTGCCCTGGCTGGGAATTGAACCAGCGACCCTTGGTTTTTAGGCTGGCACCTTATCCACTATGCCACCAGTCAGGGCCCAAAAAAGCACACAATTTTAAATACAAACATATAACTGCAATATCTGGACGTATTCTTTGTATTTAAAATTGTATCCCTGGCTGATGTGGCTCAATGGATTGAGCACTGGCCTGTAAATCGAAAGGTTGCTGGTTCGATTCCTAGTTAGAGCACATGCCTGCGTTGCAAGCCAGGTTTCCAGCGAAGTCCCCAGATGGAGGCATGCGAAAGGCAACCATACGTTGATGCTTCTCTTCCTTTCTTCCTCCCTCCCTTCCCATCTCTCTAAAAATAATAAAATAAAATCTTAAAAAATTTGTGGGTGTTATCGTACATAGGAAAGAACATACATACACACATATCCAAGGCAAATATATGCTACCAGCTAAAATTGACCAACCAATTAACCTTCTCACAATCAACAATCTTTTGTATTTTAATATTTGACTCTCATCCATGCATAGGAAAATTTGTATTCATAGCATTACTTGAACATATATACAATTTATGATGTTAAACAATTTACGTTGTCAATATTTTTCTCCTTTGGGTTAAAAACTAGCACAGATAGTTTTTCCTTTCCAAAAATAAGAAATAATATTTCTGAATCCAGCAAGTACAAAGAATACTATGGTGTAAACCATTGCCTTAAAAAATCAGATTAGCCCTAGCTGGTGGCTCAGTGGATAGGCGTCCGCCTGCAAACCCAAAGGTCACTGGTTCAATTCCCCAGTCAGGGCACATAACCAGGTTGCAAGCCAGGCCTCCAATAGCCAGGTCCGTAACTGGAGGCAGGTGAAAGGCAACCATACATTGATGTTTCTCTCCCTTTCTACCTCTCTCCCTTCCCCTCTCTCTGGAAATAATAAATACAATCTTAGAAAACAAACAAACAAACAAAAATAAACCCAGAATAGCTTCAGTTACATCATGAACCCATCCATCTATTGTGATATAAAGATATTCCATAGTATACCCTCCAGCTTCTCTAATTCAGAAACTGAATGTTTCTTAAAAAACAAACAAACAAAAAAGCCTAGATGCAAATATCACAATCAGCTGCCAATTTATCAGTTTGGTCATAGAAATCATGAAGACTTGCTAAGAATAGTTAAAAATAAGGATGATTAAAGTTGCAACTTTGCCTGTCACATGTTTTTTTTTTCTCCTCAAAGAATTTTAAATGTAAGTTTTTGTAGATTTTATGATTCATGAGTAATTTGATGCCATTGTATTTGCATCTATCATAGGACACATTTTCCAAAATCTTGAAAAAGTTAGCATAATTAATCAGGTGCCTTTTCAAGTGACAAGCACTGGAGTTTTGCTTATGGCCTTGCCAAATACACTAAGCAAAGCTCCTGATTTTCCAAGAAGAAATGTTTCTACCACCTCATCACACATGGAATCATGCTGGTCAATGGCAACTATTCAAATGTATATTTCTATCATTATAAACCATTCTTCATAGCAAAGTGAGAAGGAACATTATAAAGGATCTTGTAGACTTTTTGCTATTATTTTTTCCATTGCTTATAGAGTATTCCTTTTGTCCTTTTTTATTCATGTGTTTTATGTCTCACTTTGCTTAAAAAATGTATTTCATTTAGATTTCTCCACTCCATGGCAATGGTCTAAGTGTCCTTTCCCTTGTCATCTAATGGCAGAGGGGATTCAGAGGAGTCATTCATTTAGTTTCACTTGCTTGTAAATCTCTCAGTAGAGTTGGGAATGCATGAATGACCTACATAAACACCTTAACAGATCTGTCCAATGACCAAGAGGCTGGAGAACATGGTCAGGTGAATGGATTCAGAGGGGTGGCAATTTAGAGATTTATGGAATTCAGAGGTTCATTCTAATCTCAGGAATCAGCAGATGGCATCTGGGCACTGGGGCTTGCATCTATGAAACAGAGTCAGAACGTAAACTGGGGATGTCTACCATGAGAATTTTTTAAGATTTCAAAACTTTTTGCAGCTTCCCTATGTTTGTTATTCTCTTTCATTCTCCCAAAGCAATTAGCATTAAAATGATTAATCTGAGGAAAAGTGTTCAGGTACAAGAAGCAGATAATCTCCTATTTCATGGTTAGCTTGGGGGTGAAGATGAGGGAGAGAAAGAACTAAAAAAGAGAGAAGATGATAAATTTGAGGAAGACAGTGAGCAGGTTGAGTTTTTCAGGGCACAGAGGAATGAAGTAAAGGTGCTGGAGTAGGCCTGGAATGTCTTGGGCTGATAATTAGCAAAACGAACCAAAAGATTCTGCATAGCTCTTTTATCATCTCATCTAAAACAGGGTGAAATCAGAACCCTTTCACTATACATTAGCCTCTGTACATTCTTTCTCTTTCAAAAAAGAGCCCCATAGTGTGCCATATAAACTCACCACAAGTTTGAGTTACATTAAGGTACAGTCTGAACCCTGTTTTACAGATGGGGACCTGAGGCCATATAACTACCAAGTGTCAGAGCTGGGACATGAGCCCTGGTACTCAGACTCTGGGGTCTCTGCTCTTAATCCCTCAGCTATGCTGACTTGCCCCAAATTCTTTTGCTGTCCACTGGGATACAAACTGTATAGTTGTCTTTTTCATCAGTGATGCTTCATTTTTATTTCCCCATGTTTTTCTGCCATGTTCAAAAATAATTTATTCAAGATTCTTCTTCCATGAGCTAACCTATTCTATCTGCCAACACCTACATATTACTTATTGTAATTGATTTTTACTGGAGTAGTGAAAATAGGAATGCAAATTAAGAAATGGATTGTCAATGCTAGAATGAAAAGGTGGAGTTCCAAATTCAGGTATTTATAGATCATATAAAATCAGTTCTTTAATTAAAAAAAAGTCAAAACACCACCACACTACCAACAAAAAGCCAAGACTCCAGAAAACACAGAATCTAAAAGCCAGTCTCTATCAGATGGAATAATTATTAAAGACAAGAGCAATTCTAGGGTTTGATATTTTTCCCTTTGATTCTCACAACTTACAGTAATTAAAGTCTACTAATTAACATACAGAGTTGAAGTCAACAAAAGCTCAGTAAAATGAAGGAAAAATAATCTTACCTGCAGATGTGTGTTTGAACTTTTCACTTTTCTTCTTCCTCCATTTCCAAGGCTTGAAAATCCTTCCCAGGTTGGCGAATTTACTTCTCCTGCGGATGGGTGGGGTATGGGTACCTGGGACAAGGGAGTCAGAACGCATAGCCGCCAGCCTCTCCACTTCCTCAGCTTGTTTTTTGCATGAAAAAGATGGAAATAAAGAGAGAGAGAAAAAGTGTTAAAATGGGAGCCTCACAGATGGCCAATGTTTTCCATGGTTACAGATAACAGAAACCACATGACTGAAGTTCCGTTCTCTTTTTGTCTTTCAGAATGGAAATCATACCAACATGTTCTAAAGGCGGGGGGACAGTCAGCCAAACCCTAGGGATTTGGAAAGACCCTAACCAAATTTGCTTAACCTTAACTTAGCTTTGAGAAAGAGGAGGAGACAAGCAGAAGGAGAGGGTGGAGGAGGGAGAATGAACAGAGCTCTCCTCACACATCCAAGAATCCCCACTAGGCAGGTAGGGGGCATCAGAAGAGTTAAATGACAGTGAGTGTAACTACTGGCCCAGCAATTTCTCAAATAAGACTTGGCAGATGCAATCACTGTAACACCAGCTGCTGAGAAAAGAGGGAGAAAACATTCATCAACTGTCTATTCTAGTGCCAACGTCTCCACTACCCACGACTCTCCTTACTATTCTGCTTTACGCAGACTCGCAGAAATGCTGGATTCTGTTGAGTGAGTGGCTCTACCTTAGGGTTACTGACCAACTTTAGATCATTCATTATTTGCTAGATTTTATTATTGCCTCAATTCCTCTAGTCTTTTTGTTTCTACTTTAATTTTTGAAAGAAAACTCTTAGAAATTGAAAGCCAACAGTGACTTTAGAGAACACCTGGACTAATACGAATAACTTTACATTTGAAGACAATCAAACCTGTAATGCTTAGTTGTACCCTTCTTTTAAGGCCATAAGCACTTTGACCTTTTTTCATAACTTGGAATGAAATAAGCTATTTTCCAACTTACATGAGAATTTACACATCTCAGTGAGGCAAATACACCACAACTTAAAATTTTAAGACAGGAATAATCAGAGAAGATAACCTCTTTGGCAAAACTAAGGGGGTGGGATGGACTTGTCTTTGCAGCAAGTCAAGTTACATCTAGAGTTGCAGCTGATCCAAAAGCTACTCTGTTGGGCCTTTAACACTGTCTTTCAGAAAAATCGCCAGGACAAGCTGCCCTCAGAAGCTCTATCTTATACCTGGCACTCTGCCTGATGTCATCTGAAATGGTTTTAACTCAAGAATTTCATTCATTATGCAAATATATATGGAATTTCTACTATGTGTCAGGTAGTGTGCAGTAGTAACACATAATGACAGGTTAGTAAGGCTCCTGGAAGCAGGATGAAAGGAAATAAGTGAATGTGAGCGATGTCTGGGAAGAAACATCCACAGCACTTCATGACTGAGTGGATAGCCTGATGGAGGGGAGGCAGATAATTCCTCATGCCCAGATTCATGTCAGTGGAATGGCACCCTTCATTCATGGAAACAGGGAATGCAAGGGAGGTATAGGTTTGTGGGTGAGGGCAGCAAAAATTTGGACAGGATGCAGAGTGACTGCACTGAAAGCCTTTAACTAGATAGTTCAAGGCACTGATAACTCCTCTTTAGAGGCATCGTATTAAGTAACTACTTACAACTGTGCCAGACTCTGTGATTATGTTTTGAGCAGACACACAGAAGAATTGGACATGGCTGAGTACAGAATCATGAGGAGGAGACAAAGGGCTCAGTGTGTAAAACTGCCAAACTGGGAAACCACATAAAATTCAATGGCAGCAAAGAGAAGAGAGCAAGTAGTTCGGCTTGGCTGTTTTGGAAAAGACTCTGGGATACACCATTTGGCTAGATTTTGAAAGGGGAGGAACTTTTCTCCCCACATGGGGAAGAGGTAGGATTGGATCCCTGGAAGGAGAACAGACCCAGAAGAAACAGAGAGGCTGAAAGAACATGGTATGAAAGAACAGCAAGAAACAGTGACCTGTAGGCATCGGTTAGATGAAGAGTGGTGTGGGGAGGTGGTGGCTGCAGGAGTCTGGAGCCAAGTCAGGCAAGCTTTGGAAAAATTTTATTAGGTATTTGGATCCTATAATTGAAGTTGAGGGAGAGGATTTGAAAATAGAAACTGACATTATTATATTCAATGAATATGTAGTGAGTGCTTACTCTGTACCAGACACTTATGCTATGTTGGTAAACAAACATAAAAATACCAACTTGTGGAGTATATTGGGGAACATAAAATACATATTAAAACTAAATAAACTGTAGCATACATTAGAAGTACGTTTTGGAAGAAAAATAAAAGACAAAGGTGGAACATGGGAAAGGAGATCATGGGTGTCAGGTGGGGAGGGGGTCCAATATTAAAGTGGACCTGATGAAGAAGGTCCATGGTCAGAGCACAGTTAGATTTATTTTTTGGAATATTGTTGTAACAGCAATAGGCACCTGAACCATAGAGTGAAGAAACAACTGTCAGAGAAAGTAATAAGGAAGCCACTGCAATAGTTGTGAAGGGTAGTGACTAGCATCCACATCGGGCAGGGACAGAAGGGACACAGAGGTAAGACGGACATTCAGCCAGGTGGCAGAATCAACAGATCATGGTAACTTCCTAGATAAACATGAGGGAAGACAAGGAAGCAAGAATGGCAGAAGCATTTGCTTTTTATGACTGAGTAGATAGTGAAGACTTTCCATTTTTAAAATAACATAGATTGTAGAAGGAAGAAGCTGAATAGGATGGTAGATTAATGACAAGGGATTTGGAGCCAGAAAATATGGTTTCTTGCCAAATCTCTTAGGGGTTTGGATTTTATTTCTTAAAGTAACAAAGAACTTTCTAAGGGAAACACGCCGAGATGGTATGGGAAGACCTGTTCTGGCCAGTAGGCTGAGTTCCAATAACTAGCAGAATGTAAGAGATTGACAATGTAGGAAAGAGGTAGAGAATTTTATGAAGGATGGATTTTACAGAGGAGAAAAGGAGGTGGGATCAAAAGTACGTATAGAAGAAGTTAGTCATTAGAAGGTTCTACCCTGAGTTAGTGAAAGTTTAAACTTATGTCTCTGACCACATGTGGACCTCACAGACATTAATCTAGCAGCAGTGGGTAAAATAGATTACTGGAGGCTGAGGGAAGAAAATAATTGAGTCAACTTTAAGTAAGCCTGGGTTTCAGGGTGGCTGAGTTAAAAAAGAAACAGCTACAAGGAAGAGTGAGAAGGAAGCCAAATGGAGCAGGTAAACAGCCTCTGGAACAATACTGTATTTGAAAATTATTCTCTTTGAATGGTATCAGCTGCTTGAGTTGGTGCTTCTCTTTTAAAATTTATATTTTCACTCCTCACTGAGGACATGTTTATTGATTTTAGAAAGAGAAGAAGGGAGGGGTGAAAAGATGGAGAGAAATGTCAAATGAGACATGAGAGAAATGGTTGTCTGCCATACACACCTCAACAGGGGACAGAACCTGCAACCTGGGTATGTGCCCTGACTGGCAATCAAATCCATGACCTTTCAGTTTAAGGGACAATAATCCAACCAACTGAGCCACTCTGGCCAAGGCCAGTTGGTGCTTCTTCAACAACACCCACTGGCTGGGTATCCACATAGATGGTGACAAGTATTGGAACTGCACCAAGGAGGTTTTGAGTCCAGGATATAAGCCAAGTCAAGATAATCTGATACCTACAAGTCTACCTTCTCTTTCATATATATATATATCCATCACTTTATGCCCCTTTCTTGCCTTAGTTTATAAGCTTATTGTTGCTTCCCCAGATTTTACAAGTCTCCAAACCTGCATTTCCAACCCCAGTCTCCAACCTTTATTTTATACTATTGCTGGATTACTCCTCCAGAAGCCTGCTTTTCTCAGAAACTTTCAATGGCTTCTTACAGTCTACAGTAGGAAGTTCTCATTTCTTGTCTTGTCATTCATGAATCTCCCACAAAAACCTGCCTAGAATTACCTCCTAGTACTTCTCTCAGCGCACATTGCAGCAAAATGCTGCCACAGCCACCTTATCCTGGGCTCAGTGGGTTCCAATGGATATAAACCACTGGACTTATATGCAAAATTTTGTGTGCATTTGGGTATCTGCATGGGGTTGAAAGAGTTTCCATCTTCCTTTTCTTTCTTCAAACAGTGTAACACACAAAAGGTAAGATTTTAAAAGTATACGAGTTGAGACTTCTCCAGTTCAGTTAACCTAGAACATCTGCTAAAAGTTAAGAGAGATTATATACTCAATCCCCCCAAAAAAATTTTAACCAAGATATGAGTTCTTCAAGCTTGATACTGACTTTGCTCTCACAGTTGGCACTCAATAATGATTTATTAATTAAGTAAATGATTAAGGGCATTTGATCCAGTTCATGAAAATCAGTATTACTATCTGTCTTAAGAAAAATATGCCACTAGAAGAAAAAACTACTTCATAATCACATCTTTAAGAACTGAATACAAATTATTCTGATATTATCACATTAAAATAATTGTAAGAAATTAGGAGTGCCTTGGAAAAACTTGGAGTGGCAAGAAGCTGACAGAACATTACAAAGGTATAATTATAACTTGATAATTAAATGAATCCTTAATAAATTCAAGATGGTTAGCTATGGAGTATACTAGATTATTGAGCAGATTGGATGACTTTACATTTAATTGATTTATATTTTAATCATCCACATTACTTTTTTCTCAATTACTTTGGTGACAGGAGCCAGCTCTAAAGTTCACTGCTTTGCCACCAGAATCTGAAACTGGAAAGTATAACAGTGAGGAAAGAGGTCAATTATGAATTTGGTTTGAAGAGGAGGAAAACAAAATAAAACAAAACTGAGTTCAGAATAAAGTGGCCTCGGAATGACCACAGGGACATGAGGCGGATGGGAGGGAGAGGAGGGGGAGGAAAGGTGAATAGGCCAGGCAATGTTTATAAAAACAGCCTTCTTTTCAGATAGATCATGAAAAGACTACTTTGCCCAAGCCCACTGCTCTCAAAGGTGGCGTCCTTGTGCTGCTGAGAGGAGACAGCTGTCTGGAGAGTGCTCACTTAGAGATGAGTCAGCTTGAATGTCAACGGCCTGGGCCTAGAATGCTGAATCAAAAGGTAGGATGCTGAGCAGCTAAGGTAATTCAGAGAGCAGAGGCAGAATGGGAGACCTGGCCTACATCACCTCTGGGGTCTGTCCACCACTACCCTCCCAAAGTACTCTTCTAAGAGATGAGATAGGCTGGGCTTCCTTTCCTGACATGACTGGGATTTACTGTACCTGTACAGAGAGAAATGGTTGGGAGATAATTTTTCTTTCATTTTAGAAAAACAGGTGAGAAATACTTGATTTATGCATGAGTTTAATTACCAAGAACCCAAGTAGTTTTGTTGCCAGGGCTCTGAAGCCCACCCCTTGTAGCCTGGGGTTGTTCCTGGTGGGTTCTTGAAACATGCAAGGATGGGTAGGCAAGGGAGACTTCAGCTGGCACCCTTACTATTATTTTTGTCCTGGTTGCTTGGTTGTTAAAAGGCTTATTCAAAGGCAGCACCAACTTCTCTGTCTTGCTGGCCTAGAAAGTGTTGTCATACAGCTCCTCCCTGAAAAGTTTAGAAAGAAGGGAGCTGCAGTGTCTGCGCTGTCTTATACTTAGCCAACAACAGAGGCAGGAGGCCACTGTAGGTCTCTCCATGTACCAAGTGCTCCTGGCACTTTTGGAAGACCTGAGATTTTCATTAATTAAATATTTGCTTCTCAACCAAAACTGAACCCAAAACAGAATGCTTATGTATCAACATCTGATAACATTCACTTTTCCTCCCAACTTCATTAGAAGGGGTTACATTTTCACCATATTTCACCACTGAATGAGTCAGGGCCAAAGATGGGGTGGAGGTGAGGTTGGCTGTCCATTACCTATAGTGAGCTGCCCAGTCTAGGGACTGAACCTGTCACCTCTCTGCTGCAGGCAGGTTACTTTTCCTTAAAACAGCAAAATGAGGTCTTACAAGTGCATGGCCATTTTGAAAATTCTCAAAGACTATGGCTTTCCCCTTTAAAAATGTACTTTCAGTTTCACAGAGGTACCTCATGGCAGGGAAATGACACATTGATATGAATAATCATAAGAGGGCAGTATTTTCCTCTTTCCAGTCCACAAGTTATACCACATGCTCTTACAGAGGCCAGATCTCTTTGAAGAGTTTCTGATCAGTCCTGACCCCTATTAACTATGAGGTGTGTCTGTAAAACAAACAAAAAAGAGTGATACATTTTTATTTCAAAATCTGGAGTCCCTGCCTTGTCCCACAAGTTGAGGATGAAGATGGTGAGACGGGATTTGAGGGGAGAACAGGTGGGCTTTGGAAGAGGGTAGACCATGGGGGCAAAGGGAGGCTATTTTGCTCAGAGAGGGTTGCCTGGTTTATAGATTATATAGAAGCTGGGAGATAAAACTACACTGCCACACTGGCCTATGAAAGGATTTGGTACAAACACAGACATGATGCCTGAAACTTCTCTGGTGTTAATACTGCTGAGTGTGAGGACTTGTGGTGCTCTCACCCACCTTCTCACTCTGTCTTATACTTGACCTTCTCCACCCTATCCAGTCTTTCACCATCTGTCTACCACCTTCCTCTTCCTCATCCCTTACTATCAGATTGAAGATGGATCCAATCTTTGTTAGAAGGAAAATATGATCAGTGACACTGACCAAGCATAGTATTAATGACAATAGAGCTTCCTTGAACAAAGGGCTTAAGCATCTTAATTGAAAGTCTGTTTAATTTTCTTGGGAGAAGGGGAAGAGCTCTAATATCCCTCAGTTTTCTGGACACAGAGATGGCTGCCTTCTCTACCAATTACATGCCACACAAAACCACACTTCATACACAACCATCATATACCAGCATTATATTTGAGTCTTGCCCAACTGTGCCTCTGGAGAGATGTATAAATGTTTATATTGAGAGAGTTGCTAGTCAATCTTGTTGCTATAAGAAGGGTATCCTTCATGAGGGAATAAGTAACAGTGGGTGTGACTACACGATACAGTCCTGTGGGTTGGCAAATGGTGGGTGTAGAGAGTGAGTCTGCATATACCCAAGGCCGTACTTCTTAGCATATTTGCTTGGGCACGTGGCCAACTTCCTCCTCTCTGGCTCCAGCACTTTCTGCCTGGTGGGAGGCAATTCTACCCACTGCTTGGAGCAGGTCCCAAAGGATGCTTTCACCAGCTTGCTGCTGCCTTTGGCACTATGAATAGGCTGATACCTTGGCAAAGGACACAAGGACTATGTCAGCATGAAATGGAAGGAGGAAAGAAAGGGAATTTATGGATCCATGTGGCCAAAGATGGCCCAAGTTCTGTTTCTGTTAGTTATCTCGAAGCAGTAATGGAAATCCAAGAGGAATATGAGAATGCCTCTCTGTTTTGTGCCCTGAGATGTACTGATTTTAAATAGTGCAGCTCTACTGGTTCCCAGATTGTAGACCACTGTAACAGAAAGAGCCTGCATGACTAATGTGGTCTACAGAACTCTGTGGATGATGAATAGGGTTTCCAGTTACCTCATAAAAGGAAGGGAGATTCTAAACAGGACAATCCTTGGGCATGGAGGCTGATGAGAGTGATAATGGTAATAATAATAATAATAATGCTATCATTTTTTAGTCACTAATTCTGTGTCACGCAGCAATCAAAGCACTTCAAGTATTTACCTTAGGTAATTCCCACATTAATCTTATGAGAATGTGCTAAAATTATTCCCATTTCCCATTTGAGAAAATTGAGGAGGAACTAATGAATAGGAAGACATAATTCCCAGCAGAAGAGAAACACACGCTATTATGACTTGTCTATTTCTCACTCAATGAAAGCCTAGCTTTTCAAATTTCCACATTACTGATTAAAGCAATAGGAGGGCTTTAGGGGTAAGAGAACAAATGAGTTTCTTTTTGAAAAGGTTATAAACAGGTGCCAATATAATTTGGCCCTAGCAAGAAAGGGGGTGTTATCTGCCTTATCCTAAAATTTCAAAAAATTACGAACATCTGAATGTAGGCACCCTAGGGCATACCCTCCCTAGGTCAGTAGGACGTGTGGAACCATAAGGACATTCCCTACACTATGCACTCCTGACACAGGCTATGATAAGGAACTCAGTATGTATCAGTTTGGCCTGAAATTGGGTCAGATCTGCTTCACTTAGAAAATGCTACGCATTGTGTATAGTGGGAAGAATGTAATTTTGAAACCGGGGGGTATGAGTTCAGATCCAGAACCTATGGCTTAATAGTTATTGGTGGCTGAGTTCTTTTTGGCCTCCCAGCAGATGGCATGGGTTTCCTCATCTTACTCTGGAGGCTCAACCCCCTTCCATTTCCAGTTCAGTGGTTCAGGAAAGAAGAATCTCATTCCGGACTCTAGATGTGGGCACATGACCCAGTGCTGGCCAATCAGATCATTACATCCTCTACCCTTCACTACTAGTAGTTCCTCCAGAAATGAGCAATTGAGCCTAGCCAGGCAAAAAGACTCAGTTCTGGGTTTTGTTGGAGCTATTGATATACATGCTCTCCCAACTGGGTTATAGATCACACAGGCTCCAAGTCTGGTCAAAGTAGGAGCCATAAACTTAAAAACCTTTACTCAGACTTGCTTAATATTAAAAGAATCTCTAGGCCACAACAGTAATTCAGATGCATGAAAGGAAACAATCCTATTATGTCAAACACTTCATATTTTCTAAGTACTGTATTAAGAGGCTATTTATAGTCAATGACTGCAGGAGTCAGTGAGCAAACAGCTTTGCTAATAGACCAGACTGGTAGAGAAAAAGCCTTATTTAAATTTAAATTTATCCAAGTCTCTGTTGTTGTATCTATTGAGATAATAGGTGTTATCAGCAAAGTTCTTTCTGAGATATTCAATACAAAATTCCTGTTTTATCTCCCAGGAATGTAACCTTCAACTGCAAAAACACCGTAATGACTACAATAACTCATGAAACATTTTACTGTTCTTTTAATCTGCAGAATATATTTGCGTTGGAAATGAAACTTGTTTACTTAAAATGTAAATGAACACCCCAGTCTTGTGTTAATTCAAAGTGACAATATTTAAATAATGAAGGTTCTTTGTTCATCATAAAATCTCAGTCCCAAGGGTCTGATACTCTTAAAGTCAATAAATAGTACCTTATTGAGGTTCAAATCAAACCCCAGCAAAGCTTGTTCTCCTGCGGGGGTCAGCAAACTCTCTGTAAAGCCAAATAAAGCCAAGGCATAACTACTCTGGGGTTTATGGGCCACTCAGCTCTGTTGCAAATGCTCAACTCTGATGTTGTAACATAAAAGAGCCACAGACAAATGTACTCAAATGGGCAAGGCTGTGTTTAATAACATTTTATTGACAAAACAAGCAGCCAGCTCTGGGGACCATAGTTTTTCAACCCTCATCCTATAGCATGGGACAGCTGGTAACCTTTCTGTTACTTGAGGGGAGAATGAGCCTGAGACTGACTTCATTACATCATTTGGGCCCCTGGATCCAGCCCTGCCTGAAACCATCCTAACACTGGAGACTGCCTATATGTGAACCAATAAATTTCTTTTTCACTTAAGTCAGAATGGGTTGGGTTCTCTTTCACTTGCAACCAAAAGGGTTCTAACAAATTCACTGGATGGCCTTAGGAAAGTTGGCTTGTTCTATAAAATGAAGATAATACTGACTTGAAAGCATTAACAAATACGCATTAAAAGCATCCTGTTAGGGTATAGAACAGGAGCTCAGTAGAAGTTATCCAAAAATTAAATGTCTCCTCTGGCACAGACTGACTGGTACCTGTCCAGTAAGGGATCCCCCAGGGTAGCTAATTTCACTGTTAGCATACCCCTTTAAGGGATTACATGAATTTTTTAAGTTTTGGAGGTTCTGAACTGTGCCAAGACCCTCCAGGCTGGTGGATCTCAAGTTTTAGTGTATATAGGAATCAACTAAAGAATCTGTGAAAAAACTTGACCTTTTGTCTCCATATTAGACCTGCTGACCAGGAATGTGAATGTATAATAAGCAGCCCAGATACTTTTGATGCAAATGTTCTGAGAATCACAGTCTGAGAAACACACTGAAGTATTCCTACAAAACCCTAGAATCCTACTCCCTTCTCCCCAACTAAATCCACGGCCATAGGGAGGCTGGCTAAGAAGGAAGATCCTTAGCATAGAAAACTGTCATACTGCAGTGGTATCAGCCATCCCCCAATTCTCAAATGATTGGGAATCTAAAGATGCCTAATGTTCATGTAGTGCTTTGTCCTTTCCAAGTGCTTTTACATCTGTTATCTCATTAGATTCTCATAATATCCCCATGATGTAGGCAGGTCTCAAATTTCTCTTATTTCCCTATAATTATGATTAACATACTATTTTCTCAAAGAATGGCATCAAAATGTAGCCTTTTTCTCAGTGGATAGGGGCCAGGCTGCGAACCCAAAGGTCATTGGTTCGATTCCCAGCCAGGGCACATAACCAGGTTGCAAGCCAGGTCTCCAACCAGGTCCCCAGCCGGAAGCAGGTGAAAGGCAACCATACATTGACATTTCTCTCCCTTTCTTCCTCTCTTCCTGCCCTTCTCTCTGAAAATACTGAATAAAATCTTTTTAAAAATTTAGTCTTTTTAAGGCTCCAAGGAGGCCTAAAAAATGCCCTGTAAATTGTTTAATCCTGCATGTTCCAATCTTAATTTAATCACAAATATGGTTGGGTGGTGTTTCCCTGTGAGGTTACTTTGAGTTCTCATAGTAGACTAGTGTTTCATGAAGCACAATTTGCCAAATGCCATGATAGTGTCTTTTTTGTCCCCTTCTATGGATGCAGAAAATTATCCACAGAGGGGTCAAATGACTTGCCTGGAATGTGCCAGCTTACACAGGAAGTTAAAGTGGCCCAGGGCTCCTGAGTCTAGAGACCTATAAATCACCACTCAGACCTCCAATACTATGGCTAGCTTGAGAATGCTCAAGACCAGGCAGTGTAGATTTTTTGATTCAACTCTTTTCAAACTGTCTTTTCCTCTGTAATACTGTCAAGGTTTATACATCCTCAGCATTTCTCCTCCCTTAAAGTCATTCCAAGATTTCATAATAGCAGCTACTCAGCTACCTATTGAGTACAGGATGACAGAGAACCCAAGAAACCTCACATTTCATTGAAGAATCACTTGTTGAGTTGACTTCCCTTAAAGCTCAGTTAGTTCTATTTTATTTCCTTGATGACATTACACAGTTCCCTTATTTACCTCCCATTAGTTCACAGACCAGTTTTTCAGTGCCAATTGTCATTTGTGTAGTGATGGAGTGAAACCTATATAGTACTCCTGGAAAAAAATTAGCAAGCATGTTGGTCCATGCTAAAACATTCTCTCCCTTGTGTGTATAATTTCAATATGTGTATATAATCACCATCAACAGCTCTACCTTCACCATTTTTTAGGAAGTAATGAACTTTGCTTATACATTTTTTGAAACTTTTATAAAAAATTCTTAATTTCTTTTGTTTCAGGACACAGAAATTGAGTTCTGTGTGACTTTTTACAGAGGTAAATGTTCTATTATTTTTGTCCTGTCAATGATGCCATTGGGGACATTTTATTATTCTTTTGCATGAAAGATGTTCAATTTCCAAAGAGATCTTAGCAGGGAAAGTCACTGGTTAGTTTCTCCCCATAAGAAGTTTTAAATTCATAATGAATTAGGAGTTCATTTTTTAATTCTTGTTTTTTTCCTAATGACTAAATATGTTGACCTCAGAGACTATATTATTTGAACTCTGAACATCAAAGTTTGAGTGCTAATCTATCAAGTAGCTCTGTGACCATTTATTTAACAGAAAAATAGATAATAATATCACTTCTCTGTACAATCACTGTATTAACACATGAAAATTTTAGACTAAAACTGGCCATTAGCATATTCACTAAATATCTCCTGACTCCAAATCTAGGGTGTTGATTGGTTTCTTTGTCTGAAATCACTCAAGGTTCCACTTGAATCTCATTGAAGATGTGGAAGGTTCAAGGGCATTGGAGCAGCACAGTTAATGATTATCAAATGGGACTCATGCTCTAGAGCATCAACAAAACTCACTGAATCACACCACTTTCTACCAGAAAAACATTGAATTGTTAGAATTTTGACTGATAATGTGTCGAACACTTTTTTTCATTTTACTTGAAATATAGTATGTTAATATAAAGCGTCTTTTCAGTATTCATTTGAAGCTACATAACAAAACTTGTCATAACTAAACTAGCTCTAATTGTGCTAGTTACATTTTCCTTTGCAAAGTTTCCACACTAAACAATAAGGCATCAGGTCAAGGAAAGGGATAAAAAAGGGATGTCATAAGGAATAGGCAGATGACAGGGTTCTGTCCTCACACCTGTCCTTTCAGGCACTTTCAGGAAGTACCAATGCCCATGAGCACCTGAGGCTTATAATGCTCTAACTCAGCAAACATTTATTACACTTTTATTGTCCAACTTGGTTATGGGATAGGGGATTTGAGGAAATAAGAAGTTCCAATCTTTAAAATCCTATAATGAAAAAGTACCACAGAAAAGCAAACACTATTCCACTTTTAGAAAAATTTGAAATTGATGTGGACATATAAAGCACATTTATAATGAAAGATAATAGGAATTCTTTGCTGTGTGTGACAGAATAACCTTAAAGGTCATTATTTAATGCAAAAACATCATTTTTCTGGAATCAAACTCAAAGCTTAAATAGAATATTAAAGCCCTAGCTGGTGGCACAGTGGATAAGGCACTGGCCTGTGAACCCAAAGGTCACTGGTTTGATTCCCAGCCAGGGCACATAACCAGGTTGCAAGCCAGGTCTCCAGCCAGGTCTCCAGCCAGGTCTCCAGCCAGGTCCGTAGCTGGAGGCAGGTGAAAGGCAACCTATACATTGATGTCTCTCTCTCTCTCTCTATAAATAATAAATAAAATCTTTTAAAAAAAGAATACTAATATTCAGAAAATTCCTGGCTACCCCAGATTTATTTTAATGGGAAAAAGCACTTTGCTTTTACCCATGCCTGATAATCTCCAGGCACAATTAGTAGCTATGATATCTAAAATGTGCTGCTGGCTTTGCATTAATTTCTTGATGATCACTCCAACTAGTTTCTGAATGATAGAGCCATTTCCTTAAATGCAATTATCAGAAAGGACCTTGGTCTGGTATCCTCATTATGTTACCAATAAGTCAGAATGGTGAGGACCATGTGGGTTAATGACATGAGCTCCTGTCCCCACATTTATTCTCCCACTTCAACTACCAGAAAACATTCCTTATACAGTGCCTGCGTTTAGCAGACACTAGGCAATATTGATGGGATATATTTTACGTTAGAGTTAATCAAACTTTAATATTAGCTATTATGAAATTGGTTCTGTAAGCAAAGGAAGGGTTTATCATTGGAATGCAAGATTTGCAGAAAAATATTCTCTTTTCCAAATTCACATCTCCCGCTCTTAAACCTACAAATTAGTGAAAACATTTAACTTTGTTCAAGATGTTATCATTCAAAGTGTAAATACCTAATACCTACTGTGTGCAAGAGAAGTCAGGGGTCATACTCACTGCAGTGTTTTGTCATTTTCCAAGCATTTACTGAGTTATTATATCATTTAATTCCCACAACAAACAGGCAAAAGAGAGGTAAATGCTAATATTCTAATCCTTATTTTACAGAAGAACTGATGATGGCAGAGATGGAATGGTGCCCACCAATATGCATTTTTCCTTCCTTTTTAGTGAAAGCTTCTTGATTTTATGCCCAGCTAACAGACTGTTTCCTGGCTTTCTCAGGAGGTAGGTGTGGCCATATTATCAGGCTTTGCCATTCAGCTATGAGCTAAAGTTTTGTGAGGGATTTCTGGGAATTATTAAAAGGAAGGGATAAACAATGTCTTTAGTGCACTTTCCCCTTCATCCATTTTTCTAAAGCAGAGATGTGATAGCTGGAACTTGGCAGCCATTATGAGGACAAGGGCCACCTCAGAGTAATGGAAGAGCTCTAAACTAGGTAGCACCTTGATCCTTAAGAACTCTGTGGAGCCATCAGTATTGAACTGGCTATTTCTGCACTTCTAAGAGAGAAATAAACCCCTATCTTGTTTAAATTATTACTATTTTCAGTGTAGTTGCTTTAACAGGAGAAGCTAATCCTAATGCAAAGAAGTAACTTGCCTAAGTTTACACAAGCTATTAATTTGTAAGTGGTAGCACATCAAGTGCTAACATACATGTTCATATCCTACACACCCCGGCAGAATTTTAGAGCCTTTTATATCTTGTTTCTTAGCTTGTAAAGGAGCCAAATACTATTGTTTTTTATTTTAACATTTTTTTTCTTTTCTTTTGATTGTTGACACTGCTGCAGATGCCCCCATTTCCTATCCTGCCTTTGCCTGCTTCCACCCAGCCCTCACCTCCCTTCTCTTCTGGCCTTAACATTTATTTTTAAAAAGCCTACTTATAGGAAGACTTTCTTCCTTTCTTCCCCTTTCCCTCCCTCCTCTATATCACTTCTTATCTCTCAGGCTCTAAATCAAATCATGAATTTTCCAGGTCTCAGCTCTCCCTGGATGATTTTGTTTGCTCCCATGGCTCTAATTATCATTGATAAACTAAGTATTTCTAAGTTTATAGTTCCATTCTAGAAGGCTCTTGCAGCTGACACAGCACCTACTAGCTGTGTAACTCTGGCCAAATTACTTAACTTCTCTGGGTTTGAGTTACCACATCTATAAAATGGGGATAATAAATCTATAAAATGGGGTTACTGCAAAAATTTGATTATTTCATACAAATAAAGAACCCTGAATGGTATCTGAACCATTACTATTGTTACTACTCTTTATATCCAAATATTCGAAGTGAATTATTTTTACCTTTGATCATTCCTCAGTAATGGCAATGCCAGTTGTCTAATTGCTCAGAGAGAAGTCCATGAGTCATCCTTGACACCACATTTTCCCTCACCTCTCCCAGGTCCAATTCATCACCAAGACTGACCAAACTGACAAATATTCCTCAACTTTCTCCACTCTCTCCTTAGGTTAGACCAGTTGTTTGCACCACCAATTTCTATGTTCTTATTCTTGCTGCTTACCTTCAGGACCTTCACATTGCTGCCTGGTAATCTGTCATAAACATGAATTAAATCATGTCACCGCTATGCTAAACCCATCAAGTCATCCTGCTTTTAGGACAAGGTCTCAGAATCTTCACATGAACTCAGAGGGACAGAATATGCCCCACCCACTGGCTCCAACACCACTCATCTTTTTTTTCTTCAAACACACCAAGAAACATCATTTCTGCTTCAAGGCCTTTATACACCTGCTATTCCCACTGGATGATTGTGTCACTTCCAAATGCCAGTTTCCTCTTTAACAGAGAGTGTTGTGCCCCTTTCTGCCCATATTCTTTCCTAACAGAACCCAGGCTGTGCTCAGCCATTTATTCCTTCTCCAGAGGACCAAGACCTTCTCAGGGGCTGACCCCACCCCAGCACTAATGGGTAGATCTCTGGTCAGTGATTGATTAAAGGATGGGTAGGCTCCCATATCTGGCCCTTGAGATCTGTAAGGGATGCCTGTAGGGGGCAGGGCTTCTAAGATGAGCTTCCTTACTCTTATAGACAAGACACAAGAGACAGTCTAATTTCTACCTCTGGTTACTGTGGAGTCTGGATGTGAAGGCTGAACTGTTGTAGTCATCTTTCCAATGGCCTGAGGTTGGAGTCCTGAAGCCAAGCAGGGCAGATCAGAGAATTACAAGGAAACAGAATCAGGCTTAGAGCCTGCACTTTGAATTTATGTTAAACAATAACCTTATTGTTTAAGGCCAAGAAGCACAAGACCTTCTCTTACTGCAGCATAAAGCATCCTCTGACATGCTCTTATTAGACTGATGATTCTGGAGGATTCATCTGGACCATTGATGACACGGATGAAATGATCACTGAGTATTTTTAAATGAATAAATAAATGACTTTTTTAGAAAAAGGCAGGATAGGTTCTGGTTTGTATATATGTAATACTCCCTACCTCCTAAACTGTCCATGATCAAACAACTTACTTTTAGGAAAAGCCATGGCTGGATGTTGGGCTATGTAATAGAAACCAGTGTCTGCCCAAGCCACAGGTAAGAAATGACACAGAAAGAATTTATTCACATGTAGGGGGACCATGAAGGGCTGTCATGTTTCTCGACTTATCTTGGATATAAATGTTACTCCAAATCTGACTGAACTGAGGCTTTGTTTCAACTTGATCACTGGCATTTCACAAGTTTTTCTCATAAGCCACAAGAGATTTGCTCACTTGGATCAAGTTTGCTATATTACTAAAGGCTGACATCACAAACTAAATTTCATTTGTATTTTAATAGAATAAAATAACAGTAACCCAAATGTCCACCCACAAGGGATGGACTAACTAAATTAAGGAACAACCTATGTGCCCATTAAAAAATGATGATGGATATCTCTCATTATTGACAGAAAAAAGTATCATGGCTTCTTTTTCAGTGGAAAATAAGTTGCCAATATTGTATGTAGTATAATTCAATTTTTCTAAAAGAGTAGTTACTCACCTATCTCTGTATCTATGCATAGGCATAAGATCTGCATGAAGAAACTCAGCTAAATAGTAGATCTATTTGGCTCATTAAGTCACAGATGATCTTAAATTCCTCTGTAATTTTATTTTCCAATTTTGGTATGGGGAGAGGATTGGATTTGATCCCATCTCTGCCATCTACTAGTCATGGACAATAGAGAAAAGAGAACCTATTTCTTAAATTGCTAGGAAGACTGAATGTACGTAAAGCATTTAGTACAGTATCTGGTATATTAACTATTGTGATTATATTATGAAAAGTATATTATCATTATTATAATATGAATACTGCATTTGTGTTTAAATCTAACAGAAAGCTATAAATGGTACTTCATGGAGCTGTGGTTGAGTGTACAGAGCAGGAATGCATCACTGATAACTTTGAAGATCACCTCTCCTACCAGAGGCTATCATTGGGGTATGTATGATGCAGCATTTAAAAAGCATGGCTATCCCCTGGCTGGTGGCTGGTGGATAAGGCATGCCCAGTCAGGGCATATAACCAGGTTGCAAGCCAGGACTCTAGCCAGGTCCATGGCTGTAGGCAGGTGAAAGGCAACCGTACATTGATGTTTCTCTCCCTCTCTGCCTCTCTCCCTCTCCTCTCTCTGAAAATAATAATAAATAAAATCTTTAAAAATAAATAAAAATAAAAAGCATGGCTTTGGAGTAAACAAACATGACCCTCATGACCTATTATAAGTTTCTTCACTTAAAATATCTATAGGGCTGTTGCATTACAGAAGATAATACACTTAAATGCTTAGTACAGTTCCTGGCTATAGTTAAGAAACCAACAAATACTACTGTTAGAAATTCAACATAAAAATTACATACAGTTCCTGGCTATAGTTAAGAAACCAACAAATACTATTGTTAGAAATTCAAGATAAAAATTACATTTTAAATATAAATAATTGTCTTCATATTCCACTAGTAATAATTTTTGCCCAGCCAATTTCTTGCATTTTAAAATTAAGCTATAGGAATTATTAAAGCATAAACTAGAACAGTGCATTAAAATGGTTTGCTGAGTTAAACAAATTCAATCACACACAACTTTTCTGGAATATTTATCCTTTGAAAGGAGATAAATTCCTATCTAAATAGTGGAAGGGGAAATGGGAGGAGGTTCTTCATGAGAGGAGGCTATAAAATAAAATAAATTCAAATTTAGTTGGATGCCAAATTCATCTTTATTCTACAGGATTTAATTTACAAGAAAATGGTATTGTAATGAAAAATGGAGGTATAGTATTTCAAAGACTAATAAGAACAACGAAACCCACTGGCTGGTTTAATAAGACATAGCTACATTAACTTTTGTCTCGAGGAAAATAAAATAACTTGGATTTTAATCTTATAGCTAAGTTCACTAGAAAAGCAGAGTAATTCAAATATATTTTGAATGTTATCATGCAATGTGCAAAGCAAACTCTGTGAATACTTTGAGGGCTTTAGGGGTATTTAAATGTAAATTGCCCAAGCTCTGGTGTAGATTCCCTAAGCAGAAAGAAATTAGATACCATGATGTCAATATTTCCACAGGTTTTTTTTTTTTTAAACAGCACTTGATATTTGTTTAACTATCCTTCAAGAAACAATGAAAATAATTTTTTTGTCCATTTCCTGGCTTTTGCTACCCAGAAAAATAAACTTCTGCCATTCATATTGGCTCAAATGCAAATATAACTGTTCTCCTGATGCTTATTTAAAAATTAGATGCAGTTACAGAAGTGAATGGGTTAGAGAAAAATTCAACTTAGAGGTTAAAGCCAGGTTAAAGGGACCTTTGTCTGCAAATAGAGAAGACATGGTCAGAAAATTTAAGTTAGAAAAATAAGCCCTCTCTATACCACGTAGATACTCATAACCCCAACCCCCAAGCCAACAATGGAATTTTAAAAATTATCTGGAGAACTCAGCCACTGGTGGGAAAAACAGTAGCTGTCCATTTGAGCACTTTCTCAGCTCATCAATAGAATAATAACCAAACTTCTAAGATAAAATATAAAGGGAAGTGGTTTATGGGGGAGGGGAATCTATATTAAGTACATTAACAAAAATTGGCTTCCCAAACAAACTGCCTTTTATGCATTTAATTCAGGAAACATTTCTGAGCATCTGCTCTCTGTGCAGGTTTATGCATCAGACAAAGATGAGCCTCTGCTCTTCAGAAATACAGTATTGTGGGACACACACACAGTCATATAGTAGTTTAAACAAGATATAGAACAATTTTTTCAGGTTCCCTGAATATTGATCATGAAGAGTTTTATTAGAAATATTTATTGAAATAATTTTTGCTCTATTATATTCAGTATAAGTTATAGACCACTTTATTTAAATACCATAAACTAGCATTTTGTTTAGGGCACTGTGTGGGATAGGAAGAAGGTAAATCAGTTCTATCTTTACAGTACCAAGAAAGTTCTTTTCTAGAAGTTGAAGTAACTTTTGTGTTAGTAGGTAGGTTTGTATGATTTAATCTTCAAAATTCTGACAGACTGAATCAATACCACATATAGTATTTTCCTTTCTGACTCTGAGGCCAACAAACTAAGATAAATAGGTGGAAGCAGCCTTACATGGTGATCTTAATTTGTTTTATCTAGTTGCCAATAACTGTTAGGTATGGCTGTGTCCAGAAAGAATCAATAATGTAATGATACATTTTAGAAGACTGTGCCCAAACATGTCTATGAACCTCCAGCATTGATGCTTTTTGTATAGTACTATCATATAACAATAGCTAGAATAAGTGCATGTAGTTATTAAATTGTGAAAATGAAAAATAACCTCAAATAGTTACATGCTTACAATTTAGTTGGGGCTGGAAAGAGGGAAGAATATCTTTACTTCATTCTTCCAAATCAGTGCCTGGCCAAAAAAAATGGTAAACATTGTGTTGGCATTAAAAAATTTAACATTTAGACTTCCAGTCAAGATGGAAGAGTAGGTAGACATGCTTCACTTCCTCACACAACCTCAAGGAGAATTACATCTAATCTCAAAACAACACCCAGAACTGCCAGAAAATCAAACTGCATAAAAGTCCAAAAATAAAGGATTTAAATAAGCCACATTCATCCAGGTGGGTAGGAGGGATGGAGATGCAGTGTGGCTTGGGGAGGCATCAGCAGCAGAACAGGCAGTCTCACATTCGCATGTGGTGGATAAAAAATCAGGAGAGGAGCCCTGGCTGGTGGCACAGTGGATAAGGTGCTAGCCTGTGAACCTAAAGGTTGTCGGTTTGATTCCCCAGACAGAGGACATAACCAGGTCTCCAGCCAGGTTTGTAGTTGGAGGCAGGTGAAAGGCAACCATATGTTGATGTTGCTCTCTCTCTCTCTTGGCCTCTCTCCCTGCTCTTCTCTCTAAAAATAATAAATAAAATCTTCAAAAAAAAAAAAAAATCAGGAGGGGCACTTTGAGAGCAACTGATCCAGCCCTAGGCCAGATGGCACAGCCTAGGGTTCCCAAATCAGGAAGATAAAGCCCCATAACTTTTGGCTATAAAAACCACTGGGGGCTGAGGTGGCAGAAGAAATAGCCAGTTTCTAAGGAGAGTTTGTTTAAAGTGCCTGCATGAATTTAGAATATACACAAATCCATCCACTCTGGCATCCACCACCAGGGCAATAGCTGGAAGGGTGCCAGTCACATATGGGAAGTAGGTGAAGTGACTGGAAACAGGGAAAGTGCTGGGTAAACCTCCAGAAGCCAGGCAGTAGCATTGTCCCCTCTCCAAGTCCTCCCCTCACACAGAGCCACAAAGCAATGAAGTGGGTTGCCCCACACTGGTGAATATCTAAGTCTCTGCCCCATAAAACTTACCAGGTGTGCTAAGATAGGGAGTCAAATCAGCTCTACCTACTAAACTGGAAAAAATCAACAAACAAACTAAAAACCACAGGAAGGCTGCCAAATTGAGGAGACAAATGAATATGGCCCAAATGAAAGAACTGAAGAAAACCCCAGAAAAAGAACTAAAAAAACCCAGACAGCCAATCTTTCAGATGCAGTGTTCTAAGCACTTGTGATAAGGATGCCAGAGAATGCACTGAGTATGGCAACAACCTAAAGAAAGGAGGACTTTTGGCCAAGCTAGAGGCACAGGCAGACATGCTGCATCTCCCTCAAAACTAGAAGAAATTTACATTTACCACAAAACTAAATAAAAACAATGCAGGAATTTCAGAAAAACAAAGTACATGAAAGTGCAACAAACAAAAAAGTAAAGAAATACTCAGCCAGACAGGTAGGAGGGGTGGAGCCAGGGAGGAGAGTAGCAGTGGCAGCATCTGAGTGAAGGCCACAGCTAAAAGCTCAATCACACATTTAATCCTGGGGCCAGACCAGGATTCATGCAGCCCATGGTTCCAGTACCAGAAAATATAGAGCCATATTGCTTTCATCTGTGAAAACCACTGGAGGTTGAGGTAGATGGAAAAACAGCCAGTCTCAATGGGCAAGCAGTATGGTTCCCTCGCAGACCCCTCCCCTACATGCAGCACCACTATGTGGTTAAATGGGCCACCCTGCATTGATGAATCCCTAAGACTCTGCCTCTTGCAACATAACAAGTACAACAGAGCTACCTAAGACACAGAAGCAAACACAGAAAGCTGTTAAGCTGAGGAGATAGAGAAGTATGGTCCAAAAGAGGGAGCAGACCAAGGTGCCAGTGGGAAAACCGAGCAATGAAGAGATAGCCAATCTAATAGTCAAGAAGATAGCTAACCTAACAGTTGCATTGTTCAAAATGCTGGTGATTAAGATGTTCACAGACTTGACAGATATGCTTAAATACAACAAATGCAGAAAAGAAAAAGTGAAGGTTAGGCTATGTGAAATAAAGGAAAAATACACATGAAACCTAGGGTGAAGGGAAGGGAACTTGGGCTGAAAGCAATGATTTAGAACAAAAGGAAATAAACAATCAACCAGCACAGGAAGAGGAAACAAGAATTGAAAAAAAAATGAGGAGAGGCATAGAAACCTCTGGGACAACTTTAAATGTGCCAATATTCAAATCATAAGGGTGTCAGGGGAAAAGAGAAAAAGCAAGAAATTAAAAACTTAAGTGAAAAATAATGAAGGAAAACTTCCCTAATTTGGTGAAGGAAATAAACTTATAAGTCCTGGAAGCACAGAGAGTCCCAAACAAGCTAGACCCAAGGAGGACCACACCAAGACACACCATAATTAAAATACCAAAGGTTAAAGATACAGAGCATTTTATTTCATTTTTTAAGATTTTATTTATTATTTGTAGAAAGAGGGGAAGGGAGAGAAGCAGAGAGGGAGAGAAACATCAATGTATGGTTGCCTTTTACCTGCCTCCAGCTACAGACGTGACTGGAGACCTGGCTTGCAACCTGGTTATGTACCCTGGCTGGGAATTGAACCAGTGACTTTTGGGTTTGCAGGCTGGTGCTTTATCCATTATGCCACCAGCCAGGGGCAATAAGAAGCATTTTAAAGCAGTAAGAGAAAAGAAAAGAGTTACCTACAAAGGGATTCCTATAAAACTCTCAGCTGATTTCTCAAAAGAAACATGGCAGGCAAGAAGGGCATAGCAAGTATTCAAAGCGATGAAAGGCAAAGACCTATAACCAAGATTACTCTATCCAATAAAGTTACCATTTAGAATGAAAGGGAAGATAAAAGTGCTTCTCTGACCAGGTAAAACTGAAGGAGTCCATCATCACCAAGCCATTATTATATGAAATGTTAAAGGGACTTACTTAAGAAAAAGAGGATCACAACAGGTGGGATTGACTTTGGGTGGGTGGGGAGGGGGACAGAGGGGAGCAAAAAGGGGATGGATGTAATACAACAACAATAAAATTAAAAAATAAAAAATAAAAAATAAAAGAAAAAGAGGATCAAAATTACAAACATTAAAAAGACAACAACCTTGGCTGGTGGCACAGTGGATAAAGTGCCTGCCTGCAAACCCAAAGGTCACTGGTTTGAATCCCAGCCAGTACACATTACCAGGTTGCAAGCCCGGTCTCCAGACAGATTCGTAGCTGGAGGCAGGTGAAAGGCAATCATACATTGATGTCTCTCTCCCTCTCTGCCCACTCTCTGAAAATAATAAATAAAATTTAAAAAATAACGAGACAACAAACTCACTGCTATCAACAACAGAATCTGGAAAAAAACAAACAAACAAATAAAAAACTAAGCAGACAACCAGAAAGGAAACAGAATAAAAGATATGGGGAACATCTATCTGATGGAGTATCAGCTACAAGGGGGAAGGGGAAGAAGAGGGGAAAGACACTGGAATTAAGAAGTATAGTTGGTGGATATAGAATAGACAGGAAGATGTTAAGAATAGTACAGAAAAAGATAAGGCCAAAAAACTCATATGCATAACCCATGGACATGAACTATGGTGAGGGTGGTGGGATTGCTGGAGTACACAGGTGCTGGGCAGAGGGGAGCACAAAGAAAAGAAATTGGGACAAATGTAACAGCATAGTCAATAATAAAAAATAATTAAAGTTTTAAAAATTAGAAAAAATGGAAGCTACACTAAATCAAATAAAGAAAAATCCACAAGGAACCAACAATGGAAGGAAGGAAGCCAGGATCCAAGTAAATAATTTAGAAAATAAAAAAGAAATAAGCACTCAACCAGAACAGAAAGAAGAAACAAGAATTAAGAAAAAAATAAGAATAGTATAGGACTCTGTCATCTTTAAAAGTGTCAACATCTGAATCATAAGGATGCCAGAAAGAAAAGAGGAAGAGCAAAAAAATGAAAATTTATTTGAAAAAATATGAAAGAAAACTTCCCTAATTTGGTGAAGGAAGTATACATACAAGTTCAGGAAGCATAGAGAGTCCCAAACAAGCTAGATCCAAAGAGGACTACACCAAGACACATCACAATTAAAATGCCAAAGGCTAAAAGTAAAGAAAGACTATAAAAGCAGCAAGAGAAAAGCAGAGAGAGTTACCTACAAAGGGGTTCCTATAAGACTTTGTAGGCAAGAAGGGGTTGGCAAGAAGTATTCAAAGTGATGAGAAGCAAGGACCTACAACCAAAATTACTCTATCCAGCAAAGCTATCATTTAGAATGGAAGGGCAAATAAAGTGCTTCCTAGACAAGGTAAAGCTAAAGGAATTCATCATCACCAAGCCATTATTACATGAAAGGTTAAAGGGACTTATTTAAGAAAAAGATGATCAAAACCATGAACATTAATATGACAATAAACATACAACTATCAACAAATGAATCTTAAAAAAAAACAAAAACAAAAACAAATAGACTAAGCAATCATAACAGGAACAGAATCATAGATATGGATATCCTTTAGAGGGTTATCAGCTGCTAGGGGTAAAGGGGAGAATGAGGAAAAGGTGCAGGGATTAAGAAGCATGATTGGTAGGGACAAAATAGACAGGAGGATATTAAGAATAGTATAGGAAATAGAGAAGCCAAATTATTTATATGCATGACCCATGGACATGAAATAAGTGGGGGGACTGATGGAGAGAATGAGGGTTATTGGGAAGAAGGGGGCAAACGGGCATAATCTGGGAAAATTGTAATAGCATAATCAGTAAAATATACATTAAAATTAAAATTTTAATGTTTAAGAGTTTAAAAAGATTTTGTGTTATTTCTAATTATTTGGAATCTGGTAGGGTAGTGGGCATGAGTAATGGAGCCACAGGCCCTTTCTGTTGCAAGAATCTGCACCAATGCAATAGCTATACTATTGTGCATAAACTTAAGCTAATTTGGTGTTAATTAGTTGCTCTTCTCTACAGATTTTTCTTTTAATTTTTATTGTTGTTGTATTGTATCTAACCCATTTCCCCTCCCTACTCTCTCCTTCCCCACCTACCCACCACTCCCCACCAAAGTCAATCCCACTTGTTGTCCATCTCCATGGTTCTTCCCTATTAATTCCTTGACTAAATTGCTCCCCTTCTTTGCCTACTCCTTCCTCCTCCTCCTCCCCATCCCCTCTGCCCACTGAAGGTCTATTCATTGTATTTGTGTATCTGGTTCTATTTTTGTTGTTTGTTTGTTTTGTTCATTAGTGTCCTGTAATGGGTGAGATCATATGGTATTAAATACCATATGAAGAGAATCTTTCACTGACCGGCTTATTTCACTAAGCATAATACTTTCTAGTTCCCTCCATGTTGTTGCAAAGGGTAGTAGTTCCTTCTTTCTTTCTGCTGTGTAGTATTCCATTGCGTAAATCTATAGGTTTTTCTCCTTAAAATGTAGTTGCAAGTTAAGATGAACACCTTAGCATATTAAAGAAAAATCAAAGTCCAGGAAAAGACGAGAAACAGGAGAAGTTAGGGTACTTTTCATGACATTCAGGCAAAAAAATAAGTTTCATAAAATTGAGGCTTTGAATGGAAAATTGGACCAAAATTCCAAAATAGAAAACATGAAACAACAACAAAAATATCTCTCTCATATTATCTTCCAATTTTTCAAATAGTATAAAAATTCATGACAGGGTCAATAAATATCAAACCAAGGCATAATGGATATTTTGTACATACTAATAGGAAGGGAAGACTCTAGAAAATACTGTTGTAAATACAGCAACAATAAGATTTATTCTATGGCATAGCCATGACTTCATAAGGACTGTAACTCAAAATTAATAGAGATACTTTTCATTTATTCACATAGTTCCTCTTCTGCAGTCAAATGCTATAAAATGGAGAGATAGATGTAAACTATTACATATACACAGACCCAGGAAAAAGTAAATAGGTTGAATTTAAATAACTGTTTTGGGAAAAAACAACATTTAAAAAATATTGCATACTATGGGCTACAATTATTTTTCAAGATACTGTTGTTCAGTGTAAAATGTATTTCTTTAGTAAATGGTAAATGCAAAATATAGATTATCTAGGAATAATTTAACAAAATTACTCCCAAGCTATATAATACAAACAAACAAACAAACAAACAAACAAACCCCACAAATAATTATTCCACAGCATTAGGTAAGATATTATATTCATGAATTCCTCTATCTGATGCTGATAATTTGGTATTTTATTAAACTAGTAAATTCCATAGTCTCAGAATAGTGATATGGAAAATAATAGCAGTTTCTACCATTAATATTTTCAAGATAATTTAAATACTAACACTTTTCTTAATATCCATTATAATTTATCACCTTATTATATACTAAACTGCCAGATTACCATGAAGCATTTTGTGTAAAATCTACTTAAAAGTACTAACTTTGGTTTCATTTTGCTTGCTACCATTGTATTTCTTGGGCAAATGTGAGTTTTAAAAAATTGGTAAATTTTGATATTGTTTTAAAAACATAAGTAATTTATTGGTGATAGTCATTCTGATAGGTGTGAGATGATATCTCATTGTGGTTTTAATTTGCATTTCTCAGATGATTAGTGACAATGAGCACATTTTCATGTGTCTATTGGCCATGTGTATGTCCTTTTTGGATAAGTGTCTATTCAGGTCCTTTGCCCATTTTTAAATTGGGTTGTTTTTTTGTTTTTGTATTGAATTTTGTAAGTACTTAATAAATTTTGGATATCAACCACTAATCAAATGTATCAGTGAGTATGTTCTCCCAGTCCATTGGTTTTCTTTTTATTTTGTTAATTATTTCCTTTGTTGTACAAAAAATTTTTAGTTTGATGTAGTCCCATATGTTTGTTTATTTATTTATTTTTGTTTTCTTTGCCCGGGGAGATATATTTGATAAAAAAATGCTATGAGAAATGTCTGAGATTTTGTTGCCTATATTTTCTTTTAGGAATTTCATGGTTTTGGTTCTAACATTAAAATCTTTGACCCATTTTGAATTTATTCTTCCGTGTGGTATAAGAAGGTGATATAGTTTCATTTTTCTGCATGTATGTGTTCACTTTTCCAACACCATTTATTGAGCAAACTATCTTTAGCCCATTGTGTGTGCTTGCTTCCTCTATTGAATACTAATTGACTCTAAAGGTATGGATTTATTTTGGGTCTCTCTATTCTGTCCCATTGATCTATATGTCAGTTTTTATGCCAGTACCATGATGTTTTGATTACTATTGCCTTGTAGTATGGTTTGATATTAGGTAGCATGATTCCTCCAACATTGTTCTTCTTTCTGAGGATTGCTGTTGCTATATGGGGCCTTTTGTAGTTCCATATAAATGTTTGAAATACTTGTTCTTGTTCTGGGAAATACACCAGTGGCATCTAGATAGGAATTGATGTGAAGAACGGAGAATGCTTTTGCACTGTTTGTGGGAATGCAGATTGGTGCAGCCACCATGGAAAGAAGTAGGGAAATACCTCAAAAAAATTACAATTGAATCTGCCTTTTGACCCAGCAATCCTAATTCTGGCACTATATCCTAAGGAACCAGAAACACTAATTCAAAAGAACATAAACACCTCTAAGTTCACTGTAGCATTATTTACAATTGCTAAGGTATAGAAGCAGCCCAAGTGTCTATCAATAGGTGAGTGGATAAAAAATTTATGAGACATTTACACAATGAAATACTATTCAGCCATAAAAAAAATTATAAGCCCTGGCTGGTAGCACAGTGGATAAGCTGCCAGCCTGTGAACCCAAAGGTCACAGGTTCAATTCCCCAGCCAGGACACATAACCAGGTTGCAAGCCAGGTCTCCAGTCAGGTCTGTGGCTGGAGGCAGGTGAAACGCAACCATACATTGATGTCTCTCTCCCTCTCTGCCTCTCTCCCTTCCCCCCTTTCTAAAAATAATGAAATAAAAATCTTAAAAAAAAAAAATTATAAAATTTTACTCTTTGTGACAGTATGGATGGACCTGAAGAACATTGTGCTGCGTAAAATAATCCAGTCAGAAAAAGACAAATACTACTTATATGTGGGATCTAATGAACAAACTAAACTAACAAAGAAAATGGGAACAAGCTCATAAATGGAGAGCATATGACAGCCAGTGGAGGGGAGGTTGGGGGTGGGGGGATTGAGTAAAAGACATGGACAAGAGTGTGGTGATTGCTCAGGGGAAGGGGACATAAGGGGACTAAATGGTAATAAAATAAAATACAATAAAGATTAAATTAAAAAACAAAAAGTAGTGATACATTTTTTAAAAATCACAAGTAATGTCAGTCTTATTTTACAATAAAATATACCCTAGCCCTGGCTGGTGGCACAGTGGATAAGGCTTCGGCCTGCGAACCCAAAGGTGGCTGGTTTGATTCCCAGCCAGGGCACATAACCAGGATGCAAGTCAGGTCTCCAGCCAGGTCCGTAGCTGGAGAGAGGTGAAAGGTAACCATACATGGGTGTTCTTCTCCCTCTCTGCCTCTCTCCCTACACCTCTCTTTAAAAATAATAAATAAAATCTTTATATATATATATATATATATATATATCCTAAAGAAAAATGAACTTGCTCCAGGTAGTATAACAAACATGCCAGAATTTACCTGAAAGGTATCCTACTGTACAGGTAAACAATACTCTTCTCATGCATTTGAAAGGCCATCATTTCCCAGCCACATAAAATGTGACACAATACTAATTCAATCAGTGGTCATGTTACATGAAAAAGCCACCAAAAAAGCTTTACCTTAGTACCAGTACCAATCTGGGGAAAAAATTAGACTAAAAATTTATACTGACTTGTTTATTAAAGTCCTAAAAGAAAGTTGTCTCAAATAAAGTTGTATTCAAGGATACAATTATACTTAATTTCATCATCCACCATGAGATGCATGAATCATTTGTCTAAGCAAAATACATCAAGACTAAAAATAAATGGCGATACAATAAGTGCATTCAAACTTTAAGGCCTAAACAGCATAGGGATGGTCACCATATTTTCAAATTTCTGAAAATCAACCTAAGTGGACTTCTAAGTCTAGGGATACATGTTAAATCAGGGGGTCAATTATCTGAAATTAAGACCATTTTGAGAAATCTGGTATGTATGTTTCCATGGGAACAAGTTATTGCTTAGATATGCTGGAGCATGATGTCTCCAGGCACTGTTAATCATCAGTCTATACTAATGGTTCTCAACTGTGGGGAGACATTTAGCTATAGATATTTTTGGTTGTCACCATTGGTGGGGGCTGCTACTGACATGTAGTAGAGACCAGGACACTGCTAAATCTTACAATGCATAGGACAAGTTCCCCTAAGGAAGAATTATCTGGCCCAAAAGGTCAATAGTACCAAGGTTGAGAAAATCTGCTCTCTCACCTTGGCTTAGAACAAAGACCTGAGAGAAGCCAGGCCTAATTGGATAAATTCTGCTGTCACCTTTTGAATATATTACTGAACAATCACTGGCTCAGCTCACACATGACTGACTGCTCATGAGTGTTCCCAATATGCTGAACAGACTAGCCCTGATCAACAGGCAACTGTTTTGCATGTGTGACTTGTCTTGTTTCGACTATAATATAAACAGATCATTTGGAAAAGTAAATGCCTTGACTAATGTTAAAGTCCCTTATTTATGAGCAATGGATTCCACTTTAGGAAATCATTGGTTAAACAAAGCCAAGCAATTAATTGATTCCAAAAGTTAAAAACAGTCATTTATGTGCATTGAATGCTAAAATGTCCCCATCAGAATTTCTTTGTAATTGAAATTCTATAAGATTTGTAAGTAACTAGTGAAATTACTTGACATTCTTCATTTTAAAAACTTAAACTTTTCAATTTCTTTTCTTCCTCTTACTAGCTATAATATATTGAGTGTTGTGTTCCAGGCACTGTATGAATAACTATACATGCATTTTATAGTCTCAACAATCCTAGTTTGTTGAATAATAAGGTATTATTTAAAAAAATACTAAGACCCTGATTGGCATGGCTCAGTTGATTGAGTGTCGTCCTGCAAACCAAAAGGTCATTGGTTCAATTTCTGGTTGGGGCACATGCCTGGGTTGTGGAGCCAGGTCCCCAGTTGAGGGTATGTGAGAAGCAACCAACTGATTGTTTCTCTTGCACATTAATATCTCTCTCCCTCTATTTCTCCCTTCCTCTCTCTAAAAATAAAACGTTTAAATTTTTTTTCTGAAAAATAATGTTACTGTTTTTCTTATTGTTTTTCAAACTCAAGAAGTCTGGAAAAAGAAAAAGAGGGCCACAAATAAAACACTTGCCCACAGCACTCACAAACACGAATTCAATGTGAATTAATTTAGTATTGTGAAAAGCAAAAAAGAAAACAGCCAACAGACAATAAATATTACTTATAAAATAACAATAATAGCCACAATTTATTGCTTACTATGTATAGAGTCAGTACCAAACATTTTATGTTATGTTATTTCATTTACTCTTACCACCAGCCCTGAGTGTGGTGTTGTTAGAGTCACCATTTTACAGATAAAGAAACTGAGGCTGACTTTGATGAAAGCCACACAGTGAGCAAGTGGTATAGCTGAAAGTTGTGCTCTGTTCTCTCTCTCTGCCTCACTTTCTCTCACCAGCAGTTGGCAAACTATGACTCTTGGTCCAAATCCAACTTGCTGCCTCCCTTGTAAATAAAATTTATTGGAATACAGCCACACTCTTTCATTTACATATTACCTATGGTTGCTTTTGTGCAGTAACAGCAGAATTGAGTAATTAACAACAGAGACCATGTAGCGAAAGCCTCAACTATTCACTCTCTGACCCTTTACAGCAAGTTGCCAACATCAGTCTAAATGCTTCAATAGTAAGTAATACCTACTTTACCATGTGCTCCAAATTGTTAGGCACTGAAAGTCCTTTACCAACCTTCTCTAGTTAAATAGCTTCAGTCCCTTTGAATATGACCCCCTGCTTCTATTTTTGTGGCCATCTTTAGGGATAATACTATCCTTTTCTTTAGCAAATACCTTCTGTGAATGATAGTAATGTTATGCAAGTGAAACTTATCAAACCCGATTTCCTCACAGTTTGAAATCATTAAAAAGCAAAAACTAAGTGCAAAAATACATATTGATCTTCTCTGGGAAACAAGTTATGTATTAGGAATACAAAATGAGTAAAACACAATCCTTCCCTCAAAGTGCTCAGAGGTGAGCAGGGGAAACTGAGGCACACAGAGGAGAATGGCTTTCTAGGGACTAGGCTCAGTGGCCTAGGTTTCCAGGGAAGGAGTAACTTCTTCCAAGTCAACCAAGGCCTTGGAATGCATGTGAACACCCACTTCTCTGTTAAAGGGAAAGGTCTCTATTATCTCAAATTAAATAACAGAATTATGTCTGATTTGTTCATTAAGCAGAATTATTACTCAGACATAGAATGGTAGAGCTAACAGGACTTACAAGCTTAGCTTGTTCATGTCAGAGGAGGGAAAACCAATAAGTCGACACACACACTGAGCAGTGAGAGGAGACCAAATTGCCCAGAGTGCCAAGGAGCTGAGCATTACTACCGTGCTTCAGAGGCTGCGAGCTTGGGTGCTTAGGGCATGCCTCTGGAGCCAAATGTGGGGCAAGTTTCTGAGCCTTTGTTTCTTCATCTGCAAAATGGAGATCATCCTTCAAAGTCACTGTGAGTAATAAGCAAGTTTATGTATGTGAAGTGCAGAGAAGTTCTTGGCTTTTGGTAAGTGTGGTTATGAGTGCACACTACTATGAAAATTAAAAATGAGGCATGGGGCCCTGGCTGGTTTGGCTCAGTGAATTGAGCACCAGTGTGGACCAAATTGTCACCAGTTCAATTCCCAGTCAGGGCATACATATACCTGGGTTGCAAACCAGGTCCCCAGCTGGGTGTATGCAACTAAAATTAAATAAAAATCTTTTTTTGAAAAATGAGGCATGGGAATGAATTAAACTCAAATCTTTAAGGGAGCCCAAATTCACTGTGCTCCTGAGATCCCAGCCAGCCTGCTGTCCTATGATAGGTAAACTCTGTCCTTTCCCCTGGCGGTGAGTGGGAGGGATTGCCATTCTTCTGGGCTTTTGTCTCACACATAATGGAGTAACCATTTCTTCTTTGTTCCTTCAGCCTTCTATTCCTGTTGTCTGGAAACATCTCTCTGACACCCGTTCTGCTCCAATCTGACTGGAACCACTCTCGGCCAAGCAGTGATCATCACACCTGGATTACTTGATCTTGCTCATCTCCACACCACCCAGGCTTACCTCCAACCAGTTTCTGTGCTTGCTGCACAGCTACAGCTGCAAGAGGAACCAAAGTACCACATTTACCGTATCACTCACTTGCTGAATGTGCCATCATTCTGAGTAGCACAGCCCTTTAAGTCCAGACAGTTCTGTCTGTAATCTTTTAATCTTACCTGACATTATTTCTAATCATATTAATCATATTAATATGAAAAGGGACATGATTTCAAATCATAAAACCAACATATACTATCGGTGAAACCCTGCCTTTGGCTTAATCCCTTTGAGGCTCAGCTTCCTTTTCTGCCAAGCTGAGATAAATAAGCCCTGTCTCAAGGGACTCTTGGAAAGATTAAGTACATAATTCCCATCATTGGCAGAGCCTGGTGCAGAATAAGTGAATAAGAGTTGTTATTAAAGTTATTATCTGAAAAGCAGTACACTCCCCCCTATCCCCGGGTGGGCCCGTGTTCATCAAATCCTCCCACTTAGGATGTCTTCCTTCTTGTCTGCTGCCAATCAAGTTCAGCACCCTCCCACAAAGCCTTCGGTTGGAACTTCAGTCCACATCAGTCTCTGATGTCCTGCTTTGGTGAACTCACTCATAGATGGCACTACCCATCTGGGCCCTTAATCAGTGATCTTAACCCAGGGGCAATTTTGCCCCCCACGGGTCACTTGGCAATGTCTGGAGATATTTTCAGTTGTCACAACTGGGATGTGGGTGTGTTAATCATGTATTTCATATTTTCTATATTTTATAACACTCTGATGTCCTGGGGCCTTGAGAGACTGCCCCTTCTAGGGCCAACTAATTTCTAGAGACAGTAACCAATTTGCCAGCTGGCACCACACATTTTTCCCAGGCAAACCAACCAATCTAAAACCTATACACCAACCACCTCCTTCATTTAACCCACATACAGCAAGCTAATATTTCCTTTGTTCTAAACCACCGTAGGGCCAGCTTTTGACAACTAGAGACCACCTCCCTCTATAGCTCTAAGCCAGCCGAAATTAGTCAAAACTAACTTTAAAGTTGCACGAACTTGCCCTGGCTGGTGGCACAGTAGATAAGGTGCCAGCCTGTGAACCCAAAGATCGCTGGCTCTATTCCCAGCCAGGGCACATCACCAGGTTGCAAGCCAGGTCTCCAGCCAGGTCCATGGCTGGAGGCAGGTGAAAGGCAACCATACATTGATGTCTCTCTCCCTCTCTGCCTCTGGCCCTTCCCCTATCTCTAAAAAATTATAAAAAATAAAAATAAAAATAAAATATTAAAGTTGCACAAACTTGCCTTTCCTGACTCGCCCATTCCTTCCCTACGAAAGACACAGTAAAGGCTCTGAGCTAAGCTCTTTACTCTTTCTGCTTCCTGAACAATCCTGGTAGTCCCCTAGTGGCCAGCCCTATGTGTCATGGTGTGCCTCTCCTCCTTGGAATAGTAAGTAATAAACTATTCTTTCAAAGGAATTGTTTCTAGGTCTGTCCCTTACCATCTATGATTAAAACAAATCTGAGAAAGATTTTAAGAGCGTGAGTAGAGGCTACGGGGGTTGCCAAATGTGCCACAATACACAGAATATCAGCCCCAACAAAGACTAATTCAGTCCAAAATGAAAATAGTCCTGCAGTTTGAGAACACTGACCTATAAAGTTCCACACATTGGTATCACACAGTCTCTGGCAGCCCCAGCTCTGCCATATGGTTCTGTCGTTCAGCCTGCCTGGGAAGTTCCTGATTCCTGACTTGACTGAACTACAGGTACAATCAATATAATAGTTTAACTTGTAATTATAGCTTTTTAAACCCAAAATCAATGAATTCGTTCAGCAAAGGTGAAGATATTCTTCTCAGTTACTATGTAAAGTTTAATGCTAATGTCTTCTGGGGGGAAAGAAAATCTATGAATGAACCTCGCTGTTCTGTGATTCTGTATCTCTCACAAGTGAGAAACATATTCAATCAATATTTATTGGAGGATTCTGAAATAGCCTGTTAATTTTCCTCTAAGGCATCTGTCACTTGTGATGCTCTGCCCCACCCCAATTTCACTATGTGTGATAAAATAAATTTGGGTAAAGAAGTTATAACTATACATGCCCTGGCCAGGTTGCTCAGTTGGTTGAAGTGTCATCCTATACAAATGAAGGCTGCAGGTTCAATCCCCAGTCAGGGTATGTATGGAAGGCAACCTATTGATGTTTCTTTCTCACATCAATGTTTCTCTCTCTCTAAAATAATTCAACACATCCTTGGGTAAGGATTTTTTTAAAAAGTACATATATACACTGTTCTTGAAATTTCACAGTGCATGTGGGCATACTAAGGGCTCAGAGACTGAAACAATATACTTATCTTTGCTTAGTTCAGTTTCCCAACTTAGTTTGATCTTAAAAAATTTTCACATACCATCTATTACCACCCAACGAAGCAAGTGTTGTGTGTGGAACAGATTTTGGAAACAGCTTATTAAGAGTTGACAAAAATCTTGACATTGAACTTTAGAACTTGAATTACCAAGTTCCTCACACTGTAATCAAAGCTGCTTTGGGATGCAGAAGAGCAGCGAAGCATGACACAACTGATCTTTAGAAGCTGCTGGCAGGGAGATCAGGAATCTGCCAGTCTCTGTGGGAAGCTGGGTAGACCATATTTCCAGATGGCACCGAACTTGCGTTTCCCACCTTGTTACCATGGACTGGTTATAATAGTGCAGACTGGAACATATTTAGACACCAGGCCAAAATGTATTATTTTTCCAAAGACAATAAGGCTAATTTAAACTTCTGAGTGAGTGGAGACCAGATGACTTATGAATGTACTTCGAATATTTATCAGGAAGCAAAGCAAGGGAGCAAATTAAGACCAAAGGTTAAGATGCAAAGTACACTGGCGTTCCAATCCACTTTCTGACTAGTCCCTAATCCACTGTAGCATCTCCTATCCCTAAGTCACAGACATATTTGTTTCTTTTTAAAATTCTGTGGTATCTATGGATTTGACTAGCAGAGGACTTTGAATTCTGAAGAGGATGTTTATTTCCTAGAGGACCTCAGCCCCTCCACCCTTGCGTAGGAGTGTGTAGCCTCTGACCCTGGGCAGGAGGAATGGCTATCAGCAAGGTATTCCGGTCTCTAGAATTGCCTTCAGCAGGTTGGTCTTCAGAGTCTGCCAAGGAAGGTTCTGTGACCTGAACAACCTGAAAAGGCCCGGCTGAGATAGGGGCAGGGACATGCACAGCCAGGAGCAGTGTAGCAGCAATGATCCTGCCATCTGTTCACCTAACGCAGGGGTCCCTCTGCTCTTTCACCTTGAGATAAAATGACTATCACTTTCCCGGTCCTACAGGCATCATGCAGCCTCTTCAGTCTTCCATTCTCCTGCCAATGATCTTTATCAACAGAGGACAGCATGGGGAGAGAGGAGAAAAACTAAGCTCCTTCCTCCCATGTAAAAGGGCGAGGCAAACCATAGATAGAAGCGCATGATACCACCTTGTGTTTTCTGTGTTTGAAAATGGTCCAGCTGCCTCCTGAATAGCCTCAAGACCCTCAGAAAAACAAGCATGATACTCCTCCTATCCTTCACCCCTGTTTGCTAAAAAGAAAGGCAGAGGCCAGGCCTGAGAGACTGGCTGCGGCCAGGATGTGCCTAATTCCCAGAGGGTGCTGTTTTCCTAACCCTCCTCTCTGGTAAACACTGCCAGAAATTGTACTCTTAGGATTTTGCAATAAAAATAAGGTCTGTTTGCTTTCTGAAATCATGGTGGAAACCCTTCCAGTCAAATCTCACTGTAATTTAGGCAATGATATTTTCAAAGTAAATTTGTACCTCTTTATTCATGATGAATTATTATGTACTTTGAGCTAGTAACACACACCGACCCATCTGTCATACTGTGGTTTAAATAGTAAATGTCATTCCTGTTTGGTGCTCAACTCTTGCTCCTAGAGCCAGTGGTGAATTTCAAAACCATCAACAATGTTAAGAAGGGAGCAAAAGGGACTACAAACCTGATCCAATTTCACTGAAAGCGGTTACCTTTATTTAAGACATGGTCATCAATGTTGACACTAGATTAAACATCCTATTGAAATACTTTAAATCTAAAGTATTTATGTATGATGTGATATGTCTTTAGCTAATGCAGAATATACATTTCCAAAAATTAACTCTATCCTAGGTTGTACCTCCCCACACACTAATAAATTATGATGTATTTGGCTATACATGATTTATATCACAAACTGCTCTATTAGAGGTTTCATCATCTTCAAAGAATTAAAATGCAGGGTATAGTATCCCTCTCATAAGTTGAAGTTTATATTTTTAAAATAGAATAATTACTCCACAATGCATTATATCTCATCCGAATGGAATAGAGCAGAAAACAAGTTTTAAACTGGTTCTAAAAAGTCCCAGGGCCCCACAGTGTTGTGTGAGGGCAGGCCTACCCCCTTAGTCTAAAACAAAGCAATCCCTCTTCTATCTGGTTGACACATGGGAAGTTTTTAAGATAATTGTTTAGTTTTCTTCCAAAGAATAACTCTTGCTTGGGTTCTGTTTCTTGCCTATAATTTTGTTTCTTGAATATAGATGTTCCCTTTTGTATATGTTCCCTTCTTCTACCCTCTAGAAAACCTTGGAAGATTAACTTAAGCATGCAGTCCATTTCTACTGTCTTACCACCAGAAATCTGCATTTATGTTCATAATTCAATCTCAAAGACCCAGGACAAGGATGGGTGGGATCCAGGAGCTCATCAACTCTATTTTCAATGCAAAGGATTCTTCTAAATATTAAAATCTCCCCTTTTGTGTCCAGTTTTACTTTGGGTAGTGGTGTTCTGACCACAGGCTGCTTAATAGTGCATGCATAATTCATATCACAGCCAGCAGGAAATGGCAGCACACCATTCATTCTGGGTAGGAAAACACTAGGGCGTTGGGCAAGCAAAAACGTTCACTGTGTGTTCATTTGGAGAATGATGAGCTCCTAGCTCCTGTCTGTGGCTTGCTTGGCTTTTTGCATGGGCTGACAAACTGACTTACACATCAGTGAGTTACTGAAATTCGGAGAGGGTGAGTCTTGAACGTGTAACAGATCTGTAACAGTCTCTGTCACCAAGATCTGCATCTCTACACATCCTTCCATCACATGGGGGCGGGGGGTGGGGTCTGACTTATTAGACACATGAGTTTCCAAACAGAACAAATGTTATCACCAGTATCTGCTGCCTGTGTCAGACAAACACTTGGCTATAAACAGACTTTAAGTCTCTCAAGAAATAACCTAATTCTGGTATATGCCCACCTGTCAGAGACGGATGGTGGCTCACTGTGCAGCAGATTTCTTTGCATCCCTCCCTTTGTGCCAGAAAACACTGATGCCAAGTCTGACTGCGAACACCTTCAGGCTCTGGAGGCCTTACTACAGTGCAGCTCTCAGTAATTCAAACCAGCCAGTAATAGAGTTGGGCAGGCTATTAGTGCCTTTTAAAATTTTATTTCCTATTACCGGAAGAACTAAATCAGGCTTTGCTTTCCCCTTTTCCTGCTTACTCCTCTATGAACTTGGAACAGAGTTACTGTTTGGAGGAAGTTGCATCTAGAGAAGCTGGTGCTTCACTGTTGATTGCTACTGGATTTGATTTTACAGAAGAACTGGGGTAAGGGGGCCAGGCAAGCAGAATGTTATAGCCCTAAAGATGAAAATTAAAGAACAGAATCCCATCCACCTTCCCCACCCCCCGCCAAGAGCCCCTGCTGGGGTAACAGCTTGTTTAGAAGATAGTTATTTGATGTTATAATTACTTTTGTAGGTTGCAAAATAATTACTGTGGAGGCAAATTTCCCTGTGCCAAAATAGAGGCGATTGTTCTAAAGTTCACACTGAAACAATAACAGAATCAAGATGGTGAGGTCTTAGGTAGGGATTAGAAATCCAGCCCTGCTATCAGAGGTGCCAGCCAGAAGCTCATGTGAAGATCAGGGTGGGGCTGGGAAAGCAAAGATATTCGATAAACCTGTTCAGAGCAGATATTTCTTTAAGGTGATTTTCATTTAAAATCTATCCCCCTGAGTTACTAGGACATCAATTAGCCTTTTAAAAAGACAGAAATTGCATTTCAGGTGAATAACACAGGTATATAATTGGGTTCCTTTCGAGTCTAAGATCAGATGTGGTGCTGACAGTGAAGAGGAATCTTCTAATTATAGGAACTTTGTTGTAGCAAAAGGTTGGAAAACTTTTTTTGATAAAGGCCAGGGAATATTTCATAAATTATTACATAAATATTTTAGGCATTGAGGGTCTCTATTGTAGCTCCTCAGCCCTGCTGGGGTGATACAAAGCTGCCATGAAAAGTATGGTAATGGTTGTGGGTAGCCATGTTCCACCAAAACTTGCATTATGCATGCTGACACTTGAATTTCTCATGTCTTCTGTTATGAAAAAGAATTTTTCAAAGCCCTGGCTGGTAGCACAGTGGGTAAGGCGCCGGCCTGCAAACCCAAAGGTCGCAGGTTCGATTCCCCAGCCAGGGCACATAACCAGGTTGCAAACCAGGTCTCCAGTCAGGTCTGTGGCTGGAGGCAGGTAAAAGGCAACCATACATTGATGTCTCTCTCCCTTTCTGCCTCTCTCCCTTCCCCTCTCTCTAAAAATAATGAAATAAAATCTTTAAAAAAAAAAAAAAGAATTTTTCTTTTGATTTTAGTCAACCATTTGAAAGTAAAAAAAAACTCTCAGCCTGCAAAGACAGAGAGCTGTTGGGCTGCAGCATACCAACCCCTGAGCTGTTGTAGGCACCTTGGCGACATCTTCAAGGAAGAGAAGTCAACTCATTTCACAGGTGGGAGAAACTTGGGACAGAGAAGACTCAAGAGTGGGTAGAGGGTATCAGCAGTCCCCAAATATACTCTTTGCCGGGTAATTTCTTCTTTCACTTTTTAATAAACTGACAGTTTATTTGGAGTGCTCACTTTTGTCCAGATTTTCATAAAGGAATCATTTTCACATTTAATTCATTATTTTAAGAAGTTAAACTTCATTGGCAAAAATAGCCAGCCTTCCTTAGAGGTTTGCATCTCAGTGTCAGCCAGCTGTGGCTGTGGAGGAGGACCCTGAGTGACAGCAGGGATAGCTGCATGGTCAGGTGACAAGGAAGAGGCCATGACCACACTGTTCTCTGACCCCTCTTCTCTAAAATGACCACCATAGTAATTCTAATCATAAAGGGTTATTCTGATGATTACAAGGAAGTATCATGTGTAACATAAATATATTTATGTAAGGTGTCTAGGATTTCTAAATATCATGGGCTTCTTAAATGGACTGAATTAACTCTCTTCTTGACTACCAACTCAGAACTTTCTCACTGTTGTTCTTAAAAATTCTCCAGGGTGGCTATAACCCAAAATATAGATAATAACAAGTATTGGAAAGGCAAGAGATAAATGGGACTTTCATATACTCATTGCTGGTGGGAATGTATAATGGTGCAACCAGTTTGATACAAATCTGGCAGTTCTGCAAATGGTTAAAAATGTTACCATATGATCCAGCAAGTCTCCTACTAGGCACATCCAAGAAAAATGAAAACAGAAAATCACTCGAAAACTCATACATAAATGCTACAGCAATACTATCCTAAGAGCCAAAAAGTGGAAACAACCCAAATAATCATCAACTGATTCATGAATAAGCAAAATGTGTCATATCCATACAATGATTTGGCAATAAAAAGAAGTGAAGTACTGATCCATGCTACAGCATGGATGAACCTTGAAAACCTTGTGTGCAGTGAAAGAAGACAGGTGCAGGACCACATTGAATATGTGACAAAAGTAGGTTTCCAGCTGTAAGTAGGCAAAACACAGAGTTAATTCTTGTATTATTATTTATTAATTATTGTATCATTTTCCATACAAACAACTGTACACCTACTTTTGCCCCATTCTGTACTGCGTGATTCTATTTATAAGAAATATTTAGAATAGGGAAGGTATTAAAAACAAAAAGGAGATTAATGGTTACCTAGAGATATCAGACACAGGAGAATAGGAGGGAATAGGCTAAGGGGAGTAACGTTTCTTTTTGGAATAATGAAAATGTTCTAACTGTGATGTGGTGATGGATGCAGAACTCTGAATACTTAAAAGTCATTGAATTATAAAATTTAAACGGGTGAATTGCATGACATGTGAATTATATCTCAATAAAGCAACTAAAACTCCAATGATGTTTTTCAAAAAAAAAAAATAGAAAAAAGAGCACCAAAAATTTGTATGGAACCTCAAAAGACCCTGAATAGCCAATATGTTGAGAGAGAAGAGTATCACACTTACTGATCTCAAAGTGTACTACAACGTTATAATAAGACAGTAAAACACCAGCATAAACACTGACACACAGATCAATGGAACAATAAACCCTGCTAATATGGTCAACTAATTTATAACAAAGGACTCAAGAATATACAATGGGGAAAGATAGTCACTTCAATAAAGGGTCTTTTGCATGGATGGCCACATGCAAAAGAATGGAATTAGGCCCCTATCTTGCAACACACAAAAATCAACTAACAAATTGATTAAAGACTTGTCTGTAAGCCCTGAAACCGTAAAACTCCTAGAAGAAAACATAGGTGGTCAACTCCTTGACATGGGTGTCGGCAATGACTTTTTGGACTTGACACCAAAAGTAAAGGCAACAAAAGCAAAAATTAACAAGTGGGCCTACATCAAACTAAAAAGTTTCTGCATTCCCCCATAAAATCATCAACAAAATTAAAAACAACATATCAAATGGGAAAAAATGCTTTCAGATCATATATCTGATGAGGGGTTAATATCTAAAATATGTAAAGCACTCGTACAACTCCAGAGTAAAAACAGTATGATTAAAAATGGGCAGAAGATATGAATAATTTCTCCAAAGACACCCAAATGGCCAACATGAAAAGGTGCTCAACCTCACTAATCATCAAGCAAATGCAAATAAAAATCACAACAAAACATCATATCACACCTGTTAGCATAACTATTATCAAAAAGATAAGAAATAACATATGTTGGCAGGATGTGGAACTCTTGTGCACTGTTGGTGGAAATGTAAATTGGTGTAGTCACTATGGAAAATGCCATAGTGATTCCTCAAAAGATTAAAATTAGAACTACCAGATGATGCGGCAACACTTATCTTTTGGGTATGTATGCAAAGGAAATGAAAACAGGATATTGAAGAGATATCTGCATGCCTTTGTTCATTGCAGCATTATTCACAACAGCCAAGACATGGAAACAACCCAGGTGGTGCCCACACAATGGATGAATGGAATGGAACATTATTCAGTCATGAAAAGGAAGAAGACCCTGCCATTTGTGACAACATGGATGGAACTTGAGAGCATTATACTAAGTGAAATAAGCCAGACAAAGAAAAGCAAATACTGTGTGGTATCACTTATTATGTGGAAATTATTTTTTAAAAAGTCAAAATCATAGAAACAGAAAGAAAAGTGGTTTCCAGGGACTGGGGTGGGGGCAGGAAAAATGGAGAGGTTGGTAAAAGGGTACAAACTGTTAGCTATAAGATGAATAAGGTCTGAGGATCTAAAGTAAATTTGGTAACTATAGTTGATCACACTATGTTGTATAATCGAAATTTGCTAAGAGAGTGGAACTTAAATGTCCTCACAAAAATAAAATGTAATAAGTAAATATGAGTTAATGGATGTATTAATTAACTAGATGGGGGGATCCCTTCATAATATATACATAGATCAAATTATCATGATGTATACTTTAAATGTCTTACATTTTTGTCAGTTATGCCTCAACAAAGCTGAAATTAAAAACCAAACAAACAAACAATAAACAGCCATGGCTGGTGGTGGCTCAACTGTTTGGAGCGTCATCCTGTACACCAAATGATGGCGGGTTCAGTTCATGGTTGGGATATATACAAGAAGGATACTGATCAATGTTTCTCTTTCTTTCTCTCTTTTTTTCTCTCTCTAAAGGCAATTAAAATAACACAATAAATAGAAAAAAAATCAAAGCTATTTAAAATATCCTCCAGAGAATCTTATATCCCACCATAGAACAAATCCTACCTCCTCAGCATGGTATGTAAAGCTCTCCATGGTCCACCTGTACTCCTGCCTCCAAGCTCCATTCCTATCCTTCCCAAGCTTACATGCTCTGCCCCAGTCATGTCAAACTACTGGCCTCAGAGTCACTTTAATAAATGGAAACATATTAATTAAATAATCAATAATTAATAAATTGACATGCATATTCCTCTGTTGAACACATTTTAAGATGTTTAATAGCTATGCACTTTTCTAGGAACTGAAAACACAGCAGTGAAGAGGAGAGACAAGGAAGATACTTGCCTAGAGTAGTTTACATCTGACGCCCTCCTCAGGACTCCTAACCAGTGTCTGCACATGCTCTTCATCCTGCCCCAGTGCCTCCCTCAGGCATCTGCCAGCCCAGTCCAGTCCTCCCACCACAATTTAGCTCAAGTGCCACCTCCTGATGCATGACTTCCCTGACTCTCAGGGAGAGGGAGTTCTTACCTGTGGGTCCCTGAGCTTACCTCTATTCTGCACAGGAAATATGTTCCAAGACTGCAAGCAGAGCCCTGAAACAGCAGGTTGTACTAAACCCTCTAAACTGCTTTTCCTATGCATACATAATCTATGATAAAGTTTAATTTATAAATTAGGCACATGAAGAGATTAAAAACAATAACTAACAACAAAATGGAGTAATTATAACAGTACACTGTAATGAAAGCTATGTGAATGTGGTTGGTCTCTCTCTCATGTGCATTCGCCCTTTGATATACAATCTGATGAAGGACACAGGTAACTAATTAACAGGCAGGGAGCATATACAGTGCAGAGACAATGGACAAAGGGATGATTTACGTCTCGGGTGGAATTGAGTGGGAAGATACGAGATTTCATTGCCTTATTCAGAATGGTATGCAACTTTAAACTTAAAAATTGTTTGTTTCTGGAATTTTCCATTTAGGATTTTCAGACCATGTTTGACTGTGGGTAATGAAACTGTGGATAAGGGGGGACTACTGACTGTACAGCAATGTCCTTCACGTACAGCAATGTCCTTCACGAGACAGCAAGCTTCTCCATAGGGCAGGAACTCAGCCTTTATCTCTGTATTCGCACACCAAGTTCAGTATAGGCATCAATGCTTGAAATGTGAGGAAATAAATGACCATGTTCCACCCTTCCTCTGGCCTTGGATATTAAAATAGTACAACTGTAAAAAAAAAAACAGCACAGTATTTCTTTCATGTGGTCTACTGTTTGAGTGTTCTCCAGGAAGAAAATCTCTACTATTCATTTCTTTACCAACTCAACAACTGCATTCCTCCTTCTCTTACCCAGAGCTTTGCAACCTTTGCTTCTGGCCTTTCCTTTTCTTCCTTATTAACTGCCTGGGTTCAAGGGAAGGGCATCACTTCTCCTGCCCCTTGCTTCCTGGCCTTCAACTGACCCCCCTTCATCTCATTGCTGCCTAATTGGCGTTGACCTTGATGCCTTTGACTTTGAAAGTGATTCCTAACTGGCTCATTGTGCTCCTTCACATATTTAAACTCTAAATACCTGCTGAAGTTTCGCAAGGTACTTCATATTAGTTAGGAAACTACAGAAACGAATGTGGCTATCAGACAAGTATTGATTCCTTCCTCTACCAGTAACATTTGATGTATATATTTTATCTGTTAACCTATTAAAATATCCTTTAGACATATACAGGTATATTTCAAGCTATAGATTGTAAAATATTTTTAGTATTTCTTCTCTTAAACTAAGTGAATATCTATTGATGATAAAGTGTCAGAAAGATATTAGAGTGGAAAGAGAAATTACTAATAGAATTATATATGATTTCAAAGTTAATAAGGTAACTGACTTTGAATTGATGGTGCTTGAAAGTGTTACTGGGCCTCTTTATGAGTCTGTAACAGAATAAGAAGAATCCTTGTTTTTTGACAATGTTCAAGGTCTTGTAATGCTCTTTGAGAGATGGTGGCATCTGGGCCCTTTCTCTTGTTTGGTCCCTGCCAGGGCACTGTTGGCAACACCATCACAAACAAACAAACAAACAAACAAAAAAACACACTCAGTTGTACTTCAACATAATACATGAATGGGGAGAATGTGGGTGATCAGTCATAGGGGTTCATTGCACTAATCTCTGTACTTCTAGTATAGGTGTAAAATTTTCCAGAATAATAGCTTGTTTGTTTGTTTTTAAGGTAACTTGATCACACCACCCTGCTTAAAACCCCCTGTGCCACCTTTGGTGTTCACTGGATGAAATATGAATTCTTGCATAAACTGTACCAGGATTTGCCCTGGCTAGGTGGCTCGGTTAGTTGGAGTGTTGTCACATACACCAAAAGGTTGCAGGTTTGAATCCTGGTCAAGGCATGTAGCTAGGTTGTGGGTTTGATCCCCAGTCAGGGCATGTACAGGAGGCAACTGATTTTTCTCTCTCTTCCTCCATCCCTCCCTCCCTCTTTACTCTCTAAAATCAATAAACATATTCTAAAATGAGGATTAAAAAAATATCATACCAGTATTTTTCTGATATCTCTCTTGCCCAAGGTGGGACCAACCACTCTCTTATGTCCTGCTTCTAAAATAACACTTTTCTTTCTCAACACTTAAAAAGTCTATGCACATATTTGTCTACCTGCCTATTACCTTATATTACAGTATAAGGTCTTTGAGAGAAAAGACCCACTATCCTAGTGATATTTATATTCCAATGTTTAACATGGCACATAAAAAATACTTCACAAATACATTATTGGAAAAAAGGATGAATTGCCCCAATATATGTTTCCAGACTAATTCATGTCATTTTCCCTCATAGTCCACAAATTCTACCTTATCCTCCTTCCCAAGGAAACTATGTTCTTTTATAGTTTAAATGATTTGTGTACATTTTATTCCTTACTGAAATGTCTTTTCCTCTTTATCTGGGAAAATGCTTCTATTAGGTTCTGGTCCAAATATCATCTCCGCTGGGAAACCCTCTTGCCTTACTCACACCATTATGGCTTTCTCCAATAATTCAGCAGTTTATTTTCCTGTTACTGTCATTAAAATCCAAACTCTTCAAAGGCAATGACTGGTTGTTGGACCTCTTGTTATCTACCCTGAAGTTGAGAGGGCTCTGCTCACATAAGCTGTTAAATTTACTAACAGATGTAAAAGAATCAACAGCTCAGTTGCTTGAGCGCACCCCTTCTGAACATTGGCTTTGCTCTTCTTCACTTCTCTTACCTACTGTCTGAGCAAGGCCTTTCTTTTCAGGGTTCCACACAATCCTACACTCTACCCCATTTAGAGCTTTTCCAGGCTTTCCTGGTCAACAACACATTGTTGACCGACAATTTTACACAAAAGCTAACGCAAGAGCAAACACAAGTTACCTCACGTAGCATACTACATCCATCTGTTCATTAAGAGGGAAATTTTCTCTGCCTTAGGCCAAGTCTTCCATACCTATTCCTTTGATTCTAAGTCATATCCTCAGACTATGCAGATAAAATTCTCCAGTAGCTACTTCTTTCAGCTAGTAATCTTTCCTGAGCCTACCATGCCTATTTTCTGATTACTCAACTGAGCAAAAACTGCTTAGTCATTGTGTGTGTGTGTGTGTGTGTGTGTGTGTGTGTCCCTTTACCTAGAAACATTAGTCATGATTGTTAAAACTAAATCAAATGAAAAACACATTTGACTTGTGCAATGTTGAAGGGGCTCTTCCACAGTCTCACTTTTACTTCATTTGCTTTACTAGACATAGTAAAAACTTTACTAAAAGTAGAGTAAAATTGCATGCTTTCACCGTGGACCCAATCCAAGAAAGTTTAATTACTAAAGAGGCCAAGTAGCACAGTATAAGCAGGAGGAAAAACCCAACACAAAATTGGACTTGGCGCTAACAATGCAAATGATAGTAATCACGGCTAATATTTTTCCAGCACTTTCTCTTGCCAGGCTAAGTACTTTGTAGCAATTATCTCATTTAATCCCCACAATTCCATGCAGTTAAGTAATGCTGTGGTATCCCAATGTCACTGCTAGCAAGTGGAAGAGCCATGATTTGAAACAAGGAGTGAGATTCCAGGATCCAGCTCTGGGTCTTCATCAAGGGACAGGTTCTGTGAGCAGCCCTAGCACCAAATGGTCCTTGGACCTTGGATGATTGCTCACCTAATCTTTATGCACCTCAAGTTTCTCATCGGCAAAATGAGGGATTTCACCCACAAAAACTCATAAGGCATTCTCTTCTAAAAGGCTGCCCTGCTTGTCAACCTTATAATCAGAGTAACAGAGAAGTATTGTGACAAATCATTATTCCAAAAATTCATTGGAATATATTAGAAAACATGTTTAATGTTTTTATCCCTAAAACAAATTTGGGAAATACATCTAGTGGGTCAATAAATGAGTAAGTTTGTATACAGATATTTAAAGAATAGAAATCATAGCCCTGGTTGGTGGCACAGTGGATAAGGTGCCAGCCTGTGAACCCAAAGGTTGCTAGTTCGATTCCCCAGCCAGGGCACATAATGAGGTTGCAAGTCAGGTCTCCAGCCAGGTCCATTGCTGGAGGCAGGTGAAAGGCAATCATACATTGATGTCTCTCTCCCTCTCTGCCTCTCTTCTTACCCCTCTCTCTAAGAATAATAAATAGAATTAAAAAAAAAAAGAATAGAAATCATACTTAGTGAAATAAAGACACTCCGGAAATACTGATGAGTACATGTAAAAAGTACTGAGTAGCAGTTGCAATAAATATGTGTTGTTTCTGAATTTATTTATCATTTGATTACTATGTTAGATAAGTTCTCTAGAAGTGATTTGAGTCATCTTTTCTGTATATGGGAGCCCACTATTTTTAAAAAATCATGTGCCACTATAGGAAAAAGGCTTCAAAATATTTCTAAAAACTCTTTTAAAGCTATTAACATACTTTATTTCTGTTAAAAGTAATTGAAATTACACCTTAAAATATAATTATTAATGCTATTATTATTTCTATGACAATTTCTCACTATTACAGACTCAAAAGGATTTGAAATGAGAATAAAAATATGTATAAAATTATATAGAGTAATAACTGATTTTCTAAATTCCTCCCATATGTTGATTTTAATTATTATAAATTAAATCATTCTCCTACTGAACTTCCAATATGTTTAGTGATGATTTGGCTATGTCCCTTCTAGCTGTACAATGTATGTACCTTATGACCTAGCTAGCTAAAAATTCTCTCCCTTTACTCCTCCCAAATGCCAGCTTCTTTATCTGTAGGCAAAGCAGATAAAAATAATTAAATATACTAGAAAATTCTGCAATTTATTCTAATTCTGTATCCTAGTAAACCTGGTTTATCAAACCTATACAAATATAGAACACACACATATCACACTAATTTTCTACATTCAATGTAGGTGCCATTAAACAAGAAATCAATAGCACGGTAGCATGGTAGAAAGCACCTTGCTTTTAAAGATAGGTAAACAAGGATTTGAATTTTTGATCTACCCTGTCCTTGCTCTGTAGCCATTGACATTGATGTGTTATATACAGTATATACACCTGAAAATGGCTTCAGTATTAAACCAAAACAGTAAAGATAAATATAAACTACCTATGGTCATTAATGGTGAACTGTATTTTATAATTTCTTAAAAATTAAAAAAAAATTACTTAAGTGCTGACTGGTATGGCTCAATGGCTTGGGCATCCTCCTGCAAAGTGAAAGGTTACCAGTTTAATTCCTCATCAGGCACATGCCTGGGTTGCGGGCCTAGTTGGGCATGTGCAAGGGGATACTGGTATATGTTTCTCTCTTTCACATAGATGTTTCTCTCCCTCTCTTTCTCCCTACCTTCTCTTCTCTCTATGAATAAATTAAAAAAAAAATAAATTACTTAAAATAAGGTCAGCAAAGCATCTTTAATACTATCTAGTGAATATCAGGAACTTACGAAAACATACTCCTAAGTAAAACAGCAATGGCTGAAATGTGATTTCCCCTTTAGTATCTATTCAACCATCCAGAAATATGTTTTCCTTTAAAGTTTATTTTATACCAGCCAAATGCTTCAAATTACAGATTGTCTTTAAACTGAAAGTTAGTAAAATATTCTTTAACTATATTTAAAATAACTGTCATTTTTATATACAAAGAAATTAACAACGTGAGAAACTGTAAAATTTTAAGTAAGGTTTTTTTTACAGGATCAGAACTTTCACTGGTTGCCACTCCATGGCCCCCTAGGTGCTATATGAGGAACCAAACACCGCAATGGTGCCGGACACAATGTAGGCGTACCCCACCATAAGAAATGTACTCTTCCGTGGTGCTCCACCGAATGTACTTGCGTTACCACAATCTTTACCACACATTTCCTTGAAAACAGCAGGCTCTCCTGATATACAGAAAAAAAACTCAAATTGAAAGTTACCTCTAGAGAACTTATCTAACAGAACATCCACTTGTGACAAACTATCATACAAGGTCAATGCTTGCAGAAAGTAAAATTTACTTGAACTCCCTTTCCTTTTTCAGCTGTGTTGGGCTATGGCAGTAAAAACAGAAGGGTTAAACTCCTGACCTCATTCTGTTTCAGCGACTAAATGAGCACAACACCCATTAGGAAGGCGGCATTCGCAATGTGGAACTAGGCAAAAAATTAGGCACCACAATCTGAGGTCTCCCCTATCAGAATCCTTTGGAATTAAATATTTCAGTCATATCAGTTGACATGGGAATATCTATAGGTATGTTCTGGAGGGCCTGAGCCTGCCCAGATGATTCAAGCAGAAATGTGTGTTGTAGGCTAAAACGTGCCTGCTTTCATTAACAGTGTACATCAACATGTTTGCCAGTTTGTAGTTCGTAACTACATACGTAAACACATCCTTGGGTGTAGATACAGACCCTGCCTTACTGTAGCAACAGTTCGGGATTCCAATTTAAATAAACTCCCAAGATTGTGAAAGCAGCTGCCCATGTGGGAAGCAATTCTGTCAACAGAATGATTCATTTAATAAATAATTCAGCCTGCATTTCATGCTCTATTACATTTTATGGGAAAAGTCTGGCTTTGAATCATCCCATTAATCCATTTATATTCCATAGGTGTCAGCAGCTTTTATCATAACCAAAGAACCAAACACACTTCAAAACGCACTTCTCAAAAAACGGATATCCTCTCCTAAACCTAACAGGAGCAGTATTAGCGTGTTTGGTGCGCGCCTGCTTCCTTCCAGTTCCCAGTTTTCCTCTTGGATGCCTAGTGCCATCCTGCACAGCCTCTCTCGCAGTTTAATCAAAGAAAAGTATAATTACACTAGTAGGACGCTAATTTTGAAAAGACATTAGCCAAACCACATAGTCAATTCATTACTCTGCATTTCAGAGGCCCGCAATGAACACGAGGGACCATAAGTATTATTGTTCTTCCAAGAGGAGCAAGAGAATCTGCCTGGTTGATCGGAAAAATCTGTCCGCCCAGGCAGGAGCAAGCGTCAAACGAGGCAATGAGCTTCAGGCTGGTCAGTAGCTAATGCTTTCCCTGCAAAATCTGCTGCCTAAAACTTTTCCGCGATATTCCTTGGCCCTCCAGAGACTGCTCCGTGAGCTGCTTCGCAACCGCCTGGCTCCTGCGAAATGTACCACCACATATTCGCGTCCACATCTGCAGAGGCTTCTGCCTGGTCTGCGCGGAGCTGTACCTGTTTCTTAGCTCCGTCTGCCTGAGTCGCTGGCAGCCTGGCACCCTTTCACCGCCCTGCTTCACATCGGATCTGGGGGAGCTCCTGGGCTCGATCACGCTCCAGAGAAGCCGTTGCACGCCCCTCCCCCACCTCCACATTTTGGCCATTAGGCAGCATTCCAAGAGGGGCCAGTTGTGGCATTCCAAAAACCACGGCCATGTTTTACTCCAGATACCGTCCAACAACTCCACAAGTCCCCAGGCGCTGGCAGCCGTAGCCAAGGCCAAGCCACCTCTCCAAAGTGAACCCACATCTGTAACGCAACCCAGCAAAGGTTGTATCCTACCGTAGCGTCAGGATGTGAGAACAGCTAAGAAGCACACATAGCTGAGAAAGCAGGTGCAATCATCCTTTTAAAGCTAATGATGTTGCCCCTGACAAATATCCTAAAACCCCACCTTCCCAAGGGAAAATCCCAGATTTGCCCTTTTCCAAACCCTCGTTTCAAATGCCTCATTTGGGGGAAGTATATATCCATCAATGGTATAGACACGGATGCAGTCCGGTTTTTGGCTCCCGGCGGCACTCTGCAAAGTGCCAGGCGGGCGGGTGTCACGCCTGGGTGGAGGGCTGACGTCCCCGCAGTTCTCCCGGCAGCAGCTGCCGGCGGTGCCCGCTAACTGGGCACCAGCGGAGCCACCTCCCCGCCTCCCGCGCTCCCTCGCTGCCGCCCCGAAGAGCCCCGGCACTCACCGTCCGGGGTGTCTTCCCCGCGACTGCAGTTGCTGCAAATGTGTTTGATCTCCTTGCCTAGTTGACAATGGATCACAAAGGACACGTTGTTGTTGTTGGGGGCGGGCTCCTTCAGGGGCTTCATCCTCAGCAAATAAAAAGCTTTCTTTTTGGGTCTCTGGGCGCTGGAGCCCGGCACCGCGCCCTCCCGGCAACGCGGCGAGCGGAGCGCAAACCTCCCGGACTCTTCGGGCAGAGTGGGCTCTGCCATCCGGCCCTCGGAAGCCCCGGGCCGGGCTTTGCTCCCAGCCACGCGCTGCCACTCCCGCCGCCACTCACGCCCGGCAGCCTGGCCACCATGCCCCCGCCCCGCCCCGCACCCGCGTCTCTACAGTTACGCGACCAAGGCAGGGAGGGTCAGGGACAGCCGCGGAAAGGGTCTTGACATCGCTGACTTCGATGCCCGAGCCAATCCAAATCCCCCGGCTGGAGGAGGGTTTCCGGAAGGTACTGCATGGTCCTACCTGAGCCTCACGTGCACATCCTCCCCTGGCCACTCCACCCCTTCGGAAATCTCAGCCCCAGCAATTGGAACCTGCAGGTTTTGCAGCTACCTTCACTCTCTCTGGGGCTCCAAGGCAGAACGCCAGCCTCCCCCTCCCCCTTTTCGTCCAGCCTCCAGAAGCCAAATGAAAGCAGGATGTACCACTCAGAGAAGGCTGCTGCGCAGGGAGCCCTCGGGTGCCAGCGTCCTTCTTGGGCCAGAAGGAACAAATGACCATTCTCTGGTGGGTCTAACCCACAGTCCTTGACTCTCAGCGGAGCACACAACCGGTTACAATGTAACTGATGTTTTCATCCTCAGCAGAAATTCCCAACCCTAAGGGGCCCTTAACACCAGTGTTATTAAAACTTCTAGTAAAATGGAACAGAAAAGGCTGCTTGTATCAAAACTCAGAAACAGTTTGCGACTTCGGGATCCCAGCTAATCTGGCTGAGAATTCCCCAGCTGCTTTAGCAAAATGAATAAGCCTTAGTCAGGGAGTGACATCCGTGGCTCAAGAATAATAACAGCTACAAGTTATTGAGACTTTTTTGTCCTGCACTTTAAAAAAAGATCACACCATGTCTATACAATAAACCTGATTCAGGTTTGGTGAATCCTTCATCATCACCTTTTAGAGACTAAGATTTAGAGCAGCCCCATATCGTACTGGCCTGAGGGGCATATTCTAAAAATAAAGACTTTGGGGCCCCCACCCCTCAGGCTGTGATTAAGAAGGTTAGTTTAGGGGCCAAGAGTTTGTAGCTTTCACAACCTCCCCACTGATCTTAATGCAAAGCTGAAGTGGGGAAATAGTCGTTGGCAAACAGGTTTCCCTGACTCTGAGCCTCTTGTCTTCCCAGTACATCCACTCCCTGGGATCCCCAATTCCTGCCTGCTTTGAGGCCTGCTAAAATAGTGTCAGTTAAAGGATGCACTATCAACTACCAGTTGTTTCCAGAAACTTCCCCAGAGTTAATTTCATAATACCCTGCGCCTGAGACTTCCACAAAAGGTAGGTAGGTCGCTGCTAGTCTTTTCTCCAACTGGGCAACTTGTACATGTGTTGCTCGCCTCACAGGTAGAAGGGTCAACAATTCACTGGGGATATTAAATTCTGTGTTACAATATACATTTGATCATTCCAATTCTACCATCTGTCATTTATACTACTTCTCATCTGTAAAATGTTCTGTCCAAATCAGCACATTCAGGGTTTCGTTTTCATACTGTAGTTAGGAATATCAGGTGTCCAGGCACCACGACTTGCTTTAGAAGGACATATCAGGAACTGAAGTGGAATTCAGGTGTTGGACTTGTGCTCTCTTTAATTAGATCACAAAAAGTCTCTCCCAGTGCCCATCAAGGCTGTCAGGGGGCCCCTCCCTTTTTGCCTGAATTACTAACCAAACAACCTAAAGGTAAATCTCACTACATCTGCACATGTCAGTTTCTTGTCACTCGGTCCCTCACTAATTAGTAGCCTTACCTTAGAGATGGCAAAGGACCCACCTGTTGTACTGGTGGAATGTATGAGGAAATGTATTGCATTATGTTATAGGCAAACACTTGTTATTCTCTTTTTCTAATCCTCAGGTGACTCCCCCAAACTGTGTTACCTCTTAACTTCCTTCTGCATTACATCTTTTCTTAAGTGAATTTTTGAAAATTGCGTGCCTACTCTCTGCCATGCCAGTCAGAATACTGGGCCTGCATGAAGCCTGTAAGGTCTTATTAAGCAACTAAGCCTGCAGCAACTTTTTATCCATTCACTGAATACTACACCAGACCTAAGGGTTCTGGGTATCTATCTTGATTAGCCAAGTGGCATTGTAGTACAGAGAACACTGACACAACCACCAGCTTAGGCTGCAATATTAAAGGAGAAGCCCACAATTGTGGGGCTTTGTACTCACATAAGTATGTAAAAAGCCTAAGGTGAGTCTTCAGTGGGCTATTTCCTTGGTAGGTGATCCATCTTCCTAAACTGTCTTCTCTAAGTTTACAGCTTCTAACTGTATCCAGCATAATATTCACTAGCCACATGTAGCTAATTTACACCTGAATTAATTAAAATTAAATTTCAATTCCTGCACAGGCCATGGTTCAAGTGCCCTTAGTCACATGCATCAAGTGGCTACTGAAATTAGACAGGTGGATGGTAGAACATTTCAGTTGTCACTTCAAGTTCTGTTAGACCACACTGCTCTTGAAAGATGTTTGAATGTTTGTGTCTCGGGCTGAATTCAGAAGATGAGATGTGTTATCTCTTATTGTTACAACAGAAGGGGATGGGACCTGGATGGAATGAATGCACAGTAGTGCTGGCAGCAGTTTGGAAGATGGTGGGTGAATCTGGCAGCTTCTGGCACACAGTGACGTTCCTCTTCCTCTTTTTCTCTCTTCCTTCTGCTCTCTCTAAAAATAAGTAAATCTTTAAAAAGAGAGTGAGAGGGGACCCACTCAATGAAAAGACATATAAGAATAGCCAAACACACCCAATGGAAAATGTGTGCAAATTTGTAATCAGGAACAACCAAGGAGAAATACATGTTTAATATCTGAATGAGAGCCATGGATAAAGGGAATTCTCAGTGACTGGTGTGGAAGAGATGAAGTTGATGAAGGAAGAATTCAGTGGGGAAGTTGATCTGAAGCATGAGTGGGGGGGAATAGAGCGCTGTGGTTGTGTGGTGAGGATGCATGTTCTTAGGCTAGATGGAGTTCAGGGTAGAGAATGTCAAGGATAGTCATTAGCCTGGTAGGACTGTTATGCTCAGTAAAATAGGGACTGAAAACTGGGCTTTCCAGAGGACACCACTATTTTGATGATGGGAAGGCAACTGCAGACTTTAAAACCCTACAAGTCTGAATGTGTAAAACAGCATTCCATCAACTTGGAACTAAGATTTGGCTTCACTGTCTGCTTGTCAATGCCCCACCATACTTTAGGGGCACAACAGTGATTAGGCTTATAGGAAGTCAAAATCAAAGTTAAGGGTAGAAACTTGGAAGTGCTCAGATAAGTGCTTTAACTCATGAAAAAGAGTAGAAACACAAAATACTAATGTCAATAGAGGGCAAAGCAGTGGAACCATTTAAAGAGGTGATCACTGTACTTACATAAATATCACTACACATATAAGAAAAGACATAAAAAATATTTTTTCATCCTCAATACTTTTTTCTTTGATTTAAACTCAAGCTATCCATTAAATTTCCTTCCTGCTTCTGTTTCCTTTCTTGTTCCTATACTGCCTGTAGTTGGTTGAATTGTTCTCCATCTTCTTCATGTCAAATCTCTGGAACATGTGAATATGATTTATTTGAAAAATGGTTCTTTGTGGATGTAATTAAGTTAAGGATCTTCTGATGAAGCAAGCACCCAGAATTACCTGGGTGGGCCCTAAATACAATGACAAGTGTCCTTATAAAAGACATGGAGGAGAAGACAGATAGGAGAGAAGGTGGTGTAAATATGGAGGCAGAGACTGCAGCGATGCATTCACAGGAAGATGGCAAGGAATGGAAACTCCTCGAGAGCCTTTGGAAAGAACTCAGCCCTGCCAACACCTTAAATTTGGACTTCTTTTCTCCAGAACTGCGAGAGGGTAAATATCTTGTTCTAAGCCACTACATTTGTGGTAATTTGTTATAGCAACCCTAGAAAACTAATACTAGGGGCTCCCCCCAAATAGAATTATTTTTTGGAGGGCAGACCCCTTATAGTACAGGCTTCCCTGGCTAGGTGGGTGTTCTAGGAACCCATCTGTATCAGTGTACCTGCTGGTGGTGTTGTGAGAGGCTGCATCAGCTTCAGTGAATTGTTTTGAAAACTCTTTCAATGGGTTGTCCATTTCATGATGGGCGATTTACAAGTGCACCTATCCACATTGCACTGAGTGTTCAGCAGTTTTTGATCAAAAAAGTGCATGATCCCTGTGCCCATCCTCCGCATTTACCGGATCTTGCTCTGACTTTGTTTGTTGTTTGTTTGTTTTCCTGGATGAAAAAAGTCCTCAAAGAGAAATGTTCCAGTATGCAGAGGTGAAACAGAAAATGGCAGAAGCACTGAAAAGCATAAAAATCAACAAGTTCAAAAATTGTTTTGAGCAATGGAAGTAAGTCGCACTAGGTGTATTACATCAAATCATGAGTTCTTTGAAGGTGACTGAAGTTTAAACATCCAAGAATAATACATAATTTTTAATAAATAAATTCCCATTTTGGATCCCTCCTCATACAATCTCTAAGTGCCAACATGTTATATTTCTACTATAAGAATAACACCCATTTTTCTCTAAGTTTGATCTAAATATGTAATATGTTAAAGCCTGAGCTGTACACTGATCTACAAAGCACAGGGTTTTATATACCTCCAAAAGGTTTACAAATGCAGAATCATGCCACACAGCTGCTACATGTGTGCACTGTTTTTGTTTGTATAGATGCTGGAATGGAAGTATGGAATGGAACAGAAGTAGACCGTCATTAAAGGTGATACAGCTTCCAGGCATTTTGAATGTATGTATTTAGTATACGGCATTGATATTCTGTGCAAGGAGACAAGAGCAGAGCTTGCTGTGGGAGGCCAGTAAAAATTCTTGGGGCAATGTGGGGATGTGTGAGTAGCGCTCATATGCAGTCCCTGTGCACTGGTATGGCTGTGTGGATGGTTTATGGCTGGCATCTGCTCTGATAGGTCGAGTATCCTCTCTGACTCTTGCAAGTCCATTTATTAAATATTTTGAAAGTCACTCCTGCAGATATATGTTAGAAAGCAGCTGCACAATTGGCAAGCTTTATTCTCCTAAAAGAATGGCTTCCTACCAGTGATTTTTTCTTTAAACTATTTTGGAGCCTATTGCAAAAGTTTTCTTGCCCTTAGTTTAATCTAATCTGGCAGATTTGGGGTAAGAGCCAGGGAGAGGACAGTAGGCAGTAGGTATGAAGAAACAATTTAATATCTCTGTTTTTAGAATTTGAGTTATTAATAGCTGAGACTTATAAATAATGTTAGCATTTTATGGTTTTGTTTTTTTTTTTTTTTACTTTGCTAAGGGTTTGCTTTTTTCTCCCTCAAATTTTGAGTAGGCAAAAATTTTACTTCTAGGCTTGTGATAATTATGCTTAGTAAGGGATTGTTCTCTGTAAACTGTTCTGCAAACACTTAGGAGAAGTGATGAGAAGGGAAGATTGGAAGCATTTAGACAAAAAAGGTGGAGAAAGAGGTGATTGAGGGAAAACTGGCAAGAGTAAACTACTGTACTTTCTTGATTGCAGTATTATTTTGGAATGTTTCTTGCTCTTCCTGCATGGACAGAAAGAGAAGTACTCTGGTCTGGTTCTTAAGTTCAAATGAGATGATCCTGTCCATAACAGGCCATGTTGCTAAAGTGAATGTAATTTTTGTGACTGCAGTGGGAGGTAGATCAGGTCTGGTAGAAAATTTCTACAAGGTCTGGTTATTTCAGGCATCCTTAAAACCTGTATTGCTAATATCCAAAGGAATCAGAATTTTCTGCACGAATCCAGGAAAAGACAAGGCTACCTTAGATAGAGGCTGAGGACTGTTAAAGATCAGTAAATGAGGAGTGTGTTGCTCTGAAGTAGTTTCTTTACATTTGGTGCCAAATAATATAATTCCATTTTAAATGAGATTTATAGGCTTATAAACATAGCCTTATGTTTTCTTTTTAAAGCAGATTAATGTGGGTAGAATTTAGACACTTCAAGATATCCATCTTATAGAAATGAAAGAAACAGAACTTAAAGATCTTATTAGATGTGATTATGTAGCAATAAAATACAATAAAGTCTACCAAAAAAGAAGTGACAGCATAAATTATGGTATATTTATAGCATGATGCCACTAAAAATAATGAGTTACATGTAAACATGTTGGCTTAGAGGAATTTCCACAATATATTGTTAGTGAGAAAATTGAGATTCAGAGAACTGACTATAATTTTTTTTGTTTTATTTTTTTTAAAGATTTTATTTATTATTTCCAGAGAGGGGGGAAGAGAGAAGAGGCAGAGAAGCTGAGTGAGAGACATCAATGTATGGTTTCCTTTCACCTGCCTCCAGGTACAGACCTGACTGGAGACCTGGCTTGCAACCTGGTTATGTGCCCTGGCTGGGAATCGAACCAGTGACCTTTGGGTTGGCAGGCTGCTGCCTTATCCACTGTGCCACCAGCCAGGGCTTTGATTTTGTTTTTGAAAGATAAATATTGTAAACATTAATATTGTCCTCCACAATATTTCTGATTTGCCATTTTCACGTCCATAGTAGGAATGCAGTTTGTACAATCCTCAATTGTAGTTTGAGGTGGATAGACTGGGTCTGACACACGAGTGAGGAGCTGAAGTCAGGATAGTGGCCTGCCTCCCATTGGGCTGCAGGGTGAGCTGAATCTACCTGCTGACTCCCTAGGGTATGGAGTCTGAAAAGTGAACTTGTGTTGTTTTAAGTTACTGAAATTTTGGAATTGAGTTTATTAAATATTAATCTAGCCTATCAAGACTAGTACAACAGTGACAAATATGCATGTGTATATATTTAAATGTTATATTTAGTCATCATACCAACACCCATATGATGGAACTATTACTTCCATTTTATGCTTCAGGAAACAGAATCTCAATAAGATTAAATAAATTTCCCAGGCTATACAATTAGCATTTCATCAATCAGAAGTCTGAGCCAAAATATGTTTAACAGCAAAGCACACCTTTCCTTCTCCAGCTGTTCTATTGACATGCAGAGAGCTGTGAGGTAGGTTTTCTTCAGAAGACCCTCAGCACTATTTTAGGACAGCAGCATATAGCATCATGGAATACAATTAAGAAAGGCCACCAGACTTCAGGCACAGGACACAGAAACTTTGCCTGCCATGTCCAGCAGAACTGCTAATGCTAGAGAACAGAACACACAAGTCCTTATCCATTATCTACACTGGTGAATTCCTGCCCTTTCAATCTTGAAAACAGTCTGCAGTTGATACTCACTGATGCTATCCTTTCAGGGCCAGGGCTGTATCTACAGTGTGGAGAGTTATTTAACAAACTCTGTCAATCAGCTAATGATGACTGGCCATTAGGACAGAATCGCAATTGTGTTTGTACATAGCAGGTTCAGAAACAAGGTAATAGAACAATGTAATGTTGGCAGGAAGCACAAATTAGCCATTTTTTCCAAGTGTGATAACTTTAGTTATACATGCAACATAACTGTGTGTGTGTGTGTGTGTGTGTGTGTGTGTGTGTGTGTTGGAGTGGGGTAGCTGTGAGTAGCTGGCTATGGGGATATTTTAAGTGGCTATTGCAGGTGTACAAGTGTGTGACACGCAAATAATTTCTTCCATGGAAAAGCAGATGGTCTTATTCACTGAGGAGCACATTACATTATGCTCTAAGACTTGTAAAATGAACAATCAAAGGAATATTTCTTCTTCTGACAAGCCAAGCTGTATTCCTCTTCCCAATACTCCAGAATCCTGTGATCTGCTGATCCTCTAAAACAGATTTTTACAGTAGTGGAACTGCTGAAGAAGGATTATATTTATTTTTATACATTAAATATCAATAAGCTTTTTCCTCTGAGACACCTGTTGTATCCATGCAAATTATTGTAACAACAGTTTGTGGCCATGCTACATGTAAAAGGAAGGTTATTTACAAGAATGAAAGGTAAATGAAAAAGGAAAGATCTTGGAGTGTGCTATTGTAACTTAAGAGTAGAAGAATAGATATGAATGTATATGTGGATAAGGATATACTCTAAAAACCCATTTAGGGCAACAATGATGGGTTCACTGGGTCAGACAAGCCATTATAGGGGGGAACAGGGGAAATATCCCTTGGTGAATTGGTGCTAGAGACACTCTGCTGTTTATTAAAAAAATAATAGATTAAATATATTAATTTATATATTTATTTATAAAGTATAATCACAAACAAATAAATATAAAATGAAATGTTTTATACTATTATATAGTTTATGTATATTTTATATTTTTAATGGAAAAAAATGATCATTTAATCTTCATAACATTTCCAAGATCTGTGGGGTTCTGGCCACCCTCTGCCCAAGAAGAAGCTGGGCAGGTGAAGGAAGTGGCACAAAGCTGTACGAGGCAGACCAGGCAGAGCCTGGACCTGACATGGGTGCCGGCCGTGTTCAGAGGCACATTCACTTTCACAGCACCATGCTGCTATCCAAAAACTAAAACCCAGGAAAGAGGCTCTAGTGGAGATAAAAATATCTTCCCAAGCTAATGCAGGAAGAACTTTTTGGAGGACTTCCTGAAGTGGAAGGGAAAACCTGTCATATTTGTTAGGTCAATCTATTTATGCTGGAAGTAAATCTACCTTTGCATTTTATGAATTAAAAAAAAAAGGCTGAAGTAAATATTTTTTTATTTGCAAATCATATAAGTAGTTTACATATTAAAATATGCCTTTTTCTGGAAACTCATGGGGGGAAAAAAGAATTCTTAAATTTGGGAAAAATAATCAGTTCTTAGGAAATGTGTGAGTTATGATTTTAAAAATGAAGGAAACATTCTGAGTGTGGACAGTAAATCAACATATCTTCATATTTTACCAAACTGAATGAATAGAAACTATTTAAAAGAATACTTCCCAAAACTTGAACTATAAGATGTCCCTTTCCCAGTCTCCCTGTCTCTTTCTTTTCAAATTGATAATATGTCATCTCGGGGGCAACCTGCAACCCCAGGTCAACATCCCCTGATTTCAACCTTCTGGGCTAGTACTCCCTTCCAAAAATGATGTCAATACTTTAAAGGAAATAAGCCTTTCATTCTTCCTAATCCTAATCTCCACTTTACCTCAAAAATAAAATATTCCTATTTTGCTTGTAAGAGAAGGTGCAGATATCACTCAATAGCCTGCCTAGATCTGAGCTTCCAAAGTTAAAAGTGTGCAGGCATGCTCAGAGGCAGTAATGCACATGAGTTACAGGCATTGCTCATATACCTTTCTTATTAACATGTTCATGAGCCCATACAGAACATACTAGTGTGCTCATATATTAGGATCTAATCATTTTTCTTAAATGGTGCATATTAAATCAACTGTGAGTTATTCAGAACATTTTATACACAGTTTGGGAACTATTACCCATCATTACATTCATTTAGAATAGCCTCCCAAGGCAGGCATTGGCAAAGCTAGCCTTCATTTTTGACAGTTGTACACGATCAACCAATAGCTGACGTTGCTACAATCTTAATATACTTGCCAACGGAGATGGGCTTTTTCATTGTGCTACTGTGTTTTAAGTATAAGAGTAGTATAGGAAACTTGTACAATAACCATAGAACATGCTTTCTGCTTAAATTTCTCCTCAGGTTTTGTTAGTTTGTAAATAAGAAGAGATAGAGATATTTTCACATGTACAATAGTATCGAAATAAACAGACAGCCAAGCTATTTTTCTGTGAATAATATTCACAACTAACAATGAAACCAAGCAGAATTGCATACAATGCTTTGTAGTGTTTGCTGGCATTTTGCCAGGTCAAGAAAGCAATTGGATGGCTGAGTTAATAGAGCAAGCATTTTTCCTTTACTGTAGTATTTGCTAAAAGAGATGGGCGATGTGCTGCTTGTGTTCTCCAAAATGACCTTAGCTCAGAACTATATAAAATAGGGCAAAGATCTAAGCCAGGAAGGAAAGGTCTACTACCTGCAATCATATAATTGTTCATTGTAAATAAAGCATAAGTTTAATAACATAAAGAGACTGCCCAGCCCTAGCCAGGTAGCTTGTCTAGCTGCAGTGTCATTCTGATGATACACAGGGTTGTAGGTTCCATCTCCAATAGGGAGCAAATACAAGAATCAACCAATGAAGGCATGAATTGATGGAACAACACATTGATGTTTCTCTCTCTCTTTCTTCCTCTCTCTCTATAAAAATCAACCAATAAAAAAATTATTAAACAAACTGCCCAGAACTATTTAGATCACCAATTGTTGAAGAAATGGATGAATGAGTTCAAAAATCTTCATCTTCAAATCCAGATTGCTGCTACTGCCCACACTAATCACCTGTCAGTGTCACCTGGGCCAAAATCTCAAGCTGTGGCAGTCTTATAAAAGAAGGCAATTATTTATGGACATTCTAATTTACTTTGGCTCAAGTATAACCTGGAGGATCAGGATACCAAAGTGAGAAAGGGGACAGAAGACCGGAAGCAAGAGAGCAATTCCCCAAAGTGAGGGCACATTCTTTATTGGATTTCATTTCCCAGGTTGCCAGAATTTTTTATTGAGAGGTGAAGTTGAATCAAGAAAAGGAAGAGATTGTCTTTTTATGGTAGAAACCAAATTTCAGAACACGACAGAGAATCCTTGAGAAAGCCTTGACTATGCTGATCCACTATTGCAGAGGTTGCTGCTGTGGGAGGGGCATGAGTCAAATTGATTTGCAATGTGTAGTCTTATTCTGAAATTCAACAGACTGGCCCCAAATCATTTTCATTGTCTCCTTGAGCAAATTCTTGCTCCTTCCCTGGGAGTAGATGCCTCCTTCTCACCTAAACTTGAATCGTCTCTGCTATCTATAATTACTCCTTCATCTTCTGCTTACAGCAACTAAACCTTATGAATTCTTCTTATTCCTTCTCTCATTTATGATAAAAATCCCCAAACTTGGGAGTGGAATGAGATGGGGTTTCATTCTTTAGAAAATAAATTAAAGAGATAACTTTGATTAATTTTATGATTAAAATAATCCATCAAAATAATTTGTGATTTATTAAGTACTCATCTATATATATCACAATATTATGTCCACTAATAAACAACTTTTCTGGACACAGTCCTTCCCCTGATTCCTTCATAAATCTTTTCTAAGAATCAATTTTTCCAGAAGGCTAATTGAGTTAACTTGAATTGCAAAGATAGAACTTTCAGATTTATTTGCGTTCAAGGTGATCAATTATATTCTTTGGTGAATAAAAAGAAGGAACTGTACTAGTAGATGATTGCTAAGGCCTCTTCCAAAAAGGCAATTCTTTGACTCTACTAGCAGTTTAATTGCAACAATGGGAAGAGTGTCTCAAGGAGACACAGAAGAAACTGACTGTGTTGGAAGAGGAAATTGACTCCAGCAAGAAGCATGAGCTTTAAGTGAGCATTTTGCCTTTCTAAGATAGCAAATCTTGACCTACTTTCCTCCTTTACCTTGGGTATGTCTTACCAACCCTACCATGGTTACCCGCTCCAGGAGACTCCCAGTTCCTATGCTACCATGCCTTCCCAGGGCTTCCCACATGCTATTTTCTCATCTAGAAGAACTTCCCCCTTTCTCTCCCAGGAGCCTCTTTCTCATTCTTCATATCTCAGAATTAAGAGTGCCATTTTGGAAGCCTCCCTCAGGACACTTGGGCAGACAGGGCTACCTGCTTAGCTCTCAGTGCCATCTTGAAACCTAGCACAAGTTAAACATTTATTATGACATCTAATAAAAATTAACTTTTTATTTATAATATATTTCAAAGATACTGTCAATGACAATTAATTAATAGTGTACTATTCATGTGTGTATTTATTCAGGTTTTAAAGTGTTGATTAACACTGTGTCCTAATTGTTTTATTCCTTTAAACAATATAAAGAAATAGAAATTACAGATATAGCCAAAGATCACCAATACTCCCTTTTCCCAAACTGTTTCCCAGAAGCAATTACTATCCTGAAGTTGAAGTTTGTGTATACTATCTATGATTTTATATTTTTACCATATATATATGCATTTGCAAGCATTATATAATATTGCCCTGTGAATTTTGAAGATACATAAGTGGTGTGCATTTTAAGAATAATTTTGTAATATTCTACATTTAATTTAACATTATGTTTTAAGATTATTGCTTATTGATTCTTGTAGATATAGTCCATTCAGATCTCCTGCTCTATTAGTGTTCCAATACAGGATTATGTAACCACTTCTTTATACATTCTCTTGTGGGTGGTTATTTAGTTGGTATCTAAGTCTTTGGCAACTACAAACAATCTTTTGGTGAGCATCCTCATAAGTTCTCTTTTGTGTTTTTATATAATTGTTTCTCTAAAAATATAACTAAAATTGGAATAGCTATCTTAGGATATACATATCTTCAGCTTAACTAGACAAGACAGTTTTGAAAGTGATCATAATAACAATGACCATCTCATCAACAGTGTGAAAGTTTCCCTTTCCACTTTATTATCACTTGGTATTACCAATATTTTCTTTTTTCTTTTTTCTTTTCAATGTATGGTTGCCTTTCACCTGCCTCCAGCCACAGACCTGACTGGAGACCTGGTTTGCAACCTTGGTATCTGCCCTGGCTGGGGAATTGAACCTGCAATCTTTGGGTTCGCAGGCCGGCACCTTATTCACTGTGCTACCAGCCAGGGATCAATATTTTCATTTTTTTTTTCAGTATGCTAGGTGTGATTTAATTGCCATAGCCTGATCACCTGTTAGGAATTCAGACTTTCTCTTCTGAAAGTTGTTGCTCATATTTTTGTCCATTTTCACCAGTTGTTTATGTGTTGTTCTATTTGTGGACTTTGAAGAAATTTTACCCTATGGTGAGGTAATATAACTTTCACCTATATCCTGTCTTAGAAGTGTCCAAGTTTGCTTTGCATATTTAGGTCATTAATCCACTTAAGATTTATTTTTATATATGATGTGAGCTAGAAATCCCATTTTTTTCACTATGGAAAGTCTTATTTTTCTCTCAGTACTGTTTCTATTTTGAATAGTACATTATTTCCTCATTGATTTATTAAGGTACTTTTGTCATATTCCTATGTATTAAGTTATATTGAATGCTTTTTACCTATCTATTAAGATAATTGATTTCTTCTTTGACCTATTAATGTGATAAAATCCTGAATAGTCTCCATAGGTCAAACCAACTTTACCTTCTCAATTCTTATTGACCTTGGTATATTACTTTCATATAGTTTGCTGGTTTAGGTTTCAAATATTATATTTGGAGTTTTTGTGTTTACATACATAAGTTAGATTGGTCTATAAAATTTCCCCATTATGTGGTCTTTCTATATCAAGGGTTTTATATGAAGTTTTTATATCAAGGGTTATATTTCTTCTTTTTCTACTTCCTTGAACAGTTTTTATGAGATGGAGGTTACATATTTATTCTCCAGAACAGCTTACATAACTTAAGGCTAACTCTTCGTGAATTTTTATTTAAACTCACCACCAATATCTTCTGGTACTAATGATTTTTGGTAAGCAGATTTTTAAAAAATTGTGAGTTCAATTTTTTAAAAATTGTAGAGATTTCAGTTTTCTATTGTTTTTGTAGCCAATATTGGTAATACAGTTTATCTGGAAAATTCCATGTTATCTAAATTTTCTTGCATAAAGCTGATTATAATATTCCTTTTAGATGTTTTAAATTATCTGTTAACTATGCCTCTCTAATATTATTTATATGTGACTTCTCTTTTTTTGTTCTTAATGGATCTTGCCAGAGATTTTCTTATTTTATTACTGTTTTCATAGTATTAGCTTTGTTTAGTTTGTTTTTGAGTCTTCTATTGTATATTAGTTTTGCTTTCCAATAACTTCATCTTAATTTCTATTTCCCTTCTTTTCTTACTTCTTGAATTGAGTGTGTGGTGTATTAACTAAATATTAATTACTTCTTAATATATGCATTTAAGGCCAAATTTCTCTCTAAGCACCACTTGCAAATTCCAATTTTTTGCAATCAGTTTTAAACTACTATTTAGTTTTAAATACTTCATAATTTCATTATGGCTTATTTTTGACCTATGAATTTCTTAGGCATTTAATTCCAAATGTATGTTTTGAGTAATACTTTCATATTAACATAGTTTTATTCCATTTTAGAGAAAATGTTTTGTATGATATCAATAGTTTGAAATTATTGACTTTTTATGGTTTAGCTTATAACAATTTTAAAAAATGATCCATGTATTATTTCAAAGAACATTTAGCCTATGGTTGTTGAATGTCTATATTAAATAAAAACTGTCAGTTGAGTTGTTCAAATCTTCACTATGCGTACTAAGGCAACTGATCTATCAGTTACTAAGAAAAGTATATTTAGAATTTCCATTTATAATTTTGAATTTCAATTTTTCCTTAAAATTCTGATCATTTACCTTTTCTATACTTGGAGGCTATTTTGTTAGCTTTTCATATTATCCTACAAAATATTCCCTCTATCCTTAAGTAATAATTTTTGTTATGTTTAATAATTTTGGCTTTAAAATCTACTTTACCTGATAATGATATTTGCATACTAGTGCTCTTTTGATTAATATTTGTCTAGTGTGTCAATGTTGCATTTCTTCCCCTCTGACATTTAACAGGGAGATCAATATGTTTATACTACTGTGACTCTTTTGTGTCATATAACTTTGATATCCTATTTGTCTTTGCTCTTGTTGGTCTCTGCTTGATAAGTTTCATTTATTTTCTTTTTCCCTCCACTGATTTTGAGTTAAAGTTTTATTTCTGTTTTCTTTACACTAACCATTAGAACTTTAACATTTTCTGCACTTATATACCTGGCCAATATATCCTGAATAACCTTAGAATTTTAAATACGATCATTCCTCTCCATCTTCCATGCTATTACAGCCTTGATTTTACCTATTCCTTGTTTGTTATCCCCCTTATTTTCAAAAACATTCCTTCTTTTTTTTTTGTCTTATTTAACAAACATGTTTGTCAACTTTACATCTGTTTCTTGAATCCTACTTTCCTTCTTGGTTGAATTTCTTTCTTTCTAAACTATGTGATTTGTTCACTTAGTGAGGGTCCATGAATGAAAACTCAAAGGCTGTTTGAAACATCTTTAGTTCATCATCAATCTCACATATTTAAATTATTAGGCAAGAAATGCAAATACGTAGTTTAAAATTTTACCCTGGTTGGTGGCACAGTGGATAAGACACTAGTCTGTGACCCCAAAGGTCGCTGGTTTGATTCCCCAGCCAGGGCACATAACCAGGTTGTAGGCCAGCTCTCCAGCCAGGTCTGTAGCTGGAGGTAGGTGAAAAGCAACTATACATTGGTGTCTCTCTTTCTCTGCCTCTCTCTTCCCCTTTCTCTGAAAATAATAAATAAAAGTTTAAAAAATAAGTAAATAAATAAAATAAAATTTTAAACAGTGCTAAAACTAGTTGTCTCACTTCCCCAAAGATAAAAATTTTCAACTTTTTTTGTGGGAACCATTCCTGATGGTATTTACCTCCATGTTTTTAAATAGTGGGATTACAACACTCTCTTAATTCACTAATTTATAATATTATTGATGATCTATTTTAAAAGACATCAATTAACTGGTATTGATTTATCTCAAGGGTAAAAAGCCAGCATTATAGGCTGATAAGAGGGAGATTAAGGCAAAAAAGAATGGAAAGTGATACTAAATAAAACATTACTGCCCTGGCTACTGTTTCACAGGGGGCCAAGGAGAGAGACAGTGTGGGTGGTTCCTGAGTGAGCATGGAAAAACGCGGCCTTGGGGCAGTTCATTGGGAGGACTATGCCCATGCCCCTCCTTGTATCTCTTTCCCCATCATTTAACTTCTCTCTGCATAAGAGAAAAGTGGGGGCTAATGTTAGTACCTACCCTAGAGGGCCATTATGAGGGTTGAATGAATTAACAGAGAAGCAATGTGAACAAGATCTAGCATCCAGTAAGGTCTTAACAACTGTTAGGCATCTTATTATTATTACCTTCCATGTCTCTTAGTACATCATATTTTTCTTCTTATTTCTCTAGGCTTCATTCTGAGTGATTTCCTTACATCCTCCAGGTTATTAATTAATTCTCTTTTTGGCTGTGTCCATTCTGCTATTTAATCCAAACACTTACTGTTTAGTTTCAAAGACTTTATTTTTTATTTCTAGATGATGTACTTTTTTCCTTTTTTAGTCTGTGGTATTTTTTTTTTTTTTTCCATAGTGGTCTTCTTTCACAATGACTCCTATTCTTTAATTTTCTTATTATAGATGTCTATATTGTATAACAACCTGTTGATTTTTCTCTTATTTCTAGTTATTCCTTTGTTGCATCTGCTGATTCTCAATCCTGTGGTCTATTTCTTCATGTGATTTGAAATTTTTTATTGTGAATTTATGTTCAACGGGATAATTTTTCATTCCCTAGGATCATTATTTACTTGTTTCTATTAGTACTCTAGTGATCCCAATGGCCCAGGGTGGGGGTGGGATGATATTTGCTTTTAGTCCTGGGATTTCTGAATCCTGTGGGCAGGATAAATTTGAATCCCAAATAAAGAGTGGCACAGACTTACCATTTCAACTTCTCCCAGGGGCCTTCCTGTCTCTACCCAGATCCCCAGTGCTTAAGGCTTCTCACTGCTACCCTGCCTTATAAGCAGAGGTTGTTCTGCTTTTATTTTCCTATTTCCAGGTTTAAGTATGTGCAGGCCTTCAAAGAGCCTTTCCTTAAGCAGGGTCTTAGCTCATCATTTTAAGCAAGGCCAAGGCCACATCTTTCTTGTCCCTAAGCCGGGCATTGAAGCTCCAGCTCTCTCCCTGTCTAGAGTATATATTGAGATCAGGCACCCTATGGAAATATTGGTTTGGCCCACTATGCTGCCGAAAGTCCTTTTATTGTGTCTACATATTGCCACCTTCACTGGTGAGTGAACATTTTTAGGGCAAGAATCATAATTTAATAGTACACATCATTTTGGTTTTCTGTTCTCCCAGACTCTAGGATAGGCCTGGCCCTTGGTAAATAGAGGTTTAACAAATACAGTGTGAATAAAAAAACAAATGCCTTTAAGTGAGTTTGACATCTACCAAGAAGTTCCCTACCACTTGTCACTTGCAGCATGATGTAGAATATTTTCAAGACATACAAGAGATGGGCCAGAGAGCTGAGGGTTGGAGAAAGACATGTGGAAGAGTCCCTGGTACTTGATTGCTTTGACCTGATAGTTAACTAGTTTTCTTCCTCACTGTTTGAAACATTGTTTAAATGAAATTATAAAAACTATATTAAGACCCAAGAATAGCATCTAGATGCTATATATAGCTTCAGGCTACCTAGTTCTGGCAGTGCACTGAAATGAGGCAAGAAGCTTTTTGGCAATTTAATTAACACCTTTCTTGATCTTCAGTTTCTTGAAGATTCCAGGGCATTTTCAAGTTGCTTATCATGCAACTGGTTTGCCCCTAAACCTCTATCACTGGGGGACTTGGGTGGGGGATTGGAGAAGGGAAATAAATGAAATAAAACCTTGTCTTTTATTAACCTAGAACCTGTCTTTTTCCTCAGTTTACTGTACATCATGGTTACCTTTTGGACATGGTAAATGACAATGCTTATGGTGTTTGGGATGTAAAAAATAGCAGATACTAATTAGGATCAAAACATTTTTCATAATAGTAACACACACATCCGTAGCTATGTTATGGCACAACTGAGTAAGGCCATGTATTCTGATGTAAAATATGCAAGGTTTATTACATTGAATAATTGATATTTTTATTATTTGAGATCCTGTTTTTACGCAAGTGTATTTATAAAATGTTGTTCATATGATTCCCCTCTCCCTGCCCCAACGTGATAGTTTAATTGAATTACACTAAGTCCATTTCTTCCTCGGTGCTTGTCATCACATCCTAGCCACTGCAGAAATGTGCCTCGTCACCCTAGTCTCAGCTTACTCCTCCAAAGCTAGCTGGCTCCATGTGGCAGCAAAGTGCTGATGAGGTAGTTCTAGCTCTTTGGTTACAACTTTGTTTTGTTTTTAAGAGATATCAAAAGACAGAGGAACAGGACTCAGTCAGAGACTAAACTAAAGAACAGGAGGGAATATTTTTAATGAAATGAAAGAAATGGCAGAGGCTAATTTTCTGTATTGCTGGCCCCTTCAGAAAGCAGTCTGTTGGAAAGGAATTTTTACCGTAATGGAGGGAGCTGTTGTAATGAATGAGCAGTAACTTATGAGTCATCTCTGTAAGGGGAAAAATGTTCCAGGAGGGAGCAGTCCTGTGAAGACACACGCTGCTCTCTGCAAACCACAGCTGCCCCTGGAGTGTGCAGCATCCCTGTGTACCACCACTGTCTAAGTCACTCTAAATCAGCTTGCCATCACTAATCTCACTTGATTTATAAAACACTAGCAAGTGCTGGCCAGTGGAAGCAATCTGCTAGGCAGGCCACCCTCCTGGAGGAAGAGAGAGACCACGAGGCCCATGACCAACACACAGGTGCGAGTTCTGAGCCCCTTGAGGCAACTGATCAATCTCACATGCTGGGTGTGAGGTAGGATGGAGTTAGAGCAATGGTTCTCCCAGAAGATATTTTTATCCTAAAAAAGAGAAACAGAGGTCAGAGGCCCAGAGGGGTTCAGGTCCAGGTCCTGGGTTCCCCACTCAGCCACTTGCCATCCCCTCCAATTCCAGGCACCTGATCAGGCCTTAGGAAGTTTCAAGATAAATGCTTCCAAGTGGGGCCTGGAGGGTGGGGATGTGAGGGAAGAATCCTGAAGTGTAGGGCCTGAGTCGGAAACCCTGAGGTTACATCGCTATAAAGAGCCCACAGTCCCATATCCTATCTAGCTTGTCTGACAGACGTTGATGTGACCTGCGACTCAGATGTGATGTCTTGGATGGGACATTTTGCAGGTAGAGTTTTTCACTATTTCCTCTGTCCTCCAACAGCGTTTCCTTCATGCCTCAGCTCTCGCTTTGTTTTGTGAGTAAATATGTGGTGATCTCTTTCCCTTAACCTGTGGGCTTTAAGACACCATGCAAAGCAATTCTATCTTATGTTAACTTTGTGTCTTTACTACCTGGATACATGGAATAGCAGTGATGTTCGGAAAATTAATGAATGAAGGGCTTATGCACCTGGAAATCAGCTTATGTAGTCCTATTCCATATGCTGATTGCTAATTACCATATATAGAAAACACAACTCTATGACAGGTATTGGATTCCATGTTAAATATTCATACTGAGTCATTAAAAACAGTTTGTGCTTTCTTTTTTTAATTTTTTAATTTTTTAAAGATTTTATTTATCATTTCAAATAGAGGGGAAGGGAGAGAGGAAGAGAGATATCAATGTATGGCTGCCTTTCACCTACCTTCAGCCATAGACTTAACTGAAGACATGGCTTGCAACCTGGTCACATGCCCTGGCTGGGAATTGAAACAGTGACCTTTGGTTTTGCAGGCTGGCACCCAACCCACTGTGCTACCAGCCAGGGCCAGTTTGCTCTTTAAACCTTTGTTGCAGTAGCAGGTTGAGCAAGAAGCACACTGTTCTAGGAGACCCATATTCCTTAGTGGGCTCTATAAAGTTAAAAAATGTACAGGAGCTTTACACTCTAGTCACACTGACGATATATTGCATATGAATTCTTTCAAATTCATGATCTCTTTGATCCTCTTAAAAAGCCTATGAGATGGGTTGGCTCTTTCATTTTATAGAATCCATTAACTAATCCATCCTTGGTCTCCAAAATTCGAACATGACTGTTGACCAGCTCAGTTTTCCCACTTTGCTTTTATCATTGCAATGCCAGCCAAATTGTTTAACTGCTCAGCAATCCTTTTAGACCTCCAGCCTAAAAAGAGGAAAAATGTACTCTACATAGTGGGAGATGAGATTGGGGAATTAAAAGGATGTTTTGGCCCTGGATGGTATGGCTCAGTGGATAGGCACCAGCCTGTGAACCCAAGAGTTGCTGGTTGGATTCCCAGTCAGAGCACATAACCAGGTTGCAAGCCAGGTCTCCAGCCAGGTCCATAGCTGGAGGCAGGTGAAAGGCAACCATACATGATGCTTCTCTTCCTTTCTTCCTCCCTCCTTGCCTTTTTAAAAATAATGAATAAAATCTTTAAAAAAAATGATGTTTTAATACTTGGCAAATATTATTGTTTGGGATCTTGGTGGTGGTTTTCCATGATCATCTGATGGATCTATATCATTCACATGCCTTCATAATGCACACTCCTATGGACAATGTTGATAATTTGGTAACCAACAATCAAAGGGGAGCATTCTGCTTCAGAACTTCATGATGACTATGTAACATGGCATCCAAGCATTTGTCACACCCTTTTCCTACCTGCCCATGGTAATTGGTGATCTGTGTGATATGACTCCATGGCACATAATACTCTGACATGATTTTCAAGGTCATCTATAGCCATCAGTCTGGATGAAGATGATTTAATTTGTAATCGCTTATGATAATTTTTCTATCTTTTAAGAAGCTGTGATGGAAATGGTGCCTTTTGTCCACCAATATGTACTGTAATGGAGCTCAAACCACTTATTTCCAATATTAATTCACACTGTTTACTTTGGTGGCTGTCACATGGTATGTATAAGATTAGAGTTGGAGGTGGGCTGCTGTTACCAGAGAGGTTTGCTCTTTCCTATGGTCATAGGCTACTCACCCCTTCTATAAATGCCCATGGTGGACTACCAGGGGGTTTCAGCAGGATGATAGGAGTGGTTGGTCCAATCCAGCAAAATTCTTGGAAAATTTCCCACCATTTATGCCTTTATGCTGAGAATTGGTGTTACTGTTTTCATATGAATGGGATTCTATGGCAATTCATGGCTAAGTTTATAGTTATCTTCAGGACATTAGAATTCTGTTCTACCATGGAAGCACCATTGACTCTTCCCTCTCATACAGGAATAGTTCATCTTCACCCATTTACTTGATTTTTTTAAATTTTAGAATGTGCTCCCTCTGCCATTCTGTTCCTACTGCCTCTACTGCCACCCCCCACCACCCCCACGGAGAGTAGTGCTTCTCCCACGGCATCTCCTTGAACACTGCTGCCAAATAAGGTTCATTTACTCAAGTGCTATTTTTATCTCATCATTATCCTCCTTGAAAATCTCCCCTGGCTTACACAATCAAGTTCACAACTTCCCTTCTGGAACAAGAAGCTGTCTTAATCTGCCATTATTTCACCCATGCTTTCCCAGATCTCATTATTTCCAAACTGAAACATTTGTCCTCATCACTTTCTGTTTGCTGCTCACACTTTGCTTCAGCCTAAAATGCCCTCTATCCTGCCCTTTGCTCTATCCAAATATTACAACTCTTTCCAAGATGAGCTCTGACACTATGTGTTTCCCTAAAGCCTGTCATTAACATTCTGGTCCATGGTGCTATTTTCTTCTTTGACCTATTGGATGAGCCGATGTAACACATTTGGGAGCTAAATCAAATACTGTTTTTGAATTGTTCTCCAGTCATTTCAATTAATAATGTGACTCTTCTGTAAAAAGGCCTTCCTTGTTTCCCATTTAACTGTAGAATAAAATCCAAATCTTTAGGATGCTGGGTCCTTCTTAACCTAGTCACAATAAATTATTGGCTTTGATCATAATATTCCAAACTACCTTTCTTTGAAAATCACATATACATGCATTTTTATTGGGAACATTGTACATTCTTATTGTAGGAAATATGTAAGTGATATTGTGATATAATGAAGTCAGGAAAATCTACCTAGCCAGTCCCATTAATATCTTGGTGTCCTTCAGATGTGTTTTCGACAGTACTCTGCACTTTCACATCTCACATTGCTCCCTCTTAACTGTATTGTCAAATGAGTATAAATCAAGAACTACTTAAATATCACCTAAGAAGTTCTTAGATCACATGCTCACAAGATTAAAGATGCTTCCCAGCTCCTGGGTTTCTACCATATTGGCATCATGGTACCTGGCGCATTTGTCACACAGGCATTACGCACACACGCAGCCATCACCCCAACGAGACAGGGAGCTCTCTGATGGCAAGGACTATTTTATCTATGCCTATATCTTTATCACACTGCACAACAGAGCTGGCATTAAAAAAATGTTAGGTGAATAACAAATATATCCATGCTACTCCTGGCTTCTCACCTAGTGAGTTGAAAACTGAAACCATACTTAGATGTCATTTTTAAGTCCCATAGTAATGGGCACATAACACTCCATAAATATTTGTCAATTTTACCTGTTTCCAGAACATCATCATTTATGATATAAATATTGCCCAATTAGGAATAAAAGGTCTGGAGCAGATTCTAGCCAATGCAATATCCAGCTCTATAACACATAATCATATACTTCATCTTTGTGAAGTCCAAGGAGTATCCATGCAGACATCACATAGATCAAGACACTATACTTTGCCAGCACCTCAGAAGCACCACTAATGTATCCTCCCAACACTAGCCACCTTCTCTTCCTCAATTCAGGGGAAGTTGTTTCTGATAGTACAATTTAATTGTGAATGGTTTTGAACTTTATGTAAATTGAATCATACAATATGTATTATAGCTTTTTCCCCCTCAATACTACAGTTATGGAAGATTTATATATAATTGTAGTTTGCTACTTTTATTTTTATATAGAATATCATTATATGATTACATTATAATTTATCCATTCTGTTCTTGATTAACATTGGGTTGTTTCTAGGTTTTAACTTTTTTTTAAAAAAGATTTTATTTCATTAATTTTAGAAAGAGGGGAAGGGAGAGAGGCAGAGAGGGAGAGAGACATCAATGTATGGTTGTGTTTCACCTGCCTCCAGCCACTGACCTGACTGGAGACCTGGTTTGCAACCTGGTTATGTGCCCTGGCTGGGGAATCGAACCTGCGACCTTTGGGTTCGCAGGCCGGCGCCTTAACCACTGTGCTACCAGCCAGGGTTAGGTTTTAACTTTTATGCAAAATGCTATCAACATACATATATATGAGGTCTCTCTGGGAAAAGTTCAGCTATTGTTAATATAATGATATTTGCATGATATTGATGTAGCCTGGATTGGAATGAAATGCACATTCATGAACAATGATAACTCAGTGTGAGTGGAAGATGCCATTGAGTGAGCATGAGTACTGTGTGGACAACTTACTCAAAATGACTGAGTAGAGCAACAAATCTGCATCAAATTTTCCATTAAGCTTGAACATTCCTTTGTGGAAACTATTTGGAAGATTCAGAAGGCTGCAGCTATGGGCAACTGGTGATTGACAGCTTCATGATGACAACATGCTTGTTCATGCATCATGTTTAGTGCAGAGATTTTTGGTGAAACATGGAAACACCCAGGTGACTCAGCCCCTCTACAGCCCAGATTTGGCACCTTGTGACTTGTGGCTTTTCCAAAAACTCAAATTACCATTTAAAGGGAAGAAATATCAGATCATCATGAAATTCAGGGAAATACGATGAGGCAGTTGATGGTGATTGGGAAAACTGTGTGAAGAGGCAAGGTGCCAACTTTGAAGGGGACTAAGGCATCATTGTCCTATGTACAATGTTTCTTGTATCTTCTTCAGTAAGTATTTTTTAAAAAATATTTTATTTATTATTTTTAGAGAGAGGGAAAGGAAGAGAGGCAGAGAGGGAGAGAGACAGCAATGCATGGTTACCTTTCACCTGCCTCCAGCAACAAACCTGGCTGGAGACCTGACCTGCAACCCAGTCATGTGCCCTTGCTGAGGAATCGAACCAGTGACCTTTGGGTTCGCAGGTCAGTACCCTATCCACTGTGCCCTCAGCCAGGGCTAAATGTCTTTTTTCTTATCACATGGCTGGATACCTTCTGGACAGGCCTCATGTATACATATATACACACATACATATTAATATGTACAAAACTAGTTTTAGCTAATATTCTATAACCAAAAGGTACAACCTGGTTAGTATCTATAAAATAACAAAATCAAAAGTAGTCATCATTTTGAATGATACTTTTCTTTGGAACACCAGGGGAGATAGATTAGAAGTGAGAATCATATAAGTTACTAAGGTTAGAATTATTTATATATACTATTTATATATGTATACATGTATATACATATATGAACACATAAATGAACGTTAATAGCATTTTTCATAAGATGGAAAATTTTTATTTTTCATAAATGTATGCATATATAATTTAATTAGTAGCACTTAAAACTTCTGATGAAGTAGTATGTTCAATGTAAACAGCAGCTACATTTAAATACAAATGAACTTTGTTTTATTTTATTTTATTTTTTAATTTTATTGTTGTTGTATTACATCCATCCCCTTTTTGCTCTATTTTTGTTTTTTTAAAAGATTTTATTTATTATTTTTAGAGAGAAGGGAAAGGAGAGAGGCAGAGAGGGAGAGAGAGACATCAATGTATGGTTGCCTTTCACCTGCCTCCAGCTATGGACCTGGGTGGAGATCTGGCTTGCAACCTGGCTAGGAATCAAACCTTTTGGACTTTGTTTTAATTGGAATGAAAATTAAAGGGAGCCTCTTAATAAAATACAGGAGCAATAGGGGGAAAATTGGGACAACTGTAATAGAACAACAATATAATATTCAATAAAAAAAGAATACAGGAGATTCAATTGTATCTACTATCAATCAATTTTAGACCTATATTTGCTGCTTTGAGCCAATGAAAAAGTTAGATATCTATTCTCTGTAAGTTAATTTCTAATTTAGAGGCAGGATGTTAGGTTTATATTTTTACCTGCAGAGGAAATCTAAACCATAGGAAAATTTGGATTATTGAGAAAACTTATAGGAGATCAGATGTGAATTAGAGAAAATATAAACAGGGTATTTTCTCAAAGTGCTTCTTAAAATATCAACTTAGAGTGATGATAATGCTGAAAAACAACACAAATCATGTTCTATTAATGAAATTTCTATTTTAGGTGGTTTCACTTGAATAGAATTTCCATAGGATGTGCCAGTAGAATATTGTGGTTAAGCTGATGTTAGCTTAAGTGACAACCTGGCTTTGCCATGTATAAAACTAGTCCCAAAACTTATAAATCACAAGTTTTGGACTCCAATCTTAATCATTTTCTCTTGGTCAAATTCAGCTTTAAGTGTTCCATGAACGTGCTATAAAAATGTCCATGTGCTTCCTGTTTATTAAACATATAGTTCTCAAACTATTATCGATGGGTACACCAGTATCATAGGTCCAATATTGAAAGATTTGCTTTTTCTTTATGAAGCAAGCTAGTTAGTCATGTAAGCAACATTATCCATTCTCTTTCCACAATAACACTAAAAGTTTTATAAAGCAACCCTGGCTGATGGCATAGCCAGGGCACATAACCAGGATGCAAGCCAGGTCTCCAGTCCTAGCTGGAGGCAGGTGAAAGGCAACCATGCATTGATGTCTTTCTCCCTCTCTGCCTCTCTTCCTTCCCCTCTCTGTGAGAATAATAAATAAAATCTTTCAAAAAAATTTTATAAAGCAGTTTTACCTAATATTCTATAAATGAAAGATGTAATCTGGTTAGTGTCTATGAGATGACAAAGTCATATAGAAAGTGACTCTTTTTAGAAATACCAGAGGGGACAGCTGAGAAGGGAGTAATGACATAAATTGTTAAGGTTAGAATGGTTGATTTGCATTCAGTCCTGACATGGCATGTATCAGGCCAGGGGAATTCTCAGTCTATGCATGGCTGGACCTTCCTGCTGGGTCAGTCCGGGCTATAGCCTTGAAGTTAATTTTGTTTCCAGAGTCCTGGAACACAGAGCTCCAAGAATTGCCAACATAGCAGCTCTGAGCAGACAGGTGTCACCTTCGGGTATACTTTCTCTTTGTTCTGTGTATAGAGCCTCCTTTGTTCCAATGTGTACATAAGATGCCCTTACTATAAGCTAGCTGTGCACTACTATTGTATGGGGTAAGACAAACTGGAATGCCAACAACCTTTCCCCCACAGGCCACCCCACCCATAATGCACAAGAGTGTGTGCAGGGATGCCTACACTCTCTTAATGGTCATTAACCTAAGTGCAGCTGTGTTAAGGGTAGAATAACCACATGGGAACGCCGACATCCTAGCTGCTTGGCCAGTGTGGTCGTCAACCTGGCACCTTCAATAAAGCATGTCGAATATCCTGAAAGCTCCAAGTAAATCCTTCATCAGGCCAGAGGCCTTCCTGCTATCAGAACCTGCTAGTTCAAAGCCAAAGGACCTGATAGCATGTTCTAGAACTGCCCTCTTCTCTCTATTACCACTGCCCATACCCTTTTGGCCTGCCCCACCCAACCTTAATTTTTAGGTGTTACTTTCTTAAGAGCTTAAATTATTTCATACCTCCAGCCTCCTCAAATACCTGCCATGGCTGTCCATTTACAAAAAGAGGCCTACGCTCTTGACAATATGGTCCCAAACTATTTATGTTTTTAACCTAAATTCTAATTCCATCTCCTTAGAAATCCTACACTGTTTAACACTATTCTCTTCTATAGGCCCAGTATATACCATGAACTTTTGAAACCCTTGCTTTTACTTTTATAATTTCCTCTGCATAGGTTGCATTTCCTAATCCCTATGTCTCTATGTTTCCAAATTTTTCATAACCATTAAGATCCAGTTTAAGTGCCATCTCCTCTTTGAATTCAAGAAATCATATCTTTTGCCTTTATTAGGCTCTATTTCATTATGCCTTGTATTAATTAGTTGGTGACATATTTCTCTCCCTTACTTGTTCATGATTTTTAAGAGCAGAAACTAGGCTTTCTTTCTGTATCTTTAGTACTTAACACAATTCCTAGCAGCAAGCATTAGATTAATTTGCATTTGAGTCTACAAATTTAGAATGTGACACAGGAAAAACTTAATGGACTAGAAATCTTGGGACATGGGTCTTATTCTCAGGGTTGCTGCTACCTATATGATTGTGGAATCTTGGGACCTCACTTCCCCAACTTGTTAAATAAAAAAATTGCTCTTCATATCTTTAGGGTTTTTAGCTTTAATGATCAAAGAAATAAATTTTAAAACCCTCTCACTTATACTAAGTGTAACATCTCTAGTTGCCTAGTTATTGTGAATATATGACTTATTAATTGTAGCTAGGAAGGCAAAGCATGTTTTGAGGTTCAAGAACTAGACAGATGAGAAAATAGAGGCTCTAATTGTGATAAAAACTGTAGTTAATACCCAAGTTGGTTGATTACAAGTGTGGTGCTTTTTCTGTAGGTAAATTGTCTCTTGAGAGCAAACCTAGAAAGGGAGCTTCAAATATGTTAATATTTATAATGAGTAAATAACTGACAAGCAGTAGAAATTCACCATTCATGTCTCAGAAAAAGAACTAAAAAGGGATTTAAATGATAGCTGTAAAATTCTACATTGGGGAAGGGACCTTAGGCAGTTCCAGATAGAAGCATAGGAGGTCTGTCCAGAAGGTATCAAACCAATGTTAACATAATTAAAACAGTTTGCAAGACTGATACTTTTGGGACAGGCTTCATATACAGTGTGTGGTGTTACAGAGGCAGCAGTGTAATGGAGAGGTCAGTGAATTTAGGGGAAGTTGAACGAGGAAGAGGCTTAAGAATAGGGATATTGAGACTTGACAGTTCGGTAACATGCAACATTACAGTTTATTTCAGTTTCAGTTCTGAAATTTCAAATTAATATGCAAATATTTAGTCTCCTCCCATAGATAATCAAGAATAAAACAGCTTCCTGAGATTTGGGGAGGAAGAGGAGAGGCAACACAGATGTAGGAGAATGAATTCTGGGCATGAAAACAATTTTATAGGGCTCAAGTAATTGCCAAGTCAGTTTGCCTTAAACAAGACCCTTGAATGAAATGCAAAAGAGTGAAAATATATATAAAAAGTATGTAAGTCAAGACTAGTTGAGGACCACAATCAAGTTACCGTCTACAACTTTTAACATTTATATGGTTTGTACCCTGAAGTCTGCTCCCCTTGAGGTTCAGGAACTTTGTTTCAATTAGTTTACCAGTTATTTGATGATGCCCAGTCAGGATTAGAAATGAACGTGGGTCCAGAGAGTTATTCTAGAGTAGGGTAACGAACTGGACAAGTCATAATCCCTTAATGAGAGTGAAAATGTCTAGCACTTAAATATGTAAAGAAAATTGCCTACATTTGGGGACACTGTGAAAATCTTCCTACAGAACCAGAATAGAAATCTTTCCAATGTGAGTTTTTCATGTTCTAATAGGAGAAAGTAGGGACATATACCATTTCTTTCCATCTGAAAGTTCTCTTCCTATTCATGGTAGAAACCAGGAAGTGCCAGGCATGTAATAATCGTAAGACACTTGGCCGAACAACTCACATTAGTTCACTTTGCAAGGAAGGAAGACATATCTTTAGCATCTCACCAGTACTCTATTCACAAAACCTGCTCTGAAACATCACAAAGTTCTTGACAATTTCAAAATTAATCACAACAGTCTATTGAAAAGGCCACTATTAGCACCACTTTCCAAAACCATAGCACATTTGCAGGAGGAGAAAGCAAGTGCCATGTTGCATGAACAAGCTTGGCTGTAGCAGGCTGTGTGGCTAAGGACTTCAGATCTGCAATCCTGTTTGGCAAGTGATCCCAACCGTAAATGCAGGGGAAGCCAGCCAGGTTTCTGTCAAGCGGAATGCAAGCACATCCCAGACCTCTGTATAACCTGCACATAGCTCAACAGTCAGAGGAAGAGTAGGTGGAGCTATGAATATTGATACACAGGTTTAATTTTAATGAAATTGTGTAGGCAGATTCAATCCCACATGGGAATTCCTGAAGAAATTAAAATAAGACCAAGGGGAATTTATAAAGGCATAGAAATAACAGCAAGACTGTCTTTCTCCTAGCTGTCTTATCTTCGGTCTGCACCTGTGTCTCCAGGAAACTGTAGAAGGAATTGGTGAAGACTTAGGAGATGCAAATGTCAAATAGACAGTTTTCATAGTCATGTAGCAGTATTTTTTTTCAGACCTGACCACTTCATCCTGCCCTTCTTGCCGCAACCACATGTAGAAGTCATTCTGTTTGTGATTCAAAAATGTGAATGCAAACTCACCACAATTTCAAAATGCAAGTCTCCTATGCATTCAGTTCAATGGTTCCTAACTGCAGGTACTGCCCTGTGCTATCCTGGAAGATGAGATCAAAGAGAGCTCATTCCTTTTCAAAGCTTACTGTGTTGAGATGCTAAGACAAATAGCAGAATAACAGCAATGCAAAGAATGACAATGATTATCATTGTAAGAAAGACCCAAGTTGAGTGTAACTAGAGTGAAAAGCTCCTGGCTTGGAAGATCTGCACATGGTTCTGGGGAAGGTCATACTTTGAGACCTGGACAGAGTACTGTGGGGCAGAGGGTGCAGGGACATTCTGCACACGGAGCACAGAATGAGCAACATCAGAGGTTGCTGGGCACAAAGTGTATTTCCCTCTGTGGAAACACGTAAATGCACTTATATGCTACTTGCATGACACCATGGCCTTGCTGTCCTGAGGTATGGGAGTGGGGGAATGGGTGAGGAGTGGAAGACAATGAATTCTCCTTGCAGACTGTTCACTATTTTTTTTTTAAGATTTTATTTATTATTTCCGGAGAGGTGATGGGAGAGAGGCAGAGAGGGAGAGAAGAATCAATGTATGGTTGCCTTTCACCTGCCTCCAACTTTTTTTTTTTTTTTTTAAGATTTTATTTATTATCTTTAGAGAGAGGGGAAAGGAGAGAGGCAGAGAGGGAGAGAGACATCTATGTACGGTTGCCCTTCACCAGTATCCAGCTATGGATCTGGCTGGAGACCTGGCTTGCAACCTGGTTTTGTGTCCTGGCTGGGGAATCGAACCAGTGACCTTTGGGTTTGCAGGCCAGTGCCTTATCCACTGTGCTACCAGCCAGGGCAGACTGGTCACTTTAAGGCCACTGGGGACATGGATGTGCAGGAGCAAAAGCAGTGAAAAAGGCAAAATAATAAATTCTAGCAATTGCATTTGGTGTGCACATACATAGTTTATGATTTTTTTCTGTAAGTATTTAGAGTCACCAGCATTTTCATACTATTAATAAGTCTGTCATATTGAGGCTTATGCCAACTTATTATTTTTTGCTATGACACAAAACATCTCTCCATAATTTGTCCAAGATTATGTTATTGTACCAGCAATAAGTTGAACATGTCTATACATTGTGAATAAATCTCTACTTGTGGCTAATAAATCATGCTTACTGCAGAAGTGATTTCATTGCTGTGATCCCAGAAGGGAACTATTCAGAGAGCCATCCTCAGAATGAAAAGCAAGTCAAATCAGCCACCAAATCAGCTGTGTTATTTAGCAAGCATTTGATATCAAAAGGATGAGAGAGCTTTTCTTATTTGATTTTATTTAAGAGAGAACTACACTGTCTTACAGAATTTCCACAATACACTGCGATATTTGCTGCATGGTTTTCTTTTGAGGGATGAGGGGCTTGTAAGGAAAACTCACTGCATTGGATCCCCTCCATGAACAAAAAGAAAGGGAATGTGTCTTGGAACCGTACTGCTTATTATATGTGAGGTTTATATATAAAATCTTAAAAAAAAAAAAAAAAAAAAGTGACCAGTCTGCAAGGAGAATTCATTGTGCCAGAACAACATGGCACAAGCAAAACACATGCAGGTGTGTGCAAACCAGACACACACTGCCTGTCCCCATTTCTACCACTGGGGAGCCAGCTGCCATTTGCAAAGCAGAGCTCAGGAAGGCTCCCTGGATCTTGATAATGTGACTCTTCTCTCTTAAGTATGTGAGCACTATGAACTCCTAAAGGTAAGATTCACTAGTGGCTTTAATATCCTTAGTTCAGTGCCTAGCACAGCATCACACTTTTAGAGGGGTGTTTAATGGATTCAGGATTATGATTAATGATTATAATAAGGATTGAAAAAAATCATGGCACAGGAAGAAACTTGGGTCCTGGTAGAATTCTTCAAATAATAAGAAAATGGGACACACGTGTCCGGCCCAGGCAGCCTTGGCCCCTCAGGAATCCTGTGCTCAGGGGCTGGGTTGGAGGTTGGGACAGGAGAGAGGCCTCTGGCCTCACCCATCAGGTGAGAGGTCTTGAAGCCACTCTCTTTTTCAATCTCTCCCAGGCAACTTTGCATTTGATTTCTCTTCCTGCACAAGTGGTACATTTTAGGAAATGGTGTTAGCTTTCCAGTGGGCTAATGAGACAAATCTTGGAATTGCCAAGAACATTGTGATTTAGAATCAATAACCATTTTGAGCACAAAAAGGACAAAACTATGCTCACAACATCCCCACCATCTTTGCACTTGATGACTACCAGGAATATTCCAGTGAAAACCTACGATCATTATCCTGGTATTAAAGTAACTTGGAGTCATTCTGAGTTTTTTATCTAAATCTTTCTAGTTTCTTTATGTCATTTTGTAAAGTTGTCAAATACACATTTCTTTTGAGACCTGATACTGCTGTGGTGATTAAAGAGTGAACATGGCATGGCTTCATTGATCGTACACTTATTACACAGAACCAGATTCCAGCATTGGGAATACAAGACTGTCAGCTTTGTGAGGGGAGAGATGAAGATGCTCATCAGAGTACTAACCTATTCCCAGGAGTTAAAACACAGGTATGCACATGTGACTGAAGGGAGAGAAGGAGTGGTGATCGCTATTGAGGATCCTAGAGAGACTTCACTCTCAGATAATTTGGGAGCACAGCTGAAAAAGAAGGGTATGCTGGACAGTCAACAAAGGAGAAGGAGCAGGACATGGCAGAGACATAGGCAGGACAGCCAGACCTGCTTTAGAACAGCAGACAGTGTGGATGGCATGGTTAGATTCAGATTTTGAACACTTTGGACAGCCGGTGGGAGATGGACCCAAGGGGTAGATGTGACTTGAGGCAGGTAGACCAGTCAAGGGTGTGACCATATAGTCAGATAGGATACAAGCCAGGTTTCTGGGGATGGAAGGAAACATTGTAGAGGATATTGGGGTATATGGACAAACTTGTCACAAAAGCAAAGGTGCTTAATTTAGGCACAGGTTGCTTTCAAAACCCTTGGAGGGAACCTTGCAATGAGTTCACACAGACCTTTGGTTTTCTTAAATTTCTAAAGTCATATTTTTGTATTTTTTTTAGAAAGACTCCCTCCAAAACAAAATCTACCCCTGCCAAGAAGTACCCTATTATTTTAACACAGGGAGACTGAGGCTCAGGGATTTTAAATGACAATCAACTTGGAGCAGGTTAAGCAAAGACAACCTGAGAGAAGTAGGGCAGAGCACCAGACAAATGTTGCCTTTTTAAAAAACTAACTGGTCTATGGTATATTGCTTAAAAATGGAGATCAAATAGAGAGATAAGCTCTGGACAAAGACTTCTATGAAAACATCACCTTTCTCCATTAGTGGCATGCTCAGTCAGCTTCTGTCCTCACTACATTAGCAAATTATTTTACTTTCAGTTTTAAACAAATAACCTTAACACAGATCCTTGCAGACCCCTTTTACTGGAGTATTTCAGTGCTATTACTTTTATCATGGTAAAGCCAAGGGCAACTTTTTAACTTCTGGGTGTGTGTGTGTGTGTGTGTGTGTGTGTGTGTAAAGCTGTTTATTACATGTAGGAAAATCTAAAAGAAATAAATCTAGATAGTTGTCATTTCAAATAGTTTCATTGTTTAACTGGAGAGGTGAGGGAGAGAGAGAGAGAGAGTGAAGAATACAGCCATGTGCTGGGGTAGAAAGAACACTAAACAGGGTATTAGAATATTTGTAGAATAGTTGACTATATGAGCTCTATGATCCTCCTGGTGGACAAATCTTTGAATTTTTCAGTCTTGGTTTATTGCTGAGTCCAATAATAGGATCTGGTTTAGAAGGTCTGTTCTGATTCTCATTACATTTGCATGTAAGCCAAATCTTATTTAATAATCGCCCATTGAGCTTCACTTTCCACCAGTCTGACTGACTCCCAAAGGAGTTACTCCTGTACTTGGCTTTAGGAGAATATTCAATATTCTGTTCTTGAGAACAGCACTTCTCACAGGAAATCTAAAGTCAGCAATCCTGAGCTCTGGTACTGAAATACATGAAAATAATGATTGAAACTTCGAGTTCCTTGGCCAGCTGTCTCCTCTCCGTTCCATCACTTCTTTTCCTAGTGATTGATTGCTAAGCCTCTTCTATATTTTATAGATGTTGGCAAGTTGGGTTCTCAGAAATGAACAACAGGGAGAATGAATGAAGTTGTCCTATTCCTCCTACCCCAAGTATTTCTAAGAGCATATCTGAATGCCAAAGCTATTCAAGGGACAAGGGATGATCATAAAACCAACTGGCCCATGTAACACATAGTACTGGCTATACATTAAAGGGAAGACCCATAATAAATAAAAGAGGGCTCTTTACCAAACAAAACCTTCTAAACCAAGCAATTAAAAATGAGCTCCTTGTTAGTTAAAATGTCATGGCATAATAACATTTTTTAAAAATTTTATTTATTATTTTCAGAGAGAAGTAAAGGGAGAGAAACAGAGAGGGAGAGAAACATCAATGTATGGTTGCCTTCCACCTGCCTCCAGCTACAGACCTGGCTAGAGACCTGGCTTGCATCCTGGTTATGTGCCCTGGCTAGGGAATTGAATCAGGGGCTTTTGGGTTCACAGGCTGGCACCTTATCCACTGTGCCACCAGCCAGGGCAGCATCATAATATTTTAATGTCATTATCTGTAGAATGAGTAATGAGAGAAAAAGTTATTGCAAATATTTATAGAATGGTATTTTAAAAGTATTTCTATGTAAATAATACAAAGCACCTGTAATTTATTGATATACCATCCTTTTCATTCTAGTCAGGATTTTTGTGAGCTTTTCTTTGGTTTTTAGCTACAAATTAATTTTCTCCTCCATGCCCATAATGGAGGTAGCATGTATATGCTACTAAACATTCTGAACAATGCCTTGTAATCTCTGGAACATTCATTGCAAGTTTAAATAAATAAAAACATGTGACCACCATACTCTCATTTCCAAATTGACCATTCATTGCCCATATTTCCCCACACGTTGTAGCAGATGTAGTCAGCACCCTGCCCATAGCCCACTATTTACTCCCATAATTAGAAAGTTTACTGGGAACACCTGCAACACTATACAAAGGTTGTTGTTGTTTGTTTGTTTGTTTGTTTTTCTGACTATAGAAATAAAGGAGCAAGTGTTGGGTTCCACCTGGGAAAACATCAAAACTTGGAGTCCCACGCAGGCCAGGCTAAGTCTATATAAGAACCGATCAGAAAACTGGGAAGGCTGTGTACATACATGTTTCCATGTTATACTGCAGATCCTGAGGTTGAAATTAGGCCATGAGAAAACATTTTAGACATAAAGACGCCCAGCCTGTTCTCTCACCTCACCTAACTCTTTGTTGTATCAACAGCACTTTTTAAAATTTGAATGCACATCCTGACCTGACTGAGATCTCCGTGCCCCTTCGCTTATTTTTTCCATTTCCCTGTAATTAGCATTGTTTAGCATTGATTGACAAGCTACATGCCTTCAAGTTTACTCTTTCAATAAAAGATCTTAGGGAATGTCCAACGGGGCCTTTGGCTTTGAGCCACTGGTTGGGCCTTCTTCCCCTGCACTTGCTGTAAGGGATGGTTTTATTTCATCTGTGGCACTGGGGGATTTACTGTGGGCAGGGGTCTTCCCTGTACTATAAAGACAATGTTACCCAAGCCAATGAAGGAGAAGACATATGTGAATAAATGCCCAGTCTCCACAGCTATATATTGGAATAACTTGGAAGCATGTTGCATGCAGTGGTAACTGGCTTGATAATACATTTATTGTCTTCCACTTTTTTGTCCCAAACCTCTGCCAGCATTTCCTGAGCTCACCTTCCAAATAAACTACTGGCATTCAAAGTTTTATCTTTGGATCAACTCCTTGGGAACCCAAACCAAGATCCAACACATAGTTCTCATATCCATTAAATGTTCTGGGCTTATAAGATATTAGAACAAAAAGGCACCTTATAGTTGTATCTGACAACCCTGATTGGTTTGATTTTCATGTGAAAAGACTCAGATCCAGACAGACTGACCTCAAGGTCACAAAAGCAGTTAATGACTATCAAAATTACAACTAAACTACAGAGAAGCTATCATTCGGGTTTGCCAGAAAGTCTAGCAGAACAAAAGTCTTATAGCTAAAGATATAAAGAAAAAGCCACATTGAGACTGGTAAGAGGGGAGGAGACATGGAATGGACTGGCCCCACACCCATGTGCGGCAGTTAAAAATCTGGGATACCAGCCTGGAGGTTCCCTCTGAGGCCAGTTAATGGCAGAAAGGTAATATCCTGAATCCCCCAAGATTCTATTCTGAGAGTGAAACTGAAACCTGGTTAACCACCAAGGACATTTTTGAACTAAAATACTACTTTTAGAAGTAGTCTGTCATGGGATTTGAATTGAAGAATAGAAAAAGTCCATGGTGATATGCTCAGTATAAAAGAACAAAAACTTAAGGGGATGATATATTCTGTAACAGTGACAGGATTTATAGAGAAAAGTATTATTATCATTAGTCTAGGAGATAAGAATATATAGAAAAATTCTTCATAAGAACCAAAGGAATACCCCATTCTCTTTGACTCACAAACTCTTACTATTTAATGTTTTGAATGGATGTATTCTTTAAAAATATGGCAAAGTGTCCTACCTTTGGAACAATGAGACCTCAGAGCCCAGGACCATTGAATAATAATAGATAGGTCCCTTTCTCTGTATTGCACTATTGGTCAGAAGATTCAAGGCTGTCTTGTGGCCTCTGATTTTGTTCTGCATCTTCTGATACAATTTCATACCTTGACTTAAGCAATTTATAGCTATTGCCATAGGGGGTAAACCTGAAGCAAAATAGATACCACAGAATCTTTGAAAAACAAGACATTGGCCTATTTAAAAATAACTATGAGCTTTGCAAAGCTCCTAGTTGTCTTAAATGGCATTGTAGAAGAGAAAGTATGACTCAAAAATGTTTATGAGCAATATAAATATTATTCTACATGTGCATTTGTTCTCATTTGTCCAAACTTCCACATTCCTTTGGCATGAGAACTCTCTGAGGTCTTGACATATTAAAGTAATCCTGTAATTTATCAACTAAAAATAATACCACCAAAGGAAAATAATATCCTTTATGACACATCACATTTTAAAAATTTATTTTATTTCTCTAGAGTTTCATGAGAACATTTAAAATGGAAGACAAATAAATAATAATATTATTGAATTCTAGTTTTGATTTTAGTTGTTATGAATAAAGAGTAGCTTCTGAGTTTGTGTGCAAGGTCAAAATATGAAAGACTATGTTTATTCCCAGACTGCTTTTAAACATAGGTTTTTAGAGTAGGGGTGTGGCAGGCAGAATAATGCTCATTCCAAAAGATGTCCACATTCTAATTCTCAAATCCATGGATCTATTACCTTCCACAGCAGAAGGGAATTTGCAGATGTGATTGAAATTAAGTCTCATAAAATCAAAATTATCCTTGAATATCCAGGTGAACCCAATATACTTACAAGGATCCTTATAAGAGTATCAGGTTAGAGAACAAGGAGCTGTGATGACCTCAGAGGTTGGAGTAAAACCATTGCAAAGAAGGAACCACAGGCCAAGGGATGCACGTAGCCTCTCAAAACTGGAAGAGGCAGGGAAACAAATTCTCCTCTAAACTGGCTAGTAGCAACCAATTCTGTTTTTATCCTAGTTTGACTAGATTTTGGTCTTCTGACCTCTTAACTCTGTTGCTTTAAACCATCAAATATGTAGTAATTTATTACAGCAGCAACAGGAAACTAATACAAGGGATATGAGTAAGTATTATTACTTGGCCATCTACCAAGGAATTCATTCCCATGCTGAGTATGCTCGTTCATCCTGTTTTGGGGCAGCAGGGTAGAGTAGAAAGAGCAAAGCCTTAGATCCTACATTCCCTCAGTTCTAATCCTGTCTCAGCCACTTACTGGTTACGCCTTTGGGCAAGTTACTTCACCTCCCTGAGCTTGAATTGCTTCTAGGAAAAGCAGTGGTTGTCAATATTTCAGATCCAAACCACACTAAACCATCCCAACAAAGTCAAGGTACCAGTAGGTAATTGTGAGATTTAAATGAGATGTGTATATGGTAAGTTTACACAGTGTTTGTTACACAGTAGGTGCTACATAGAGGTCAGTTGTCTTCACTGCACCCTTGCAGCAGGACTTGTGTGTGATGCCACAGGCAGCTGCCTAACGTGCATTGTCATTACCTTTCTGCAGCAATTGGGAAAGCATCAAAAGTTCTCAGCAGAATTTACAAGATGCCCTTTATTTTAATAGCATTATTGAGACTTAAGTTATGTACCATAAAATGTTTCTGTTTTAAATATACAGCACAATGAATTTTAGTATATTTACAAAGTTGTGCAATCTCCACAATCTAATTCTTGAACATTTTCAACATCCTAAAAATAAAACAAATGCCTGTTTACCATCACTCCTTATTCTCACTCTAGCACTACAGAACTCTCAATCTATAGATTTGCCTTTGCTGGCCATTTCACAAAACCATACAATGTATGTGGGCTGTTTTCCTGGTCCATATCTACCTCTCCAGGTTCACACCTTATCATTTTCTCTCCCCCACCTGATAAACAGCAAAACAGAATTCCTTTTGATTCTCTGAATTTTCACAATTTATAATCTTCTGTCTCCAGCCCTATCTATGCATATGTTCCTCCTCCTGGAACAACCTCTACATCCTTCAAGTTCCAACCAAGACTCTGCTCTTTCCAGAAAGTCATTAGGTGCCTTTGGAGCGTGCTTTCTTAACTGTTTATTCCACAATTTATCAAGCTATATTATAATTGCTTGTCTGAATTCCTTGTATGCCTGGAGAAAGAAGAACCTGTATCTATCTTATCCATCATTGTATCCTTAGTATCTTTCATGGTACTTGGTACTCAAAATTTTTTTCAATGTAATCGATTTAAAAAGTCTCCAGTTTGAACAAGTTCAGGCTTCTGCAAAATTTAGAGAAGATAAACTTAGGCTGAAAATTCACAGATTACCTGGGTCCATTTGTGACCTACATAAATTACTACTGGATATTTGATTAATGTGTGTGTACAAATGTATAATATACCAAGGAATATATAGCATTATATAGCATTTCATTTTCCTCAACTAATTTCTGTTTAAAACATGGCTAAATGGTTTACATAGGAGTATTCTACTTAATTTGAGAAACACAGGGTGGGGCAAAAGTAAGTTTACAGTTTGTGAGCATATGAAGCACAGTTTATTCTTGTATTATTTATTAATTATTACAGTATTTTCCATACAAACAAATGTAAACCTACTTTTGCCCAACCCTGTATTTCTACCTGGGGTAGGTTGAGAAAGCTCTTTCATTCCTGAATCTCTGTTGCTGGATATTTTAACATTTGTGCAGAAAGTATCTACTGAATTACAGAGAAAAAGAAAGTAAAATTAATTTAAAAACCACAATTTTTTAATACAAACCAAACAAAAGGATTCACATAAAATTTCCTCATTTTTATGATCTTGCTTTTTATACTTCATGAAGTTTAACTTTGCTATTTTATCCTCGGGTTCTATAATGGCTCTGTCCAGCAGAAATATAATATGGACCACAAATCTAATTTAAAGTATTTTAGTAGCTGCATTAAAAAAGTAAAAAGAAAAAGTGAAATTAATTTTTAAAGTATATTTTAACCCAAATTATTCAAGATATTTTTCAACATGTAATCAATATAAAAATTATAAATGAGACATTTTGCATCATTTGTATGCTAAGACATTGAAATCCAATGTTATTTAACACTTAGCACATCACAATGCGGACTGGGTGCATTTCAAGTGCTCATTGGCTACAGGTGCCTGGGGGTGCCACACTGGACAGTACAGCTAAAGAGTGTCCATGCATAGAACTAACTCATCCTAGCAGAATGCACAAGGGAAGTTTCCTGATTGGATTAGTCCAGTGTTTGTTGGTATTGATTCGGCCTTGTATTATGTATGCCCATCCTTCGTTATTGTTTGTTTGTTTATTTTTATTGTTTTTTAGAGAGAGAAACATTGATTTGTTGTTACACTTATTTATGCATTCATTGGTTGATTGTTGTATGCGCTCTGACCTGGGATGAATCTGCAATCTTTGTGTATGGGGACAATGCACTAGCCAACTGAGCTTCCTGGCCAGGGCCTTACTTGTTTTGTTTTTAATGTTTATAGTCATTTTCCAAGGTCTTATTATGGCTTATTTCCTTATTTTAAACCTATCTAACTCTAAAACATCTAATCAATGATCAAAAGCTGGAAACAATCTCTGGCTATTAGAATTTTAAGGCCCAATTCAATGATTGCCATTAATAGGATTTTGAACATTGTTCCCTCAGATGAATTCCTGAAACCTATGTTGCTTCAGGAAGAAAATTTTACTTTAAAGTAAACAAACCTCCATGAGCTTACTGGTCATCACTTCATAATTCTACACCACTTTTCTTTTCTCAAAAATTAAAAACTATGCCTGGGTTTTATTAGTCAGAATTTCCAGTGTTATTGTGAATTGAAATGTAAAGAATACATTTTAAAAGTCATGATTTTTAATGAATATATATAATGAAAATATATATATATTTAATGAATATATATAATGAATATATATAACACCAACTATTAGTGTTGATAAATACAATTCTTTATTTATAGTATTCCAACCTGGGGGTGTGGGGGGTGGGAACTGAGAGCACATCAGCTTGGAGCTCTGTTCTCCCACAAGACCCAGTGCTTTCCTTGTTCCCCAAAAGGCTATAAACCAGAAACATGCCCAAAAGTTCCCTCTCCTTTATCTGTCAGCTCTCTCCTATAGGATCTGGAGTACAATGTCATTGTCCTCTGTATAATAGTCCAGGAAAGCATGTGCTGTGTTTCTCGGAACTATAGTGAAGTCCAGAAAGGCACAATTTCTGAGAAAGTCCTCTCCTCATGTAAGAGCCCAGAGAGATTCCAGGTCTGCAAAGTGGAGTCCTCAGTGGCTGCCGAGTCAGCTGATGCCTACATGATCAAAGTGGCAGCATGCTGGCTTTCTTACCAACCCAGGCCAAATAGTCTTCTTTCCTTCTTCCAAACCATGTGGCTCTCTCCCTTTATGGCTGCCGCCTTATTTTTAAATCCCTGCCCATGGCTTATGACAAAGTATGCAAGGCATCCAATTGTGGCCACCCATGGAAATCTTGCAACAGACCCCTATGCTTTTTTCATCACTATTATATGGTTAAAACCCTTCTTATCTCCTTGGCATGAGGAGCAGCCTTAGCTATTTATATAACTAAGAAAGTAGCTACCCCCATAGATATGCAAAGGCATCTCTCAGGCTGCACAGAGCCCTCCCTCATTCCCCAAACCACTGGTTGTGGGGAATTTAGGAATGGCCTCCTTCCACCCTATAACAGTATCTTGTCTATCTCTGGTTGGTTGGTTTGCTCATCCTTGAACCTGAGTGGGTGAAGTTCACTCTAAGGGACATGACAGAGCATAAAGGGGCTCAAAATAGTGTACTGACCTGGAGAACAAGAACCAGCTCTTCATGGCTGTCCTGGACATATCTGTTCATCACTGATTATTCTACTGATTATTACCACACAGTTTCAACTCATGAAGTTTTGGGTAAGAAGATAATTTTTGCAATAAAGTTTGTGTCAGTCTTAGGTTCATGGCCATGAAGGACCCATAGCTTAAAATGGGATACAGTTGTATGGCATCAGAATTTTTAATTCTTCAAAGTCTGTCATAATACTTCTGGCAAAAAAAAAAAAAAAAAATGAGGTGGATATGGCTTTTTGGTGGATTAAATTTAACTTTTAAAAGAGTGTTGTGCATTTAAGTACCCTTCTTTTGGATTTGATATAATAATGTAATATAGTTATTAGACAAATTGAGTCTTCATCCACCTGCCACAACAAACAGGAACACAACCTTTTCTGTGTTGTTGTAGTTTTATTATGAGATATTAGGAATGACCTTAATAAATAATGTAGCCCTGGCTGGTGGCTCAGTGGATAGGTGCCAGCCTGCCAACCCAAAGGTCGCTGGTTCAATTCCCAGCCAGGGCACATAACCAGGTTGCAAGCCAGGTCTCCAGCCAGGTCCGTAGCTGGAGGTAGGTGGAAGGTAACCATACATTGATGTTTCTCTCCTTCCCTGTCTCCCTCCTTCCTCTCTCTGAAAATAATAAATTAAATCTTAAAAATAAATAAATAAACATTAGCTTATAAAAAAAAAAGAAAGTAATGCAATTGTTGGCTAATTATTATGAAAAAGAGACGTTCAGACTCAACTAGACTAAAACTGAAATAATTGTATTCAGCAGGCATTCTGTAATGTTTAAGTACACAATATTTAATTACCCCAACTACAGATAGCACATTCAGCTTCTTAGGGGTATACTTTGCAGTTGACTCATCTAAGAAGGTCCATGAGGGTGTAGTTATTAGTAGAATTACATATGCCACAGAAGTAGTACACTTATTTATGCTGGAGACAAGTGGATTGTAACATCTGCCATTAATGTTTTTAAGATAAATTTTTCTCTTGATGTTTATTTTGTATCTCAGAACTTGAACATGTTAAACATTTTTTAACTATCAATGTTGGTTTATCCTTACTTATGTCTGTAGCTCGCCTATATGAGTAAATAGAGTGAGAAAACAAAACAGGTACTAAATTGTCATAGCTAAATGTCAACTCTGCAGTCAGCACATCTGGAATCTGAAGCATTTGCCTCTTTCTTTTGTCAGCAACATGGATAAAAGCACATAAAGCTTTTATTAAAGAAGTATGAATTCACTGCAAGTGAGGTATGATTTCTGAGAGAGGCAGCCTTGAAATATTCACTCCACTTTTCCAGGTCAGAGGTTCTCTCTGCTGGCTGCACAATAAAATGTGCACCTAGGGTGCTTTAAAAATACCAGTGCCCATGTTCTACCTAGACCATTTGATTTAGAATTTTTTTTAAAGGTTTCCCACTGTCTTGAATATCTGTTCTAGAACTTTGCTTCTTCAGGTATGGTTCATGGACCAGTAGCATTAGCATCACTTTGGAGATTGTTTAACATGACCTTGAGCCCTAGCCAGGTAGCTCAGTTGGTTAGAGTATCATCCTGATACACCAAGGTTGCATGTTTGGTCCCTGGCAGGGCACATATGAGAATCAACCAATGAAGGCATAAATAAGTGGAAGAACAAATTAATGTTCCTCTCTTTCTCCCTCCCTCTTCTTTCTCCCCTCTTTAGCTCAAATCAATTTTAAAAAAATGTAAGAAATGACCTTGAGCCCCACTCCAGACCTCCTGAATCACAACCTGCATATTAACAAGATTCTCAGGTGATTCTAATACAGGTGAAGATTTGCAAATCACTTAACAACACATGCGCGCACACACAAAGGTTCTATAAGCTTTTCATTTGTACAGTCAGATCATCCAAAAGCAGCATACCCTTCTTAAATGCCTTCACTGAGCTCCAACTTCATGATTTGCTTAGGAATCAGAATAAGCTATTTGTATCAGTTATACAATTCTTATCAAAGACCTTTTCCATTATATGTCCAATATTCCTTACACAAGAATACATGCAATAAAAGTCCTTTTACATTTTAATGACAGAAAAATCTCATGGCACTAGGTGAGTTTAGTTACTCCCTTTATATAAATTTAAAGTCTATAGACAGTCTATTCATGAAAGTCTCTAAAAATTATAAGTGCTGCCCTGGTTGGGTGAATTACCTGATTGGAGCATTGTTCTATATATACACTAAAAGGTTGAGGGTTTGATGCTTGGTCAGGGCACAAACCTAGCTTGTGGGTTTGATACCCCAAGTTGGGGCACATATGGGAGGTAACTGATTGATGTTTGCCCCTCTCTCCCTCTTTCATTTTCTCTCTTGCCCTAAAATCAATAAACATATCCTCAAGTGAAGATTAAAAACTTGTTACAAAATAAAAATAACAGGGAGAACCAAGATAGTGGAGGAGTAAGTGGCGCTACACCAATTTCCTTTTAACCCTAATTGGAACTACAACTTAACTGGGGAGAAATCATCCAGTATAACTAACAGAACACCAAATGGAGAGAAGCCTTATTACCATGGGCAGAACAGAAGAGCCGATTCATCACAATGTGACCGGTAAGAAGTGCAAGAGGCTGGCAGAGCTCCCATGGGTGGCAGCTGAAGGGATGGAGAAACACCCCAGCAACCAGGGTTCCACCTGAGAAGGATGGGATCTAAACCCCCAACTGGGCTTCCCAGCCTATAGCAACAAAGCTGAGAGTAAAACAGCACCCAGCTGTGAAAAGCAAAAAGCCACCAGGTTTAGCTGGAGTGACAGAGAGACTGAGTTCTTAAAGGGACCATGCACAAAAATATAGAGGCACCCACTTACCGTGGGCTCCAGCAGAGGGAGGGCAGAGTGGACTAGAGATGCTTGGAGAAAGTTTGGGTCAGTGGATTTAGGGGAAGAGTTGAGTCCAGTGCTGACCCATCCCCCATACAGCCAGCAGACCACTCTTCTCCAAAGGGCTGGAACCTGAAGGGAAGCCACAGCCCCACCCATAGAAATTAATCCGCCCCACCCAGCAGTGCCTAAATCTAACCTCTGATCAAGGTTGATTGGATTAACAACTGAATTAATCTGCCCCACCCAAAGGCGCCTAAAACTGACCACTGATTACAGACTGATTAGATTAACAACTAAAGCAGGCAGACAAAGATAGTGAATCTCTGGTAGTCTCCAATTGGCTGACTAGGGCTGGACTGGGACATGAGCTGACATCACCAAGTACGGAGCCTGGAAGTAAAAAATGTGCACCTCTAAACCACTGAAGGTCACACCACTAACACAGTAAGTCAAAGTAGACCAATCCAAGAAGCAGAAACAAACAAGAGCCATCTAAAATGGGGAGACAAATAAATCAACCCTCAGCAAATGGAAAGGAGGAATCCCCAGGAAAAGTGCAAAATGAAATAGAGGCAAGCACCTTATTAGACATGGAATTCAAAATAATGATGATAGAGAAGCTCAATGAGTTCAGTGAGTTCAAAGAAAACTACAAACAACTCCAGGGGAACTATGAAGAACTCCAGGAAAGCTACAAGGAACTTACTGAGAACTATACCAGCATTAAAAAGGATCATTGATAGAAACCATCAATAAGAGCCAGGAGGAAATGAAGAATACAATTTCTGAATTGAAGAACACAGTATAAGGAATCAAAAGCAGGCTATAGGAAGCAGAGGATTGGATCAGTGAACTGGAGGTCAAATAGAAAAAAAAAAAAAAATCCCAGACGGTGCAACAAAATGAAAAAAGACAAAAAGAATGAATAGGTTTTTAAGAGAGCTGCAGGACAACATGAAACATAATCTGTATCATAGGGATACCAGAAGAGAAGAGGAGGAAGGAATAGCAAACCTGTTTGAAAAAGTAATAACAGAAAAGTTCCCTACTTGAGGAGAGAAAAAGTCATGCAAACTCAGGGTCCCAATGAAGAGGAACCCAAACAGGCCCACTCCAAGACACATCATAGTTAAAATGGCAAATTTCAAAGGCAAGGAGAGGATCCTAAAAGTAATAAGAGAGAAACAGCTAATAACATACAAGGGGCCTCTGATAAGGTTATCAGCTGATTTCTCAACAGAAACACTACAAACCAGAAGGAAATGGCAAAAAATATTTCAAGCAATGAAAAAGAAAGGCCTGCAACCAAGAATACTCTACCCAGCAAAGCTCTCATTCAAAGTGGAAGGTGAAATAAGGAACTTCCCAGACAAAAGAAGTCTAAAAGTATACATCTCTGCCAAATCAGCATTGCAAGAGATGCTAAAGGGTCTGCTTCAAGAAGATGAAGAAACAGAGACAGACAGGAACACAGGTACAAAGGGAAAAATAGATAATGAATAAGTACCTATCAATAATAGCCTTAAAGGTAAATGGATTAAATGCACCAATCAAAAGACATAAGGCAGCTGAATGGATAAGAACCAACTTTAACTTATGAATGCTTTAAAGTGATCTTGTTATAAATAGATTTTACTAAATAAGGTACAATTTTGTATATTACTTGTATCTGAATTACTGCAGGTTAAGTTTTCTTAGATTAGAATCATTTCACAATACAGGAAAATCAGGTTGCTTGCAATAACTCAGAAAAATCGAATGCAATTAAGGAAGAAGAAAAAAGTAAGAAAATGTGGATGCATATTACATAGAAGACATGCTGGCTTTCTTATTCACTGTTACAAAATATGTGCTTATTTGTGGGTGTGTAATATATAGAGTTTGTTAGCAATTTATGTTTTAAATAGCAACCAACTGGTCGGTGTGTTGTAAACTCAGGCAATCCTTAGGTTAGAAAAGATGCTGAGAATGAAGACCAATTTGGATGGAAGTTGCAAACTACTAAACTATATGATTCATGTACATAGGCAATATATATTCTCATACTAGCATGTAAGTTAGATGAGATTCCTTTCAAATAGATCATGGAAATATACATTTCCAGTTATGAAAGCCCCCAAACTGGGGATCCTTGGGGAAAGGAATTAATGCTAATGCTAATCTCTACCTCAACAGACTCTTATATAGGGGTTAGTTTAGGAACACATAGGAAGTCAACCACAAGTTCAAAAAATAGCTAGAATACTATTCTACAAAATTATTTAAATTCTAGGGATTTTTATTTTTTACCTCAGCTTAGTAGACACAATTTCTACTCTTTGGACCAGCTGAGCACTGCAAGTGCCATTATTTCTGAAGGCTTCAACTTGTAAAATACATGTAGCAAAACACAGAGTATTGAAAGAAGTAAGACCTGTGCGCAGCTCCTCCCTCCCCAAAATCAATCACTATTTAAGATGGAAAACTCCAAAAAGAATAAGTTGTAGTTCCAGTAGCTTAAAATAAAGTTGAGTTGTATTATTGGAGTGGGGAGGATCTGACTCAAAAACCAAATTCTTTAAACAAATGAATTAATGTAGGCATTTTGAAATAATGAAAATTTTGTATTAATATGATTTGAGAAGCTGGCAGAAGGCAGTAATTAAATGGTGAATTGTCTGGATGTGAAAGGAAAAAAAAAGGTACACATTGGTGGTTACAAAATAGACAGGGGGATGTTAAGAATAATAAAGGAAATGGAGAAGCCAAAGAACTTATATACATGACACATGGACATGAACTAAGGGGAGCATTGCCTGAGAAAATAGGGTACTGGGTGGAGGGGGGCAAAGTGGGGGAAAATTGGGACAACTGTAATAGCAAAATAAATAAAATATATTTTAAAAATTAATAAAAATAAAAATAATGATGATAGGTGTCCTATATACATTGGCCTGGTGGTGCTCTTACTTCATAAATTAAATCTTTTTGGCAGTCTAAAATTTACGCAATCATTCCAATAATTATGTAGTTACTTGGTTTCTTTGGCCATGAATAATGGGCCACAGGAATTTCAAGAGATGTATCCTTTTTCAACCATTGAAATACTTCCCCAAGTAACCCTTAGTAGATGACCTGAGATGGTCTCAACTTACATGTGTGCTTTAGTGTCCATATCCCTTGGTGCTCAACTGTAAACCAGTAGTAAGGATGTAGACAAGCATTTTCCAAGTTCCCAGTTGATGGAGGCCAGCAGCATCAGCTGGGAACTTGTTAAAAATACAAGTTCTCTGGTCACACCCAGCCCTACCTAACCCAAAATCAGGAGTGGGGTCAGCAGTAGGTGTTTAAGGAGCCCTTGGTGATCCTGAAGCAGAGTGGAATTGGAGAACTACGGGGAGTAGTAGGTGTGAGGTAGGTTCAGAGAATTTTCACTTCCAACAATTTCCCAGGTGAAGCTCGTCAGAGAACTCTGAAAACTGCTGATGAAGAACAATGTGAGAGAAAGCACCATAAACATTATTTTATTTAAAGCCATTTTAGAAGTCTCCCACTCTAAGAATTTTAGTTCCTTTAAAAATAAAAAATAAAGAGAAAAAGAAAAAGGTTCTATTCCTAGAGTCAACGGCTGTTTGGAAGCTACTGTTTTTCAGGTTCACTTAAAAAAATTATACCTTAGGTTTCTAAGGGTTAAGAAACCTAGCCCTATACTAGTACTATATTAATATTATAATTTCAGGAGAGATATTATTTCCCAAATTATCATTTAGCAAATGGAATATGATGAATGGAGTATGAGCTTCTATGAAAGGGAATGGGTTTGAGTGGAAATGATGATAACAAGTGGTCACCTTCCCCTTGGGTTACTTTTCCTGAAAGGTCTCTATTATTCTCATGAGTGGAGAGAGACAGACATACTACACAGATTCCCCAAAGGGGCTATAAAGTCAGCTCTGTCAGATTCAGAACTCTTAATGTCCAGGGCTCTGTCCCCATAACAAATCCAGAGCCTCTGCCCAGGCGTCTGTTAGCTCTTAGGAAAACAGGCTTCCTGTTTTCAAGACAATGTTTTAAAATGGCTCATAAAAGGTTTCTTGGATATAACTAATCCTGGCAAAGCAATATTTTGATGATTAAAATATAAATAAATCAGAAACATATGGAGTGAATTTCCCATGGGTTTTGCAAAACATGCTTTGGACTTTACTCTGTCCAGAATATTTGAAAGATGGTTTCATGTGTTTGTTGACTCAAACATGGGTTCACTTTTCCCAGTTTCCTTTTTATACTCTGGCAATTATGAAGAGGACAAAGATTTCTTTATACACACACACACACACACACACACTATATATAGATATCTATATATAGATATATAGATATCTATATATAGATATATATATATATGGTATGCACGTATACACTATGTATATGTATATATATTTTCCTTTCATCTTAGCCTTTGTTCCTAAGTTCCCAGCTCGTTATACAAATGCAAAATTTTCTTCATTGGAGAGTTTCAGTTGACTGGGTACAGAGTATAGTTGCCAGCTGCATCCCAACTCTCTCTTTTGGTTTCAGAACAGTTCAAGAGGTTTCTTTCTGATTTATAAAGGAAGGGTTTCAGACTTGAGTCATTTCAAAGAATGGAGGCTCCCTTGTAGATGAACTCTTTCCCACTTACCTACAGAGATTAAGCTAACTGCTATTGCAATTTCTAGCATTTGAACTCTGTGGGCAGAGGTGTTTTGATGGAGTGTCACAGCTCTGGAGCACATCTTCTGTGTGGTCAGAAAGAATGCTTACCCTCTGAACATCGTGGAGGGGTATTATCGAAAGAAAGAAGGAGCCCAAGATTCCGATATAGGAGGCTTTTCCTATTATACATGGTTAATATGTTTTTAAATATAATGAACAGTTCTGGCACTTTTTAGATAAAACACCCTTTGTCCCCAGGCACAGTACTACTAGGGGTGCTGTGGGAATAACCCTAAATGTTGGGGAAATATTTAATTTCTTAACCTATCAGGGAAACCGGCAAGTAAGTCTCAGCAATACAGATTTGGAAACTCAAGGAAAAAATAATAGTTCAAAGATACTTGTAAAAGAAATAAAAAGCAAAATGAGGACCAAGTCTTTTTATTCCACGTAGTCCAAATCAAGGACACAAATAGCATAATTATGCTTTCTCTATCCATGAGTGTGTCTGTAAATAAACCACAGCTATATTAATGTGAAACACAAGGGTAATGGGAGAATAATTCCTTTAAGCAATGTGTATTACATTCTAGAAAATTTTGAAATGTTTAACCTTTGTTATTAAACAGCACAGCATAACACAACATACCATACCAATTTCTGCAGCTACCAAGTAATTTTAACCACTCCCTTGCCACATCAAAAACAAAACAGAATGAAATGAAACAAACAAACAAACAAAAAACCCTAAAGTAGGAGACAAGAGCAACATTCCTGTGGGAGTGAAGAATTTAAACAAAAACATAAAGGTAGAAAAATATGTGGTGTAAGGAGAGAACAAGATAAGGTATCACCACAATTAATGCTCCTCTTTCTCCAAGATCTCAAACTCCTAAATTTCTCACTCTGATTATAACCTCCAGGGTCGTTCTACCTGAGTGTAATTCCTTGTTCTGTTGTGTACAAGTCGGGTATCGATGAACAACTTTATCTCACAGGGTTAATATGAGGATTAAGTGAAATTATTTAGCAAGAGCCTCTCAGCTGCATCTGGAATACAGTGAGTGCTCAAAAACTAATAGCTGGCATTCCTGTCATCTAGCCCCAGCCCTGTCCCTGCGGAACTTGTGGCTTATGTTCCCTGCAAACTTACCAATTCCCATGGTTTATCACCCACCTCTTCGTTATGCCAGAGTCCTCTTGGACACCTTCCTTCTCTTTGCCCTCAGTGGCCAAGTCCTATTGATTCAACTTCCTGAGCCCTTTGTTATTTACTACCTTTCCCCTCTTCTTCATTGCTGTTGCCCTGTCCAGGCCCTTTTTCTGTCATTACCAAGGTACTATTGTCATTGCATTATAACATGGCAGGCTGGCAGACTGGGTTTATGCCTGCTGGGTAGCCTTGGACAAGGTTCTTATCTCTCTCAGCCTTAGTTTACCTCACTATGAAAAAAAAAAAAAAAAAAAAAAACTTGGGTATTCTCCATATTCATAGTCACTCTGTTCTATAAAGTCACTGTAAGCTGAATTAATCAACACTGAACCACTGCTTCAATGAACATAGGGTTAGGTGCTTGTTTTCATCAACTGATCAATTTATACCTTATGTATGTTTCTGCTTAAAAACACCTAATTATTTAATGTATATGGTTGACTCATTAGCCTTGAACTCACAGCCAATAGTGCTTTAGCTCATGTCTGAATGAAACTTATCTAACACGTATTTTCTCCGTAAAGCACATCACAACCTTCCTGTGCTGGGGAACACTAGACAGCAATTCAGCACTGTACCTGGGGAGGATTTTAAATAGTAAAATCACCATCAAAAACAAACAAACACATGAGACTAAATAGAGTGCAAAATATGTACTTGTTTACAGTGTGAGCTGAAGCAAGAGGCAGGCTTTTTGGGGGGCAAGTTATGAACCTTCAGATCAGGGAGACAATACAGTCCCTGACATATTGCAAATTACATCACAGCTTTTTTTCACAAAGCCTCTTTCGAATAACCCAAACAAGAGCACTGGACACTTGAAGAGAACATTGTGTCCAAATAGCTTGAATGCTGGGCAAACTAATTTCCATTACATCCCCTGCCTCTGAAATGGGTCTTGGTCTAAGGGGAAAACTGTCTGCTAATAATATAGTGTGTTCTTGTTTATGATGAAACCGCACCAGAAGCGGTTATGATCATGAGGCCTGGGTCAGAAGGTATGATCATGAGGCCTGGGGAACTGATTCTTTCCCCTCATTCATTGAAGGCATACCTTATTTTTAATGAAAGAGGGCATGACAAGGTACTGTAAAGTTAGTAAGTGTCTGCTTCTTTGCTCCTCCCAATATAATTTTTTTACCACCATCAGTTGTTTTAAAAATAATGTCAAGGTACATACATACCTTTGCTTGCATGAGATCCCCATGTTTCCTGTTTGGACCTAGCATCCAGACTTCTAACAGGGAGCTGGCTGTCCCCGACCAGAGTGTGCAAATGGTCTACCTACAGATGCCACTGCAAGCAGGGGTGGGGACGAAGAAGGCAGTGAGCACATTCACCTTTATCAACGCACACCTGCTCCTCTCGTTATCATTATTTCTTCCATGCCTTTTCACGTCTGTGAATTGAATATAGGTGTTGGTTCCTCTCTGCTTCCCATATTTGTGGGGACATCTTAGTCATGAGCTGGACCTCATATTTCTTTCTCTTAAATCAAAGATTTGTTATTTAGACAGAAAGTGATATATTCACATCACTTATAACTCATCTCCCTCTCTTAAATAAATATGTGTGTGCACATGTGTTTTTCAGGTAACCATGTCACTGAATACCACTATTCATACTGCATTAGAACAGGGGGAGTTGGCTTCCACTTCTTTTAAGAGACAGAATATTGAAAGGAAGTGGGAAATTAGCCAATGAAATGCCATAATCTTTTTTTTTTTTAAAGATTTTATTTCATTATTTTTAGAAAGAGGGGAAGGGAGAGAGGCAGAGAGGGAGAGAGACATCAATGTATGGTTGTGTTTCACCTGCCTCCAGCCACAGACCTGACTGGAGACCTGGTTTGCAACCTGGTTATGTGCCCTGGCTGGGGAATCGAACCTGTGACCTTTGGGTCCGCAGGCCGGCATCTTATCCACTGTGCTACCAGCCAGGGCTCATAATCTTTTTGACCTCCAAACCATGTTAGTTAAATCCACCCTCCAAGAACAGCTGTCACTAGAGAAACACAACCTTGCTAAGGCACTGCTACTTTGACAGAACACCCAGGTGAAAGAAAAAAAACTCAAGTACCTCACTCTCCCTCTTAGTTGAAAGATGCCAGGAGTCAAGATTCTCTTGAATCTTGGGCCAGGTCCACCAGGCTATCTTCAATCTACCTGGAAGGCCTTTTATGACCCTGCCCTATAATTGCGATTTTTTAAAAAGACTTCATTTATTATTTTTAGAGAGAGGGGAAAGGAAAGAGGCAGAGAGGGAGAGAAACATCAGTGTATGGGTGCCTTTCACCTGTCTTATAACTGAGTTTCATAGGAGGCCAAGGACCCATGTAATGTAAAAATAAAGGCCTTTTGACATTTTGCCCTTTAGGTTAATTATATAGTAACTGTCTTTATCTTTATAGCACAGCAGGTCCTCAAATAATTTGTTTAGTTCAATGTTGTTTCATTACAATGTTGATGAGATGCTGTGGGAACTTAACTCTTGTTTATATCCACTAGCCTATGGTAAAATTGGCTTTGTTATACATTGTTTTGCTTAAAGTCATAGAAACTATGGATGACACCAAGTGAAGACTTACTGCCTATGGTCAGGAGGCATAAAATTTCCATGTTAGGAGACTACAGGAGATAAGAAGAATGCAGTGGTACAGTGGATAAGGCACTGGCCTGCGAACCCAAAGGTTGCTGGTTCGATTCCCAGCTAGGACACATAACCAGGTTGCAAGCCAGGTCTGTAGCAGGAGGCAGGTGAAAGACAACCACACACTGATGTCTCCCTCTCTGCCTCTCTCCTTTCCCCTCTTTCTAAAAGTAATAAATAAAATCTTTTAAAAAAAGAAGAAGGAAAAGAAAAATGCAGTCCTTAGTCCTTAGGGGACTGGACAAGGGTAGCAGATACTGTGTTGTCCTAGTGGCCACTTGGAACTGGGTGTCATGCTCACACTCACCTACCTGCATGAGCTGGCCAAGTAGGTAAACAAATACCCATAGCCTGAGCCCAGCAGATTCAGAGCCACACCTTATAATAGGGCTGAAGTAGGCAAAACCAAGTCTGCCAAACCAAGACAACATCCATAAGAAGGTGCTTGAGGCTCTTTGGAGACAAGGGCTACTCTGTTGCTCTTGAGCCAATCCTGCAGGGTCATCAGGAGCAGCATGATTCAGGGGTAAGGGGCAGAGAGTCTGCAGACAAATATTCCCCAACCTGTTGCTGCCACTGATGTCTGTACGGCTTAAAGTTCAGTGACCTCTTCTGTCCAAAATACAGGGACAACGATGTCTTCTCACACAGAATAATAGAAATGCTCGTAACTTAATTTCAGAACATTTTGAAGATCATGGGTGTTGATCTGAATTTTCATAACATATTCTTTACCCTCTGGTATAGAAAAAGGGAAAAAAAAGACCAGTGTTTCAAGTATTTTGTGATCACCAGGTCCCATGAATAATGATAATAATAACAGGTACATTTATTAGGTATTAATTATACCAGACACTATACTATGTACTGTTCTATGCATACATTATTTTATTTACTTCCTACACAATCCATGAGGTTAGTACTGTTACTATCCAGTTTATTTATTTATTTATGAAAAAGATTTTATTTATTATTTTCAAAGAGAGGGGAAGGGAGAGGGGCAAAGAGGGAGAGAGACATCAATGTATGGTTGCCTTTCACCTGCCTCCAGCTACAAATCTGGCTGGAGACCTGGCTTGCAACCTGGTTATGTGCTTTGGCTGGGGAATTGAACCAGTGACCTTTAGGTTCGCAGGTCAGCACCTTACCCACTGTGCCACCAGCCAGGGCACTATTCAATTTTATAGGTAAAGAAACTGAACCTTAGAAACCTGCTTAGAAATCAGCTCTGGGTGTCACTCACTGAATAGGTAGGTGGCAGAGTAAAAATGCAAACTCAAGTCAGTCTGAATACAAAAATTTATGTTTTTAACCAAGGTATCTGTATTTCTATGGGGACTGGATTTTCACATCTGCTGACCAGTTGTCCCATAAACCATTGAACTGTCCCAAGAATGGACATTCAAACAACTGCATTTTCCCAGACTGTCCCTCAGACTGAAAGCAATGAAAAAGTTCTGATTCTTGGGGTGGACAATATAGGCAGCACAATTTAGGCAGATTACCAAATTTCAGAGATGGGAGTACAAGGTAATGCAGTCCAAACTATTTAGAACATCTGTAATCTTTTGTTATTCTGAAGGCATTGATGGATCTCGTAGTGCATGGTGGTCATTCTTATGAATCTCAGACCTCATTACATTACTGAAGTGCAGAAATGCAGGTTTTCAGCCAGTTTTAACTGATGGGAAGCTGGATAAAAAGGACTCATTGTGCTGATATTAATTATTTAAGCAGGTATCTCTCTTTTTTAAAGTATATATTATTGATTATGTTGTTACATTTGTCCCAAATTTTTTCCTTTGCTCCCCTTCACCCAGTACCCACTTCGTTCCAGCATGTCCCCTCTTACTTCATGTCCATGCATCATGTATATAACTCCTTTGGCTTCTCCATTTCCTATACTGTTCTTAACATCCCCTTGTCTATTTTGTACCTACCAATTATGCTTCTTCATCCCTGCATCATTTCCCTATTTCTTCCCCTTCCCCCTCCCAGCTGATAACCCTCCAAATGATCCCCATACCTATGATTCTGCTCCTATTCTGGTTGTTTTCTTAGTATGTTTCTGTTTTTATTTTTTAGATTTTGTTGTTGATAGCTATGAGTTTGTTGTCATTTTGATGTTTATAGTTTAGCTCTTCTTTTTCTTAAATAAGCCCCTTTAACATTTCACATAATAATTTGAAACATAAGGAAGAAATAAACAATTAGTATAAAATGAGGAAACAAGAATTGAAAAAAATGAAGAGAGGCTTAGGAACCTCTGGAACAACTTTACATGTGCCAACATCTGAATCATAAGGGTGACAGAAGGAGAGGAGGAAGGGCATGAAATTTATATAAAACTTATATAAAAAAAATGAAGGAAAACTTCCCTAATTTGGTGAAGGAAATACACATACAAGTCCAGGAAGCACAGAGAGCCCCAAACAAGCTAGATTCAAAGAGGGCCACACCAAGACACATCATAATTAAAATGCCAAAGATTATAGTCAAAGAGAGAATCTAAAAAAAAAAAAGGAGAGAGAGCGAGAGAGAGAGAGAAGAAGAAGAGAGATATCTACAAAGGGGCCCCCATAAGACTATCAGCTGATTTCTCAAAAGGAACTTTGCAGGCAAGAAGGAACTGGCAAGCAGTGCTTCCTGGAGGGACTTTATGGCCTGCAAAAAGGGCTATATAAGCTGTTCTCTAATATTATGAATATTTAGAATATCATACTATTTATATTTTAAAAGTGGGCTTTAATTAGAAACCTCATTATGCTATGCTTTTTAGCTTTATGCTCATTGTTTAGTTTTGTTTGTTGAGCATCAGAAGATATGGGAGTGACAAGGTCATAGTAGACTTTCCAATTTCCAAATGTGGTCCAGGATCTCAAAGAAAAGAACTCTCAAGATCATTTATTTTCTAATACCCAAATATCCTCCTGCAGCAACAATTGTACTACTCTACAGGATTGTTTATTAGACTCATTGAACTTACATAATTTGCTCCAAAACAGGAGTAATGCCGGGAAGGAGTGACGGGCAGCAAAAACTTGCCTTTGTCTTTCTAGGCCTGTTTCTAACATCCTCATCATTTGTTTAGAGCACCTCATGTGGCCAAAAAAGAATAGCAACTAAAATAAACTCGTGCAAACTAAAGCATTGCCTGTTTCTCAGGCTGTCTAGGAGTCTGAAAAATTTTAAAAATTAAATAAAAAGTAAGAATAGCCTTTCTTATTCATGTCTAGTAAGCTGGTATTAGGTCTTATATTGATTTTTATCTCCACACTGAATTTTATCTTAAAATGCTATATAGGCTGAGATGGAATCCCACCAAACTTATTCCTTTATTTAATCTTTTCATTTTTCCAGTTATCTTTTTTTCTTTCTTTTTTAATCATCAACAACTTCTCCCCATGCCCACCTTCCTCAAAATATCAATTTGAGATTCAGTTTTTCCTTTCCTGTCTCTTTAGGTCAGAAGCCTCCTGAGATTCCTAAACTGCCTGCCTCCTTGGGTGTCCAGGACTCCTTGCAAGTCTCCCTTGTGGTGAGATTTGCAAATGAATCTCCCTGATCTGTAAAATATCACCATTTCTGTACCCATCTCCTCTGACTTAAAGGCATCTGCACTTGGCATAGTGAATTCCAACACATCTTAGGAACAGATCTGAGGATTGTAGAAACTAATCTGTTCATACTGGCAACTCCATGAAGGGAAAATTTCCTGGACTGAACAAATGATAAAACCAATACAAAAATCTCATTAACAAAAACACAAAAAGCAATAAAATTATTTACGTCTCACATGCCTACCTTAACCAAGCTCTTTGCTCATACACGGAGCCTCCTCCCTGGCTGTTTTCTGGCTCTCCAATAACCGTGCTTTCTTAAGCTGAGCAACAGTCTCCTCAAGTGTGGGCTCTGAAATACACATGCTACACACGCCCATACAAGCGTTCCGTGCCAGGCAGCCCATGCACCTCCCTTCCTGCGTGGCCAGCCCGTGCCAATTCCCTGACTGCTGCCAGCTCCCACACGGGATGGCATGGGGCAGGAAATGGGGTCAGCAACTCAAGGATTGGGTGGCCACTCCTCTAGGCAGGAAGGATCTCTCTTACCTTTTTCCTAACCTGAAACCCTCTTCCCAGATGGTTTCTCTCCAGGTTCATTCGGATCCCAGAACAAGGTGGCAGGTTCCTGCTGGTCTGCCCTGCATGCACCCAGACCACTCAGAGGCTGCGGCCCCCAGCCTGCGCAACTCGGATTCCTGCTTACCTTCACAAAGCCTCAGTTCTTAAAAGCCTGGCTGGAGTCTCCAAGGAGTCATGCGTTTTACTTGACCTTGGAGGCAATCAGTTTCAAAAGCAGGGGACATTTTTGAAATGAAACAGAAAGTAAGCCGATGATCCTGACCAGACCCCCGACCTGCACTTGGCCTTCCTCAGCCTCTGCAAGTCCTCAGACTCTTCAGTCAGCCAACCTGCCCTCCCAGCTGTTTCAGCCCTGAGAGGAGTCAGAGGGAGCTGCAGCTTGGAAGCACCTAACTCAGGACCTGGGTTGCTTTTTCCTTTCCTTTCCTTTCCTTTTCTTTTCTTTTCTTTTCTTTTCTTTTCTTTTCTTTTCTTTTCTTTTCTTTTCTTTTCTTTCTTTCTTTCTTTCTTTCTTTCTTTCTTTCTTTCTTTCCTCTTTTCCTTTTTCTTTTTCTGGAGTATTTACTGAGCTTTTTAACATGCAGTTTGTCTCCTTCTGCAGGGAATTACTCAGTGAGCCTGTCACCTGACTCACAGCAGCTCCATTATATAATTCAAACTGTGCTATTTGAGTCCTGACCAGAAAGCTACACTCCCCTCCTCTCTTTCCCACCAACCTCCCCTCCCTCCACACGAGTGGAGGGATGGAGGGAGAGGAGAAAGGGAGACACCCCCCCCCACCAAAACAAATTTATGTCAGCCATGCTGAGTGAGCAGGGATTTCTCAAGATGCATGGGACATCTCAGTCTATAACGGTAGCAGTTTCTTGATTTTCTTTTAAGGTGGCTGTCCATAGGTTAGATCAATCATTGAATGAGTTTTCACATGATAGTATGCATTATCAATTGAAAAGCATCACATTGATTTACAACACAAATGTCAACAAAATCTAACACATAGTTTATTACTTTTGCCACACACCTAAAGTACTGTGAAATGCCAAAGGGGTAGATTGGGTGAACAAGTCTTTAGCCAGCCCCTGTACTCTGACCTGGGTCTCCATTAAGCCTTTCCAGCTACCTCAAACAAGGATAACATCCAACTTGAAAACTGCATGCCTGCTATGCAAACACCTCTTAAAGGCCAAGCCTCTAGCCTCTACTTTTAACCACATAGAAATCCATAAGGCCAATCCATGGGGATATATTTTTAAAGATTTTATTTATTATTTTCAGAGAAAAGGGCAGGAAGAGAGGCAGAGAGAGAGAGATCCATGTATGGTTGCCTTTCACCTATCTCCAATCCATGGGGATATTTTGAGTCCACCATTTCTTGTGTGAAGGTAATAAGAATCATTTTAGTCTCTTCCAATTTCACTTTCTTTGCTTCTGTCAGCTCTCTCCAAATGATGTATATTGAGGGGCAAGCATTTTAAACTCAGGAGCAACAGGCTCTTGCAGAAACTTAAATGGTATAAATGGGTATATTTAAAGCATTGTGAAACAAAATCAACATAAAAAATTCAAGCCTGTTCACTTTTCCATGTCAGGCCTGAACTGTATGCAGAGGAGGATGTGGGCACCCAGTCTGTCAGCCCAGTGGATCCTTGTGGCTGAACATGGGAAGTACTTGTAAAGGACTGTTAAAGCCTGTGGGGAAAAAAAATGCTAGTGCTGATCAACCTTCCATTGGTTTTTCCTAGTCTGTCCTTTTTTATTTTTTCTGCATTCCTCACCACCATATCCACCAAGGAAAACTACTTGGTCCTTCCAGCATTGTAAGTAATATTAGGTGCCATTATTATATTAAACAGTGTGATGTTAGACTGATACAGTACTCTAAGAATAACTTTCAAAATGCTTTGTAACTATCCACATATCTTCCTGAAGGGGCATGAGATAGTTTCAATTCTCTTTATTCTTTTTACCTGGCAAACCCAGGTAAGCCAGTGACAGGCTAACCTTAGCAGTCAGGTCTCCTACTCGCAAAGCTCTGTTTTGAAAAGGAAGACCCAGATGTGCATACAAAAACATTATATAAATGTATAAACCTGACTGATAGACTGAGAACTGTTTATATCTTTCCCTCTAGCTGTAGTAATACAATGTATTGTTGCAGTTGCTATGGCAACTACTTCCTTAATGAGATAAAGGTAAGTAGGAAGATATTAGAAAACTTAGGTGTTGAGACCTTCCTCAGTAATAGGAAAAAAAGGAATAATACAAATATAACCTCAGCCTACATAAAGTCATCAAATATTAACATTGCAGAACTCGAATTCACTAGACCAATAGAAATGTGATGTGAATTGCACACATGTATCTAAAGTATCGGGCCAATGTGTCACTATAATTAAAACAGTTTTTGCCCTATACTTTCGGGACAGACCTCATATAATTTTAAATTTTCTGGTAGTTGCATTAAAAAAGAAAAAAGTCATGGCAAAATTAATTTTAGTAGTATATTCTATTTAATATAACCTATCTATTATATTTCAATATGCAATCAATGCAAAAATTGTTGACAAAATATTTTGTATTATTTTCTTCTTGTGTATTATTTCTTTATTCTAAATCTCTGAAATTTACCCCTATATCACATCTCAATTAGGAGTAACTACATTTCATGTGCTCAATTAGTCTTATGTGGCTAGTAACTACCACATTAGATGGACCAGGCTACATTTGACCATTTTTGGTTTGGAAATTTTTCTTTGAGTATATTGTCTATCTCTTCTTGGACATTTTAGAAAAATACACTTATTATTATTCACGGTATATTTCCAGTGGTGTTTTCTTGAATGGAGCAAGAAAATATCAAACAAGCTTAGAATTGAAATGGTCTTAAGGATTCATCTCCTTTCGTGCCACCACCGAATTGTGAAGATTAAAAACAAATCTCTGGTTTACAGCAAGTTCCTTCCTTGGGTTACCTCACCCATCCAAGTTAGGGACCTTAGAGTCATGCTTGATTGTAATTTTCTACTTACTCTCACTCTGACCTCTCCTTGAAGTTCATCCAATAGACCACCAAGTCTTATCAAGTCCACCTGTCACTTTTCTTAAGACCCAGGGCCTCTGCTACAACTCATGATCCCAAGAAGCCCTGTTGGGTTTCCCTAACTCCACTGTCTCCCCATTCAAGTTCATTCTCTACCCTGCTTCCAGCATGAGCATGCACTGAAAGTAGACATTTAATTATGTAGCTTCTCAGCTTAAAGCCTTTAATAGCAATGTGCTGATTTTTAAAATAAAACCCTTTGCAATGATCTGCTAGGCATGCTCAGGCGTGATCTGCCAGGCAATCCTAAACTGGCCTGAGGGCAACTTTCTGGCCCACCTCCTGGCTATACATTTAAAATTTTTTACCCTAGTCTTCATATTGATTGTGACATGATTTCCATGACTGCATGCCTTTGTTGAAAATCTGTTTCCTCTGCCTGGAATGTCCTTCCTTAAAATGCCCACCACTCACCAAACAGCAAAATCCTTCTTAGCTCAAACATTTCCTGTAACTTGCCGTCAAATCAACAGTCTTCTCATCTGTTATCACACCACTTTTTTACATTGATGCCTTATAACATTTATCACTTTCTATTATAATTATATGATGTGCTCGGAAAGAACTTCCTCAAGAGCAGGGACCTCATACCATTTACCTTTGAATTCATATTGGGATATGATAGGATCTCAATAAATGCCTGAGGAATTCCCCTACCCTTTCCTTTACAGTTCTTCTTTCTTAGGTTCTCAATAAATATCTGAGGAATCCCAATATCCTGTCCTTGCCATTTCTCCTTCTTCCAATTGTCTAACCACTTGATACATCATTACTATAATCACCATCACACTGCTATGTACCAGATACTGTGCTAAACAGTTTACATACATTTCACGAAATTTCAACAAAAAATCTGCATGTTAAAGAATTTATAATATCCTTAGATTTTAATAGCCATGCATCTTTAATCCCAGTTCCTTCCTTCTTTTTTAATTTAAATTTTATTTTTCAATTACAGTTTATAGTCAATATTATTTTGTATTAGTTCAGGTGTATAGCATTGTGGTGAGACAAGCATATACTTTACAAAGTATTCCTTCCCCACAAGATTTCTTTTTTTTCAACAAGTGTATTCAAGTCATTCTTATGATGCCTGTAATGACAAGCTGATGTGTAGTTATCCCTCTGAAGAGTGCAGTGTGCCATACTTGTTTGTTAACTGACTAATGCATGTATCTTTTTGTTTTAATTTTTTTGAAGTTTTTATTCATTATTTCCAGAGAGAAGGTCAGGGAGGGAGGAAGAAAAAGAGAGAAGCAGCACTGTATGGTTGCCTTTCACCTGCCTCCAGCTAAGGACATGGCTGGAGACCTGGCTTGCAACCTGGTTATGTGCCCTGATTGGGGAATTGAAAAACTGACCTTTGGGTTTGTAGGCCAGTGCCAATCCATTGAGCCACACCAGTCAGGGCCTAGTGCACATGTCTTTTGTTTTATAGTTTTAGTGACTTCATCTTTTTAACATTTCTAATTCTCAGTGGCCTGAGAAAACAGAAAACCTAACTGAAGAGCATTTTGTGCAAAGTAAGAGTGTAGTGGTTCTGAGGAAGGGCAAGAGAAACTGCTCCACATGAATGTTGGAGGATGGGGCATTTAGTCTTTTGGCTCAGTCAGTTTTGGTTCTCCGGTTGTTCCCACATAACTTGGTTTAGTAGTACTTTAAAAAGAAATCAACACCAAATGCCGGTGAGGATGTGGAGCCACAGGAGCCCTCATTCATTGATGATGGGAATGCAAAATGGTACAGCTACTTTAGAAGACAGTTTGATAATTTCTCACAAAACTGAAAATACTTTTGCCTTCCAATCTTGCGGTTACATTTTTTTGGTATTTACCCTAATTGACTGAAAATTTATATCTGCACAGAAATGAGCACATGAATAAATAAACTATGGTACATCTATACAATGGAATATTATTCAGTGTTAAAAGAAATGAGCTCTATAAAGCCATGAAAAGACATGGAGGAAATTTAAATTTCTATTACTTAGTGAAAGAAGCTGATTGGAAAAGGTTCCATCCTATATGATTCTAAATATATGACATTCTATAAAAGACAAAGTTATAGTGACAGCAGAAAAAGAAAATCAGTGGTGCCAGGAGTTGGAGGGAGGGAGGAATGAATAGGTGGAGTTCAGTGGGATTTTAGGGCAGTGAAACTACTCATGTATGATACTAAAACAGTGGCTACACATCATTATACATTTGGCCAAACTTAAAGAACATTTGTACAAAATCAAACCCTGGCTAGGTGACTCAGTTGGTTGGACCATTGTTCTGTACACCAAAAGGTTTCGGGTTTGCTCTCTAAGCACATACTTAGGTTGTGGGTTCAATCCCTGGTCAGGATTGGCGGGGGCAACCAATTGGTGTTTCTCTTTCATATTGGTGTTTCTCTTTCTCTATCTCTCACTCTCTCAGTCTCTCTCTCTCTAAAATAAAAAGGAAAAAAACCACCATATTCTCATGTGAAGATTAAAACAAAGAATATACAACATCAAGAGTGAAACTTTATCTGAACTATGGACTTTGTGTGATAATAATGTGTCAACACAGATTCATCTGTTGTAACCAGTGTAGTGCTCTGGTGGTGGACGCTGCTAGTGGGAGAGGCTGTGCAGGAAGGGGAGGGGCAGGGATATATAGGAACTCTTGGTACTTTCCGATCAATTTTACTGCGAATCTTAATCTGCTCTAAAAATAAAGTTTATTTTATTTTTTTTTACTTACTTACTTACTTACTTATTAATTTTATGTGGAGGGACCAGAGATGGCTTGCTCATGGGTGCCTAGGGGTTGTTGTGCTCAATGGGTCTAGTATGATATACAAGTTGTTTTCCCACTAGGTTGTCAGTTTCTCAAGTTTATTAATTGGTTTTTTCTACTTTGTTTCTATAACACCACTAAACCAATGGAATTGTACTATGGGATTAATAAATATTCACTGAAATGAAATAAAGAACTTAATGCTTCATGTAATAAATACATAATTCCACCCACATAAACCCCATGGTAGCTTTAGTGTCAACAGAAAAACTGATGCAGTTTCTGAAAACTCTGAAGCCTAGGACAGCCTCAGACTTGGGGGAGGGGTTGTGCTAGGAGGCCTGGCTCAGGACTAGAAGAATGGGTGGGTTTGGGGAAAGCTTAACTGTCTTTGACTTAATTCTGGAAGAACTCTCCGCAGCTGGGATCAGCCCTTAGCAATCCCCTGCTGGATTTACAACATAGCGAACAGAGCTGTCTGCTGGGCAAGGCGCTCACTCTCTGGGAGCCTCAGTTTCCTCATCTGTACAAAGGGGAGGACATTATTGTGGGCACTACACAAGATCATGTCTACAAAGTGCTTGGCAGAGTGACTAGCCCATGTCTATGCCAAGTAATGAAAGCTGTTTCTTCTTAATATTAAGTATTTATTAGATATTCCATGATAATAATAAAGTGTTGGAGTGGGATGAGGGAGCTCAAGCAAGGGTAGTGCCTGTGTGAAGTCTTCTGCCACCTCCCTCCACCATCCTTCTCCTCAGCTTGTTGTTGGCACATGCGAAGGTGGTGGACTTTGACTTCCACAGCCTTTGTGTTTTCTACCTTTCTTTTTCCCTTCTTTCCTTTGTCTACCCTTCCCTCCTTTATTTCTCTTCTCCTTCCCTCCTTCTTCTCTTTTCCTCTCCCTTTCTATTTATCATTTTAAAATGAGTTTATTTTTGTCCCTTGCTATTTGACTAACTGAGGTTCTTTGTATCAAGATTTCTTGCCAAAGCTATATTAAGCTCACCAGGTTGCTAAACTTAAACCCTCCTGTTTCTGCTTTCTCTTAGGCGGCCTGCAATACCCATAACAAGAAAGGTATGAGGTCAAAGGATTATTGTTTAGAGCAAAGGGGTCTGCTTCACACAGAGCTTCCCAGGAGGAAGGCAGATCCTGAGCTGAAAAAGATCTGAGACCTCCGGCATAATCTATAACAGAGCAGTTCAGACCTCACTCCCTGCCAAGTCAATGCCACCGCCAATCTCAAAGGCTATTTTTCAAACTGCATTTTGGCCAGCTCAGCATAATGCCTATGTGATAGCTTTACTTTGGAAGAACAATGAAAAAAAAAAAAAAAAAGTTTCCCAGAAGGGTAGGCTGCTAAGTTGCCTCCCTCCTTTAATTCTCTCCAAAGCATCACGTGAAATTTATGTGTTGATCTGCATCTAAACAGGACTAAGGTCCAAGAAAGACACAAAAGGAGAGCTGTAATCACACAGTGGCCTTTATATAGGGCTACCCAAATGAGATGGAGAGAAACCTGGGATTGAAATCTAGTTCTGCCACCTTCTCACGGGAGGCAGATTATTTTCCCTCTGTTTCTTTCTGTGTGAATTGCTGATAACAATGAAGTGGAGGCAGGGGGAGGGGAGGGGAGGGGTGACATTTGTAAACCATCTGTCAGGGGACCTGGTGTACAGCAGATGCAGAATGACCTTGACCAGGTAAGTTTTCTCATGTCTAAAAGGAAAGAAATGACAAAATCATTTTAATAAAGTTCTTTGGTGGAAGTTAAATGAGACCTCCAGGAAATGGTAAATGCCACATGTGGATATCTTCCCTCTCACCACCTGTCCCCAGAGCTCCATGGCAATAGGCTATATTTTCCAAAAGTGGACCCAACTGTATCTTCCAACCCACCTGCTCTTCTATAATTTTGCCACTCCCCTATTAAGTGTTAGCATCTAATTTCTCTCTCTTGAATCTGGGTGGCCTCTGAATGTGTTTGCAGTAATTCTGTGGGACTGCATAGGCTAAGTCATAGAAGGCATCATCTGATGCCTTATCACTTGGAATACTTGCTCTTGAAGTGCTCAGCAGATAGGTAGGCAGTTGATGTCATTGAGACTGCCATGCTACGAGGAAGCCCAACTTAGGCCATACAGAGAGACCATAGAGAGAGTTCCCAGGTTCGCCAACCCTACTGTTTCCCCCAGTCAGGGACCGGCTGCAGTCTCATGAGAGAAAACTAAAACCAGAATCACCCAGTTGAGCTTTCCCTGAACTCCTGAACCATGTTAATGGAGTGTAAATAATGTACACACACAAAAGCTAACTGGAAGGGAAATATTGTGCACACTCCTGTAGAGCCCAATAACATAGGGTTCAAAGCATAGGCCCTGATTTCAGGGAGGACCGGAGTTTAAATGGATCCTATTACTTGAGCTGTGTTACCTTCAAGAAGTCTACAGGTCTAAAAAGGTGAGGGAAATAATGCCTAGGTCATGGAATTATTGTTAAGATAAATGAGGTGGTTTAGATTAAGAACTTAGCATCAAAACGCAGAGTAGACACACATCTTAAATATTGTTCACCATCATCCTCATCACCATCAGTACTCACACCAGCATGACCACCACCAGCAACAACCTTTTTCCCTAATAATAAGAGGATTTGCTCCTATGGGCTTAGAGCTGGTTGAATTCACCCCTTTCTTTCATTAATCACACTTTCTTCCTTGTAGACATTTGCCCTTCAACCCGTAGTTGGTCTATAGGACTGCATTTCTCAGCCTTTATGCTAATGTCACAATAACAAGGAATTATTTCAAACAGTCCAATCAATCTTACCTGCTTTGTACAGTTCACCCACAATCAATATTCTCAATTGCCTTAGTCATCATTACCTTTTAATGGCCAAATATTCTGGAGCAGAAAACCTGTTTTAACTAAGGATGTAGGAACTATCTATTCCTAGGTCTGTTGGGCCATTCAGCTCAGCTTTTGAATACCATTTGAACCAACAGAAGAGAAAATTAAGGTTCAAAAAGGTAAAACTATATTCACTTATTCTTTCACATATTCACTTGGCCATTCAACAAGTAGTTATTAACCACTTCCTATGTGCCAGGCTCTGGACAAATGTGAGCAAATCCTACGTGACTTCTGTCCTCACAAATTTTCAGACCAGTGGATGGCTTTTTCATCATCCACACTGCCATCACAATTATTTGACACTCCTCAAAGATTGACATTACAGCCCTACAGCATAAAGTTCAAGTTGAAGCATGGGATTCAAAGTTCTTCCTGCTGTTGCACTGTATCCCTGTCTTCTCTCTCATTGTGGCCTTCCCTGATGCCTAACTCTCTGCAATAACATACTTTTTGGTTTTGCAAACATTAAAAATGTTTCCCTACCTATCTTCTCATCAGGCAATGCACTTCCCTTATTTTCTAACTTTTGCAACATTTCCCACTATGTGTTCCTCAGAAGACTGACCTTAGGAAATATTCTACTGAAGGAAAGGAGCTGGGGCCAAGAGTTCTGGGTAATGCTGTATACCAGATCCCTCCCTCCCCTTGGAGGTTACATGCACATTAGTACTTCAAATGCTCTGAAAAGTCCTATAACAAATAAACCTAGTTAGCTTTATTTAATCCAATATTTTCTAAACATTGGATTTTTTTCCCCCTAGAAATTATTAGACACTAGAGTTTATTAACGATGTTTTGGGAAACACTGAACTATTTAAATCATCTTTGTTCATTTTTTTCTTTATATGTCCATTACACATTTAACTGGCAAATACTTATTGAGCACCATGCCAGGCATTGTAGAATGTACTAAGGGAAAAAGAGAAGGCAAGATGGACATAGTACTGAAGCTTATAGTTTTGCCAGGAGGAAATATAAATAAACATGCAACAACCACAATGTGAGGTAAGAGCTATCATATGGGGAAATCAGTGCATTGTAATGGGACTTAGTTTGGGGGAATTGTTACAGAGGTCTTCGTAGAGAAAGTGGCTTTTTATGAGGACCTGAAAAAGAAGTGGGAGTTAGGCAGATGAAAATTAGGGTAAGAAAGGGAAAAACGTGATCCATAGAGTCAGGGTCACCTTCTCATGTGAAAGCCCCAAAATGAGAGAAAGCACGGGATGACAGACCAACTAGGCAATATCTCAACCCAAGATCACCCTTTCATCTCCCCTCCAGAATTGTTCCCTGTCCTTCTACCATGTTTGAATGTTTAATAAATGTGTGCTGAATTGCTACTATATTAATTTAATCACACTATTATTTTAGAAGAGAAGATAGAAGATGTTGAAGCATAGCAAACTACATCCCCCAACAGCATGCACACACCATCTCCAACACTCTTAATAAAGTCAAAATGAGGGAATTAAAAAAAAAAAGATTTATTGTTAAAAATGCAGATGGATAGATGTTGTTTTACCAATTTTATTTCTAATTTATTTTTTAAAGAATTAAATATAGATATGAAATTGTATATGGTTAGATGATTTTCTTAATCACGTTGTTGTCTAATCCTCTTTAACATGTTTTCCATTCTTGGGTGGCTTGCCTTTGTCATCTAGCAAGCAGAGGAATAAGACTGTGATTGGGCAGATGGAACTAGGCAGAATTGAGTGTACCTATGTGCCTAGAAGTTGGAATCAACATCTTTCCCTTTAACCACTATACTGAAATTCCTCTGTTGTAGTCTTAATTCTCAACACACTGTAGTTCTGCCTTTTTCCTATGGCTGCCCTCTGTTAATAAAAGAAGAGCCATCCCTTTTGTTATCCATAGAACTGAAGGTAATGTCTCTTAAATAACAAAAGAAAGTAGTGTAATGTAGTGAGAACATTGTAATTGCTTCCAATTAATCCCACATGCAAGTTAGCAAAGTTAATGATCCATAAAATGACTTAGGATCTAAATATGGAGGAAAAATAACCTGCCCTAGCTGGTGGCACAGTAGATAAGCACAGGCCTGCAAACCCAAAGGTCGCTGGTTCAATTCCCAGCCAGGTCTCCAGCTAGCTCTGTAGCTGGAGGCCAGTGAAAGGCAACCATACATTGATGTTTCCCTCCCTATCTGCCTCTCTCCCTCGCCCTCTCTCTAAAAATAATAAATAAATAAAAATAATCTTTTATCAGACACCTTTCTATTGTTCCAACAAAGTAAGAAAATTCAAAGGCTTGATGCATACAAGGTCTAAGATTTACAGTATCATAAATTTAATCCTGAACATAATCTCAAATAAAAAATAACTATTCCACATGCTATTCAGATTTTATGACCTCCTAAATGTTTTTACAATATCTATAAATCATCATACATTGATAGGTATCAATTCAACCACCAAATAATTGAATGTTATTTAATTGAATCCACTTTTTGTCACAAAAGCAAGATACTTTCCTGGTCATGGAAAAGCAGGAAAGATACGTACCTTTAAATTTTACCAGACACTGCACTTCTAAATTCTTTGAGAATATAGAATGTGTCTTGCACATCTATGGACCTCTAAAATGTTTCATAGAACATCTTACCACAGATCTATGATATGGAGGTAAAATACATCACATAAAATTTACATTTTTGCCATTCCTTCTCCCCCTATATTGAGGGAGGTTGTTGTTGCTTATGTGTCAGAGTATTTCATTTCCTGAAGGGTGAGCAAGAGACAGGATTTGGCTTTGGAGCCAGTGTCCATGAACATAGGCAGTGATTCCCTCCTGGGTGCTCTTTTCATTTAATCACTTTGTGGCTGAAGTCAGTTGGGGGCAGGATGCATGGATTTACAAATCTGTTGTTTCCTACCCAAAATTGTTCATACCTTGGGGAGGAGCTTCTCCAAAAGGGAATATCTCAGAACTCTGACTGCACATATTAGAAGATTAATTAAAAAAATTTTTTTTCTAAAGATTTCATTTATTATTTTTAGAGAGAAGGGAAGGGAGAGAGTCAGAGAGGGAGAGAGACATCAATGTATGGTTGCCTTTCACCTGCCTCCAGCTACAGACCTGGCTGGAGACTGGCTTGCACCCTGGTTGTGTGCCCTGTCTGGGAATCGAACCAGTGACTTTTGGGTTTGCAGGCCAGCACCTTATCCACTGTGCCACCAGCAAAGGCCTAGAAGTTTTATTTTTGTTAATTCCAGTTGACCTGTGGTATTTTTATTGCAAGCTCTATATGCTAACATTTCAGTCTACTTTGCATAATTTTCTATGCTAGTGCATGCCTTCAGCTCAATAAACATCAGATTGTATATATCATTGCTTATATACTTGTTCTTGGCTTCTATTCTGCTCTGAGTTCTCATGATGCTGTATCTCCAACTCATACTTGCTGATGGTTAATCTGTCCCAACATAATTAACAACTCTGCAGCTTCTCAGAATCCCAGTGCTTAAAGGATTTTTAGCCCCTGCCTTTTTTAGGTGAAAGTCAGATTCAGGTGCAGAGATTGGAAGTGGTATGAGAAAAAACAGTAAACTATCCTATGCCTTGGCTTTATACTTGCTTCTGTTCACAGTTTTAATTTGCAAGGCAGACCTTTGATCTAATTTACAGGGCTGATTTATGCCAAAACTAATAGTCATTAAAAGTGCCACATACATTCCCCAGCCAGGGCACATAACAAGGTTGCAAACCAGGTCTCCAGCCAGGTCTATGGCTGGAGGCAGGTGAAAAGCAACCATACATGGATGTCTCTCTCCCTCTCTGCCTCTCCCCCTTCCCCTCTTTCTGAAAATGGTGAAATAAAAATCTTAAAAAAAAAAAAAAAAAAAAAAAAAAAAGTGCCACATACAGTGGGCCAAGCCATAGACATGACATAGGAGGTGGGGTAACTATCATATACCTGTCATTAATTTGCTACCACTCTGGGGCTACTTCTAAAAGCATCATTTATGCTGGTCTAGTTAAGCCATTCAGCAGCTGAAAGTTTATTGAAATGTACTGGGACCCAAGGATTTTATAGGTGAATTGGCAATGTGTGAGTGGCCTTGGTCGTGAACTCGGCCAGCAGCAAATGACTCCTCACACGGAGCTGGTGCCGTAGGGAGCCCAATGAGTGTAACATCAAAGTGAAAATTATATCCTTGCTATGCAAACTCCTCTTTCAATTATATTGAAATTCCTAAGGCTAACCTATATGGACATTTTTGAAGGTAACACAGTCTTCAGTGAAGGAATAAGAATAATTTCAGTCTATCCCAATTTTCTGTCTTCCCACTTGCAATGAAAAGACAGCAAGTGTCTGTCCAACTGATACGCATTAAGAAGCAAGCCTGCTAAAACATTGGAGTTTATCTGTTCACTAGAGACGGAGAAATGTAGATGGCATAAATGAGTGCAACACTTAAAGTTTCGTTACACATGTCTGTGAACACAAAAACCTCCAACCTATTTGCTTTTTTACGTGGCAGAGTTGGGCTGAGCTGTATGAAGGGCATGACCCAGGAAGGCCAGAAATGTGCATTTTAGTCTGTTCTTGGCAACATGGAGTTCCCAACCAGCAAAGCTCCGTGAGCTCTCATACATCCTTCTATTCAAGGTTTGATGTACGAATTCTTAACTGAGTTCTGGTCAGCCATCTACTGTAGAAAGTGATTTTGTCTTTACTATTTCACCATTCTAAATAGAAGCTCTTCCAGCTTGCTACCCTATTATTTAAGCTGTTCTAAAGAAGAGTCACTCTGAACCAAGTACATTGAGGCTCTCAGCTAAAGCACAAACCTCTTACAACTGTGCTATACATAAGAAATTCATCATTTAACACCAAAAGATAGAAAGAAGCTTTAAGGAGTGTTAACAATTCTGTCCTACACCGAGAGTTATTTAATTGCGGTAGGAAGATGTGTACCAGAAATCATTCCTTAATTAGTCTATTACACCTAAAACATTAGTTGTTGCATGTGTGATTGGAGCTGATGCAACGGGGTGTGCTGTTGCTGTCGTGCAGCAGAGACAGGGATGAGGTTCAGGTTTTATTTTTAAAGTTTGGGTAATTATAACTTAATGAACAGCAAGGGAAAGGAATCACTTACTTGTTTCTCTTATTACAGCTTCTCTCCCCTGAAGTCTTTCCTTTCTTGTAGCATTTATCTAGCTAGTGAGGTGTTATTCTGTCCTGAAGACTTAAGCATCAGCAATGTGATTACAAATTAGGTAGTAAACATTCTGTGACAAATGATTCCCACTCTGACTCATTACGCCATGGAAAGAATGCACCCATTTAATTCAGCACATTTGCTGGGCATAAACCTTGAACAATCAACAAGCAGCAGTTTGGTGTAGGAGGAAAAGTTCTGGACTAGACAGCAGGAATCCTGGATTTGAGTTCCCTTCCACTAGGAACTAGCAGCAGCACCCAGGTCACCCTCTGGCTCCCTGGGCCTGGGCTTTCTAAATGCTTCCTTAGGTTGCACACAGCTCTGAGATGCTGGGGTCCTGGTGATCAGGAGGGTGTAGCAATAAAGAGGGGCAGGGTGGCACAAGGCTATGACTTACTTGGTTAATCTACTGCTTTCCTCCAATTACCACAAGGCATAAATCAGCCTGAGAATTGGCTGCAATTTTGACTGGTGAGGAAAGAGTTCCGGAGAGGACAAATGATTACACGCTGAGAGGGGGTGCAAACCAGGGATCTTCCTGCTGGGTTAGCTAAGGCAATCTCTGTTAGATTAGGCAGAAAATAAGACACCTGAACTAAAGGCTTTACGGCTGCAGTTTTTCGTGGTGACTCATTATCCTTGGACTGAGGAGGGATCATAGTTTTTGGAATCTAGTAATCTTGGTTTTGGTTCAGTGTGATTTTGTCACAAAATGCAGCCTATATGAACACACACACACACGCACGCACACACACACACACACACACACACACATATTCTGTGAGAGGCAATATCATGCAATGATTAAGAGCATGGGCCTAATACATAGATTTGTATCGGAATGTTCATGCAGCTTAATTGTGATAGCCCCAAACTGGCAATTAATAGCCCCAGTGACCTCTGACAAGTGAATGGACAAAGGAGCTGTGGGGTGTCCACACAGTGGAAGACTATGGCAACGAAAAGGAATGGACTATTGATACCTGCAACATTGTGGATGAATCTTAAAATAATATGTGGAGTGAAAGAAGCCAAACAAAAAGTATTCATGTTGTCCGAGTCCATTTATATAAACTGTAGAAAATTCAAGCTCGTTGATAGTTACAGGAAGCAGGGTAATGGTTGTGTGAAGATGAGGGAATTGGATGGAGGCATGGGGGCATTTTAGGAATGTTGCATTCGTTCATCATCTTGTTTATGGTGATGGTTTCGTGACTATGTATATATATTACAAGTTCTCAAATTGTACACTTTATATGCAGTTTATTGCATAGCAATTATACTTCAATACAACTGTTCTAGAAATGAAAACCAATTCTGTCTGTGGTCCCCGTGTGGTTGGGGCTGGGGTCCCAGTCCTACCATTAGCCCTCAGCAGTGGGGAGGGTGTGGCCTCTGGTGGAGGGGGCGGGGAGTCAGGGAGGTGCTGGGGGTACCATGAAGCCCTGTTCCACCTCCACACTGAGAGTGCTATCAACCCGCACCATTGTGGGGTAGGCATGCAGTGGGAACAAAACATCTGGAAGCTGGAGTCATCTCTTTATCTGCCCCTGGCATCTTTGTGTCTATTTAAATAACACATTTTAACTTAATGGGAGCCAAGGGTAGTTAGACTGAATCTTCATTCAGCAAATGAAGACTTTCCCACATAGGGAAGTAACTCCTCCCTTGCCCCCCTCCCCCCCAAAAAAACCCCCAAAACCACAGGAGGCCTGGAGCTAAAATTAGGCCTTACTATCCGCTGTAACACCAAAGGCTGTGTGACCTTTGGTGTGTTAGTAACTTCATGGAAAAAGTAATGATAATTTTTTTTTAATAGTAATAATTTTTACAAAGTTGTTGGGAAGATTAAATAAGTTATTGCTTCTAGGTTGCTTAATAAGAACTAGCTCTTACTATTTTCGTAGAACCACTGAAAAGTGATTCTGTTTTATATTTTGTATCTCATTCCTGTAAGATTTGAGTTCATTAGTCTATTAAGGACTATTAAAGTGAGGCACATTGCTGTAGCTTTTCAAATCTCTGCTTAGCACCCAGTTTGGAGCTCTTTCCGGACCACACTCAAAATAGCATCCCTACGCCAGTCACTCATTAGACTATTCCCAAGATTTATCTTCTCCTAACAGTTACCAATATCTGATATTATGGAATGTATTATAGTATACATTGCCTTGCTTATTTTTTTACTCTGTCTTCCTCCATTATAAGCTCCTTGAGACCAGGGACTTGGTTTGGTTCACTAATATGAAAGTCACAGAATAAATGTGTTGAATAAGTCAATAACTGTGTTATCTCCAAGAACCTTCCTTGGTGCTGGTGGCAGTATGGTGGAAGCATGCAGTTGTATCTTTGTCATCATTGTCATCGCTGGTAGCAGGTAGAGGTTTTATGGTTCCTTCTGATTCTGCGCAGCGAGGCCAACACACAGAGGTAGCCGGGCAAAAAGAAGACCTGAAAGTAGTTACATCATTAAGGTCCCAATCCCCTTTCATCTTTGATTTTGCAGAATTAAAAGATTAGATAGACTAAATGACGTATTTGAACCAATAAGATAAGGGTCTGAGACTATTACTAAAATGATGAAGAACAGCAATCTTACAGTGTAGCAAGTTGTGAACATAATGACTTTGATGTGATTTATTCTTTGACGCTTTCTTTTGTAGTCAACAAGAAGAGAAATTGGACTAACTGAGGCCAAGACACAAAATCACTCAGCCCTCCAATGTTCCTTCAAAGCGCAGCCAATTTGTTCTGGTTTAGGTACCTCACATCTGCCCAGATGGTCTTTCCCCTTTGTTTTTAATTTTATAAATACACAATACAAACTTGAACCTCAAAGGATTTTTTCTTGACTTGTTTCCATGTTTCTGTCATCCTCCTGCTGCCACATTTCCTCTATATGCTATTTCTTCAAGTGTGTGGCTTCAGGAAAATGTGAAAGGGCACAAATGCCAGTTCAATGTAGCATCTTCTGTGAAGCAGCATCCAAACTATGTGAATTATGTGCTTGGATCTGCCATTGTACTACATTCAATCCTTCGAGGCCTTGAATTTGATACCTGTGTGTGTAAGCAGAACACTGACATTTTTCTATCTGAACCTCTCCCTAGGAATCTGCAGATAATGCTTCATAAATAAGAAGCCCAATTTCAGTATATACAAAAGACTTCCTGAGTTAGCATTTATCATTGTTTGTGTTTTAATTATTTCATTTGTTCCCTTTATTGTTGCCATTACATTCTAATTTTGGGTGTAGACACTTGCAGTGCCTTGGACTAGATTAATCAATTAATACTACAATTATTATTATACCATATAAATATAAGTGGATAGGTGGCTTGAGTAGCTCCAGATCCGTTATGTTAATTTTGAATAGCGTAAAATTATGTGGAAAATTCTTTCAGACTATTTTGAAGTAAAAAGATGAGCTTCTTCCTAAAGTCCTAAAGGCACATAAGGGGTTTAGCTGGGCTCTTTTGTCTTGTTTGGTTTGGTTTGGTTTGGTGCTATGTCAACATGATTTCATTGCTACAAATGTGCATAGCTTTTCAAGGGGCAAGAAGACTGTCTGTTTATCTTGTTTTGTATGATACTCAATCTGAAATCATTAGGCAGTAATGCCTGATCAAAAGCTTCCAGTGAATAGGGAGAATGAGCAGGCTGTGAGGACATTAGGAATAATCTGTTTCCAGGCAAAATGAGCAGATATATCTCATAGTTATGGGGTGACCTCCCAGGTGACTGCACAGGTTGGACAGAATTTTTAGGAGCCTATTTCATGTCACACAGGAGTACAGGCTGGCAGCCACTGTGAGCACTGGGCCAAATGCAGAATAGAGCTTTGTCCTTAGGGCAAGCTTGTACTTAGATGGAAACAAAATGAGGAAGCCAGGATCCTAAGTTCTGTTTCAGTTCCAGGAAAGATACCCACGTCCTTCTATCAAATTACCCTCAAACCCAAACACACACACACACACACACACACACACACACACACATACCTGTGCACACAGTTAACCACATCTACACAGTCATGCACATGCTGTAAATAAGATAATAAATCAATATCTGAGATGCTTCCTTTCCTTCACCTGAGCGTCGGTTTTGTAACATTATCATTCACTTGTAAATCATGCTTTAGTTCTCATTTATTCTCTAAACCTTGGGTGTATTTTGTTCATGCTTTGGATTGTAGCCATTGGCAACATACATTGAGCCTTTGCAAGGCAGAGTGTATACTCCTAGGTCTTGGTGCTTTTGTGAACCCATTTAGGTGAAAATCTGTTTTGTGGATTTCACCCCTATTTAATTGAAAGCTCTAAGGCTGACACAAACACTTCCATTTCATTCATCCACCAATACAACCTTTAGTTATGTACTCCTTGTTTACAATATGCATGGCCTTATGTATGTGCTAACTTAGACTCTATTCCCAATCTTCTTCTACATCTATTTTGGGTCCCTGGACACTTCCACTAACTTGCCATGATAGAGATTGCTGAACACCCCTTTTTAGAACCCTGCCCTGAGTTTAGGTAAACATATATGACCATCATTCTCAAAACTAAATTCACCAATCTGCTATGCAGCTGGGTTTGATTAGGACATTAAATTCAGGCTAAAAGGAGGTAAGCCAAGTTAATATATGTGGTTTTTGGATTACCTTCTTTAAAGGGAAAGTTTGGCTTCCCAAATTTTCTTTCTTTCTTTCCTACTCTCTGAGAAGTGGCAATGGCTGGGCAATCCTAGAAGCTACATGGGGTTGGCAGAGGTGCTCCATCAGCCCAGGGCCACTCCTTTCTAAGCTATTGTTAGAGAAAAACACATACCTTGTTTGAGCCATTATATTCTGTGGCTTCTTTGTCACAGCAGCTTAGCTGAACTAACACAATTGCCAACATGGTTGTCCTTTCTCAACTCAAGACATAGCTCAAATTTTTATGGTTAAGGTACTGATGCATCCATTCTCATACCTAGTTACTTGCCAACTGGCCTTGAACTGGCATTTGTTCCCACCCTTTCCAAACAGTTACAGTCCTAGGTGTAGTCCCCTGTGACTTTCTTTGTAGTGACTCACCATATACAGTCCTCATCTGGGGATCAAGTAAATGCTGAAGGGAAGACCTGGCTGGCAATGCTGATATGAAGATGCTGTTACAACAACACAAACAAAGACAATGATTACCAAATAGTAGAGTAATTGTTTGAGGACTGATAGCTCTCTGGCACTTCTCTTGTAGCCTAGTCCCCAAAATGGGTTTCCAGACACATTAAAAAACAACAACAACAAGACAACAACAACAACAACAAAAAACCTCTGTTCAAAAGGAACATTAGGAGGTTTAACAGATTAGAAAGTCTTTTATTTGCAATATTTGGGGATAAGCTATTTTCTTTTTCTTTCTTTCTTTTTTTTTTTTAAAGGCAGTGCAAACAAATTCAAAGGAGACAATAGTTATACTGGTTTCTCAGAAGACACTGTCATTTGCATCAACATCTTAAAACAATGATTACTCAGCCAAGAAGAGCCACAAAGGCGTTTACAGAAAATTGAGGGGATTACTTCTGACAAGCTTGAATGAAGGAGCAATCTCAGTTGAGGCTGATCACTTAAAAATCATTCAAGAATATCATCTAAAGATCCAGGACTGTTTTGTTTCCCGAACTAAGATAACACAGTGAAGAAATTGTAGGCTTTGTCTGTGAATAAATTGTCCTCAGGAGAGATGAGCTTGGCAGCTGTTTATGGGATGTAACTGAGGGACAATGAGTCATTTGTTCTTCAAATATTTCTGTTTCAGGTCTGAAAGTCACCTTGTTGCCTTCACTTCCTTGAATCAGACCACTGCCCTCCAAGCTCTTCCAATAAAAGGCCAACACATCATTTGCAGATAACATTTTAGAGTCCTTATGTCTGGGGAATTTTATCACCATCACTACCAATGAATCTACACTGAGTATCTGTAATGAATATGTTGAAGGCCTGGGGTATCTGGGGTCAGGTGCCCTAAAGCAGAGCCTAGGTGGCAAGTCAGTGCATGTGACTTGCTAGGTAAATGCTGCTCTCAGGAGAAAAGAAGTGAGCAGGGTCAGGGCAGGGCAGGGGCTGAAGCAAGGATGTGATCTCAGCTGGATTCTAGCTGCAGCATGACTCCACTGGACCCTCTGAAGCATGAATTGCCCCAAAGAATGGATATCATGTAAACAAGGGGGCCAGCCTTTTGTACCTCCATGCCAGTCATGCTTTCATGGGCTGCCAGCTGCCCTGGGTCGGGGATGAGTAGGGGTGAATGGGTGGGGGCATGCTTTCCCACAAAAAGCAGTTCCTGTTTGCCTGAGGCAGATCTCCAGAACAGAGCTTGTCAAACTCTGCCACACAGTGGAATCTCCTGGAGTTCTTTTAAAACTGCCACGGTGTTGCTTCCACCTTCAGATATTGTGATTTAAAGAGCTTTTGCCTGAAACTTTCTGACTTCTCCCTTTTCTCCTTCAAGAGTCACGTGCCCTTCCTGTGTGTAACCTTTCTTCTCTTCTTTAGTCTAGCTTGGCACAGTGAACACATCTACTCTGTTGTTGTTTTTGGCGCCTATGCCTTCTTTTGTTATAAAACAAATCACTTTCTGTTAAAGTTGTCTTTCTCTCCTTTTGTGGGTCCACTAGCCTGGACTCTATCTACCTTGAGAATATGGACGGAACTTTTACTTGTATAATCTGGCCCCTACCATAGTGCCCAGCATGAAGGATAATGTCAGGATTTGTTATACAAATAAATGAACAGGTAGAACTGCAACTTTTAAAATGAATGATAGAGAAATAAATGATCCAGGAGCTCTGAACAGGAAGCAATCCATCGGGGGTGGAGCAGGCTTTGAGGGAAAGGTGGATATTAAACCAGATTCTGAAAAAGACAAACAACAAGTCCCTGTCATACGCTAGTTTCCAGACCTACCTAGAATCCTGAGGGTTAATTTCAAGCCCATTTTGGTGGCAGGAAGTGCAACGGAAGCTGGATGAACCAGATATTTTAGGGCCCCTCTCAGCAGCCTCCCAAAAACACTAATCATGTTTTTGTTTTCTCTTTTTAATTTTCATTGATTTTATTGGGGTGACATTGGTTAATAAAATTATCTAGGCTTCAGGGGCACAATTCTATAATACATCATCTGTATGTTGTATTGTGTGTTCACCACCCTAAGCCAAGTCTCCTGACCCCATTTATACCCCTTTACCCTCTTCTACCTGCCCCCCACCCCCCACTCCCTTTTCCCTCTGGTAATCATCTTTACTGTTGTCTGTGTTTAGGAATTTTTTTTCCTTTGCTTAATCCCTTTCCCTTAACCACCCAGCCCCCCAACTCTCCTCCCCTTTGACTAACTGAGGTTAACACAGATAGTGAAAACTGCTCTGCAAAGAGATCTTGCCCTTCTCCCATGGTTGTTAGAAGATGATTACTTATTATCCATCAGCAGGTCTTCCTCTCAGGAGGTGCCTGTTTTCCCATTCAACAATGTTAATGAATCCCCTGCAAAACAGTGGGACAAGTGGGGGCAGGTGTCATCACCCTGGTAATGATAGATGGCACTTCTGCCCCTCCTCATCTGTGCCTGACAGGAGCTCCACAGCTAACACCAAGCCTTGCTGTGACAGGGAGTTGAATGAGAGCCAACAACCCAGCTGAGGTTTATTACAGGTAAGAGACAGATGATGCTGGTGACAAGAGACACCTGTAGGCAGCAGTCAGCGCTTAGCACGCTTAACCCTGAGGGGTGCTCCCCTACTGGGAGAATGACTCCATTTAGATTGCCAGGAGACAGCAGGGGCTGAGCTTGCCCTTTTCCTGTGCGGAAAGGTTACATCTATCTGGTGTGCTCTTCATCAGACTGCTTCCTATGGAGATATTTTGGATTCTCAAAGGGGTTTTATCATCAGGGACATGTGAGTGCCCTTTTGGTGTGGACACACACAGACCTATTCTGTTCACCACAGTGTGTAAAGGGCTCAGGCTCCAGAACTAGACAGGTCTGGAGTCAAATCTTGGCTGTGTGACTTTAAGCTAGTCACTGGGATGTTCTGAGCCCTGGTTTTATTGATCTGTAAACTGGAAATAATAATAGTGCCACTGTCATAGGCTTACTGTAACACCTAAGGGAGACTGTGCAAAAACATTTGGAGTTGTTCCCATGATGCAATAAGGATTTAAAATGTTGGTATTAGTATACTTGTTGTAATTTATTAACCTTCTAAAACTAACAATCTTTTCAAGCCTGTGCATGAGACTGCCCTAGGACTTGAGGATAGAGACAAGGGAGAACCAAGAATTCACAGCCTGGAAGCGAAGACTAGACTCAAGAGCACTAGACTGAAGTCTAGTTTGATGCTGGATTACCACAAGCCTGCATTGTACCTTTATGTGATTTAGAAAGAAGCTCCGTTCTGCTGGTGGACTGGAGTTTAGACTCATCTCCTCTTGGCCAGGTGCTTAGTAAACAATCTGAACAACTGGACATAATGACCATAAGTGGTATCTACTAAATACCAGCAGTGTTAACAAAATGGTGCTTATTGTCTTTGGAATGGGAAAGGTAAATTATATGTCCAGAGTGACATTTGAGCTGTATCTTAAATGATGCATAGGTTTAATGAGCCTTGTAAGATTTACCAGAAACAAAGCACAGGGGAATGAGAAGGGTTGGTGGCTCCATAGGCTAAAAAGCTGGGTGGGACCAGGATGTGAAGGGTCGTAAGTCCCACACAAAAGGGGGTGATCCTTTGTCAATAAACACTGAGAGCTCAGGATCAGCTCTGTCTGAACTTGGTGCCTGCTGGCTATTTCCTATATGGATTTGTAAATAGAGAGTAGGGGGACAATGCCACTCAAGGCATCCTGACAAGATGAATGAGGGCCCAAGGCAGGTTGTGATGGAGAAACAGCCAGAGTAAGAAATGCTACCATGGAAAAAATCTTCAGGAGTTGATGGGTAACTTTCTACAGAGATTAATAAATATGAACCAAAGATAAATCCAAGTCATCTAGTCCAGGAGGCTTGGTGGATGTTGATGCTGCAAAGTTGAGTAGGGGGAGGGTGGGGCATAGATTAGGGGTGGGCAAGGATGTGGGTTTAGGGGAACATAGAGTTTGAGATGCCTGTGAGGTATCCAAATATTGACATGGGTCTGGACATCAGGGAGGGTAAGGGCATAGATTTGGAATTCATCCACTTATAGGGTAGAATTGAAGGGATCGAATTGGATGACATTTATCAAAAGGAGTAAGTAATGAGAAGAGAAGATCCAAGACAATATCTTGGGAAACACTATTAAAAATTTTAAAATGAGCCCCAAATGGTGGAGAGGACCCAGGAGAGTGAGAGTGGAAGGAGCGAAAGGCATCAACGGCAACTATAATTCCAGGAAAGGAACAAGTTAGCCCAGTGGGGCCAATAGCTGCAGAGTTGCAGCCATGAGAGCTCTGGGAGGTAGCATTTAAGGACTCATGGGGATGGACCTAACCAAAGAAGTGTCAGTACTGAGGAAAAGGCAGAAGTGACACTGCAGAGCAAATGGCATGTGAATTTAGGGGGAAAATGTGAGGAAGTAATATAGACTTTTCTTTTTTCAAAGAGATGAGTGAAGAAGGAAAAAGAAGTGTTGCCCTAACTTGAGGGGAAGGCAGAGTTTGTCAGGATGGGTTTAAAGATATCTGAGAGAGGCTCTATGAAATGGGTTATGTATTTCTGCTTGGGGTAGCAGAGAAATGAGAACCCCTCCTTTAAAAAATATTTTATTTATTTACTTTTAGAGAGAGAGGAGGGGAGAAATAAAAAGAGGAAGACAAACATTTATGTGCAAGAGATATATAAACTAATCTGGCATGCTGCTGCCAACAGGGGACCTGACCCACAAACCAGGCACGTGCCCTGAAGGAGAACCGAAAGGATGACCTTTTGGTTCGTAGCTGGTGCTCAATCCACTGAGCCACACCAGCCAGGGTGGGAAACCATTTTTTGGGTTAGCAGATAAAGAGGAGTTCCCAGGACAATTTTGTTTACCTTTAGCGTTCAGTTCAGGACTTTCTGTAATATCAAATAGCAAGATGGGATGCTATTTTTGTGTATTTCTCTAGTGGGAACAAAGCCACCAGCCAAGTCTAGTACTTTTGAAATAAAATACAAATTCCAAATATTAAGAGGAACAGAGAAAATGTGCCAATATTTGCACATGTGCTAAATTCTGTTCCATGAATTAACAGTTGTATGTACAGCCCTGGCTGGTGTGGCTTGGTGGATTGAATGCCATCCTCCGAACCAAAGGGTCACTGGTTCGATTCTTAGTCAGGGCACATGTCTGGGTTATGCACCAGCTCCCCAGTTAGGGACACAAGAGAGGCAACTACAGATTGATGTTTCTCTTCCTCTCTTTCTTCCTCCTCTTTGTAAAAATAAATAAAATCTTTAAAAATTTGTATGTACATTCTAATATAATCTTCAGACTAACTGTATAATGTAGCATTTTTTTCTCCCAGAACAGAGGTTCTTAACCTAAGAATATACAAAGTTCTCAATATTTTTGTGTACATATGTATATGTGACATTTGAGAGAGTGTTTATAGCTTTAATAAGATGATCAATAGGGTCCAAACAAACTAACTTGACTTGGATGACTGCTCATCCCAGAGAATAACATAGTAATAGGCATTTATTTATTTTTTTTATATCTATACATTTTTAGAACATATGCTATATCTTACACCCCTCCCGTGCCCCTCATAGCCTTGAGCAACTAACAGGCTCACAGTACTTGTTCATTACTTAGTACTGTGTTGTGTTTACTCAAATAAATTTATAATCTAGAAGAAAAAGGCATTAGAGAAATTTTTATGTTCAAGCTACAGCTGATATCACAACTTAACTGCGTTATATCAACAGGTCAGCGGAGCCCTCAGTAAAAAGGTGCTAATGTTATTGGAAGCTATTTGTGCTTGAAACTTGCATCACACATTTCATGTGAGATGTTTTATTGTAGATAAAATACAGCTGACATTTGCTGTGCATTCCTAATAGTAGTTACTTCCAAGACAAATAAGCAACTTAGGTGATGGGTCTGAGAGAATCAAAACCAGAGAAGCGACCCATGCTGGCATAATAAGCTTCTCACAGATGATTTCTGTCATAAATGCTATGGATTGAAGGATAACGCAAGAGGAAATGGCCTGAAAATGTCTGTTTCCATTATGATCATCAACTTGTAATACAAACACAGAGGAAAAACCAATTTTGCATTTTTAAGATGGGTTTAAATGAGTGTAAGTAACTGCAAAACATGATTAGTTACTATAATTTGAGAATTTTCACCTCACTTTATATCTCATTAAGAGTTTATGGAAATTAGTGCATTGCCAAATTCTTGGCAAATCGGTGTTAATTTGCTGTGGTCGTTTATAGAAACATATAATAAAACCAATAATTAGACTTGTGTTTTATTTGTATATAGTTTAAATAGCATAAATATAATTATGAATCAACAGATGTTGATATGTGTGTATACTTATACATTAATCTATATCTACGTAAAAATCTATGCATATTTACATACATATGTACAAATTACCTAGAAACACACAGTTTAACAACCTATAATATAGGTCAATTTAACCTGAAATGCAAATATTTCATGTTTTAAAAATACTACCAAATGCCCCCATAATTTATACTTGGTTTTATATCTTTCAAAATTAAATGAACAAATTACAGTATTTGATGTTCAGAGTTTACACTAGTACATTACTTTATTATTATAAACAGAAATGCCCATTATCTAAACTTCCACATTTATTTATATTCAGAGAAGCAAAATCATGATAATGTAACATGTGTAAATAAATCTACCACTTATAAAATAAGCCATCACCCAATTTCTTTTCTTTACACTAGTGTTGATTCCGGCCCATCCTGTCTTTGATGATCTGTTTCTTGCTGATGTTTGATATTATATGACAACACAGTACAAATCAATTATGAAGAGAAACAACAAATTGTATGAAGAATGTATGGTTTCATCAAATGAGTGAAAATGATGACAGAGAATTTCAAAGCTATTGAAACATGAGCTCCTGGAAGGGTAAGATCAGTTAGCAATAGAAAAAGCAGAAAAAGTGACAAGGACAATATGATAAATAGTAGGAAAACTTTCAATAACAAGAGATTAATGCTGGAAAAGTGCAGATCTTCACACAAGTTTGTAAATGTGATTCTCTTTTAGATCATACTGCAGAAGTCAGATATAATGTCCAAGATGTTGCATTGTGCTATGATAATATATATTGCAAAATTATTTTAAGGAACTCATTCATTTTGTGTGTGTTACAAATTGCAGCATAATAATGTTTAATTATAAATTTTGCTAAATACAGGATGAAATATCTTATACAGATTTGTTTTTAAGGCACATTCTCAGGCACACATCTTTTCTACTATTTATTTAAATATAGCAAATTTTGGAGTGGATGCACTTCCATGGCCTTTGATAAAGGCCTGTCCATCATATCTTAGATTCTCTGGTTTCCTCATTTCTGAATCTCTCTTAATTTTGGCATATCCCTAGTCTTCTTTGCATTGAGCTATTGGAATACTCTGTAAATATTTCTACCTGCAGAGACACTACAGATTTATGAAGGAGAACTCAGTCTCTGATTCTAACTTTGTCATCTCTCATAGCCAAGGACATAGTGTCTTGTTTGTAGAAAAAATTCAATAAATACTTGTGAAGTGAATAAGGTTCTTTTAAATTTATTCCAATGTCCAATGAAGACTCCTGGGATTACAGTAGGGTTGTGGGAGGGGTGCCATTTCTTTTAATTACTATGGGCCCAACCTAAACCAATGTTAATCTTAATACTCTCTGTTTTCAACAAACAGGGTATACTGCATCAGAACTGCAGATAATTGCCATGTACTAATGTTAGGGTACAAGCTTCACTTTATCCATCTAAGAGTGATGATAGCTCTGTAGATTTACTCACGTGCTCTGGCTTCATGTCCCTGGGTGCAGCCCCCTATTCTGCAGTAGATCTTTATGTTTGTATAATACTGTAGCTTTCAAACTTTGCAAAATACATGGTACATGTACTATTATCCCCACTTTACAGATGGAGAAACAAAAGTGCAAAGAGATGATATTATTCAGGCCTTGGTTTTTGAATTCCAAATTTAGAACTCTCCCTATGACTCTGTACTTCCTATCATGCAGAGTTAGGGAGGCAGAGAACAAATTAACAAATTACTGAAGTTTGAGAGGAAGGGCTAACACAACAGGAGACACACCCACCTAGGTGCTTGGGAATTCACATTTGAGAGACTTGTATGGACACCCTCTCTTCTTGCATGAATAAAGGCCCTATAAGAGACTCTTCAGATCTGAGGGTTGCCTTGCCTGTGAGACCCATCAAGAGAGTAGTTGAGCTGGAGAAGGGCAGAATCTATAAATCTACCCACCCAGAGAAATTTTCCAGGGTGTGGTGGCTGGCTCTTATCATGGACTAGAGTTCTTGTGCTAGTTCACACTGATACAAGCTAACTACCTACAGTTTATTGAGTACCTACTATATGTAAGGGTCTTTATAAGCACTATATAATTGAACCCTCATGAAAGCCCACTGAGCTAGTGTTAGCTCCATTTATACACTGGCATATTGGGACTCAGAGAGGTTACACACCCAGCAGCTGCCGCAGAGGTTGTGAATGGCAGAGTGGAGATTTGGACCTAAGTCAGTTGTGTTCAAAGCTCCATGGTTTCTCTGCTATACCACTCTGTCACTTATCATTAGCCTGGGAGATAATATAGTGAAGTAGAAAGAACAAGGGGATTGTATGCTGGAGATACAGATTCAACTCATCATAACATGGTACTCCATAAATATTTCTTGAATAACTGAACTGTTACAATGTTATTTATTAATTTTAGCCAAATTTCACCTCTTAATATTTTCATTCATCATTCTATATAGTATCATTGCTATAAATTTGCAAATCTCTAAAGCTAATATTATCGAAAGTGTACTGATCTATGTATAAGACAGGTTTTTACAAACAATTTTACAAACTTTTACTAAACACCTTCCTTCATCACTAAGTCTAAAGGTGAAGCTGGAATTAGATCCCAGGTATTCCAATGCCAAATTCACTTGGCTTTCCTTATAAAAAGAGCTTCATATTGATTGTTTGCTTTATAGTCCCACAAAGCATACCATCTCCTCCTGACAACTTGTCATCATTGTGGCTTTGTAACATGGATTGCTATCATTCCCATTTTAAAGATGTGGGAAATGAGTTTCAGAGAGTATAAGGTTTAGAGTCACTTCCATTAGAGGTTGCTGGCACTAGGGCCAGATGTTACTGAAATGCAGGCAATGCACAGTCCTTCCTTCCTTCCTTCCTTCCTTCCTTCCTTCCTTCCTTCCTTCCTCCCTTCCATCTTCTCTCTGAGGTTGGTTGGGATGTTGTGATTCATGGTACACCAGCATTTTATTCTGGAAGATAGGGACTGCCTTTTTCATCTCTGCGTGCCCTGTGCACCAGTCCTGGGCCTTATACTAGCAGGTGCTCACAGTTTATCAAATTTATTCTCTGCAAAGCTGAGAACATGATTACCTTGGCTGGCACCTAACAGTGATAAAAAATGTGAACTTTGGATCAGATCTAAAATATTCTTCAGTTCTTCTTCTTCTTCTTCTTCTCCTTCTTCTTTTTTTTTAGTTGTGTGATTGTGGTGGAGTGGGACAAAAGCAAAGGGATAGAGGAGCTCAGGATGCAAAATTTAAAGAGGCACTCACTCTCTGATGCCAATCCTGTATTTATATAGACCTCCTAACTAACGAATGCCCCCTTAAATTTTGCAGCCTAAACATGCTGCTTCAGTTTAGTTTTGGTTCTGGACCTTGGCCGTATTCCTTCATTACTCCAAGCCTCATTTATTGCACAGGCATTGTAGTACCAACTCAAAATACCAGTATTACCAACTCAAAATACCAAACTCAATATCAAACTCAAAAGGTTGTTTTAAGGATAAATGAAATCTTTTGCACAACTAATTCCTCAATAATGGTAGCAGTTAGTGTTAGGAGTACTATTTTCATGTCCCCTGGACTTAAAGGCATACTTCTCCCCTGCCCCAAAGTTACTTCACACAGGAATGCATGTCTTCTTATAGCCATTTTCTTACATAAACTTTTCTTCTACTTCACCTTGGCCTGGACTTGACCCTATTCTAAGGGTCACTTTGATAATGATAGTCCTTTTACTTTCACTGTAATTCTGCAGCTTGTTAATTATAGTTCAGGTAAAAATTTACTTTGTCATTCCACTCAGTCCCAGTCCTTAGAGGGCCAGGCAGGGAAAATCAGGAAGAAAAGTAAAAATTCAACATTAATGACATAATAAAAACATCTACTAAAATCTCTGCAGATTCAGACTCTTTGGTAGTTTATGTCAGGTGGCAGGCTTGGCAGAGTACTTTATCTTCTCTGCTAACATTATGAGTGGCTCAAGCTGGGGTAGAATGATATGAACATACACAACATGATATGAGCATTCAAGGTAACCCCCCCTAATGTAGAGTTTGAACTTTCTACAATTTGGGGGAAATTTTGCTAGTTTATGAGTAGAAAATACTTTATGCTTCATTATATTCATTGTCATGTAAATTGGGATCTGCACAGCAACAGGTTTTATTCTTCTCTTTCTTTCTTCCTTTGTTCACCATTCATTAAGCCCAACTGGAAACTTTCACTGAATATTTGAGGGGATGTGTATCTATTAACAAGAACTGTGGCAATAATAATGCCAACATTCCTGGAGTAAATAATGTGTCTCAGGCAAAATATTTGTGTATTAGCTTCTATAACTCTCTTTTTAACAATCACCTTTCAAAATAGGTATTACTAATTTCGATGTTTTGAAGATGAAAAAACTCACTGGGGCTGAAGTCAGAAAGTGATTTTTGTCAGTGTCACACAGGCAGTGAGTAACGTATGGACTGTGATTAGTATCCAGGTCCATGAGACAGTGGCCTTCTGATTGCCTCCTATGCTTTTGCAATACCAGGCAGGAATGAGCTCCAGCAGAAAAATGAAATGTGCAAAAGATGTGGGAGCCTCACCCTCAGGGGACCAGAGCCCAGCAGAGATAACACTGACCTTAGCTTAGTGCATGTTTAAGGCCACTGGTTCTGCAATTTACTCTCTGTGCATAAAATGCTGGTTTAATAGCACTTTAGAATTTTCCGATGATTTCAGTGAGCAAAGCCATATGAGACAGAGTTAGGAGCCACAGGAAGCATCACAATGGAAAGGTGACCCAGAACTTTGTATCTGAAAAAATTAAGTCTAAGTAAGATTTGTAAGGCACTTACGTAAAATATTTATCACATTACCTTGGTCTAGAACACTACTTCTAGATTGTAAGCTTGTCTTAGTGATATGCACATCCAATGTGGTTGTGTTTCTCTTTTCCTTAAATGGATTTATAATGTGAGTGGTAAGCCCTATAAAACAATGGCACTGTAGAATCAATAAAATTACAACATTTTTTTCTCATACTGGGGTGACCACTAAAAGGTCAAAGTTTAAGCTCAAATGACCTGGAAGAATGACTGTGTCTACCCTGAGTGCAAATTAAATTCAAACAATCCCCTTCAGCAACAGACACCTGGCTCATGTCTCAGGCTCTGGTTAAAATTGTATTTTGCTTCTATCTTTAGATTTAATAACATGTCCAACATGTCACACTAGGCATTGGCCAGTGATCATATACCATGATTCAAAATTTAGAGAATGTGCTCACTTATGACAAATAACATGTTGTTTTGTGCTCAGAATGACATCATATCAATTTAGTCAATATTTAAAATACAACCAGACAAACTATATGCAAGTGCAATAATAACAGATAGCTGGGGCAGCTCTTACAAAACACAGCTAATTATATATACATACAATAGCAGAACTAATGTCAATAAACACTACTGTAAATGCACTGTCAAAAATTGTGATTAACTACTTTCACCAAGAGGAGATGTAATTATGTATAAAATAAATTATGTTTACAATCTGAAGCATGGATATGTATGCACATTTGCAGTGGCTATTGCAATGAAAAGTAATTCTAGGCTGTTCAGAACAAGTAACTGGGATGTTAAAATGTCAGACATTTTCTGTGGAGCTGCCTGGCACTTCCTGGATGAGGAGGAAAGATTGGAGATTTGCAACTGGGCCAAATGAACAGTGATCTCTCTAAGACTGTGAACAAGTCTTGTTTGATGACAATAACTTTATACCTTCTAGTAGGGGTCTTTTCTCTAGACTGATTTAAAGGAGACTACTGTGCAATACTTTTGTTTGGCTAGGAGTACATGGCACATAGGGAGAGCATGGGATGAAAGCTGAGTGGATTCGATGTTCTTTTGTCATTGTATCTGCATCACTACGGGTGGTGCTAAAGCTCCGTATTCTAGAAGGAAAGATAGTGTGTTTGTAATTCTTTGTGCTTACCATCAAGCACAAATTGGATTCTGTTTTTAGTGGTATCATCAGAATAGGAGTGCCTGGATTGCTGGTCACTGCTGAATCCCTGAGTTCTGAGTTCCTGAGTACAGCTCAGTGAGTGGGGGTTAGTGTCAAATTGAGAGGCACAATCCATCTTGGCTTGAGTTGCTTTCCCCTTGTGGCTTTTTCCTGGGAGTAGACCAAAAATAGTAAGCTCAAAATGAACATTGGTGACTCTGGTATGACATAAATCCTTCCTTAGGGTCGACCTGAAAAGCTATAGGTCTATAGCTGGGCTCCAACCTGTCCTGTGCATCCTGTTATGTTGACTAGCTAAAGAAATACCCAGTCTATGCTCCCAATCTCCCTGAGCCAGACACATTCAACACTATTAGCACTCATTCTAACTGAGAGGCTGATGTGGAAAGAATAAAATGATGTAATACTTGACAAACTGTCCCCAATCATGGAAAACGTAATTAAGCCAATGTGAGGATAATCTACTATGTGCACCACTGAGCCAGGAGCCTGGCACACTTATTTCTTATCAATGGAAGTCTAAATTATGATCACAGGTGTGCATTCTACTTACCTCTGCTGCACATTTCCACCTAACTTTGAAAAGAAAATAGCACTGTTCAACTAGAAGCCATTTGGGTTTCTGAGTGAATCTAGATAGTGCTGCAACAGCCTTAAATGTTGATAATGTTGAATCTAAAAAGCATGAGTCATTTATCACTTAAACAATTTATTCTACTTAGGAGCCCAGAGCCAGACCCAGGAATATCCAATTCTCCTAATATTTATTAATTATTAATCATCTTGAATTAGCAAGTATAAATTTACTGATTTTTAACATACTTTTATTAAGAGTGTATGTATAGGAATGTCTAGAACTTTATTTACTTATCCTCACCTGAGGACATTTTCTCACTGCTTTTTCTTTAAAGAGAGAAGAAGGGAGAGAGAGAAATAATGATGTGAGAGAAAAACATTGATTAGTTGCCTTACATATGGCAACTGGACTGGGGATGGAACCTGTAATCCAGGTATGTGCTCCCACTGGGAATTGAACCTGTAACCCTTTGGTTATGGGACGATGCTCCAACCAGCTGAGCCATATTGGCCAGGACCTAGAATTTTTATTTCCATCTATGATTTTTCCCCTCCAAGATAGGTGTCCTGACTACTGGAATAATATTGCTCTCTCAACTGTAGAGATGTGGCCAGAAATTTATTACATAGGTGCTTGGTGCTCTCCTCATCATTCAGGAGGAGAGCCTAAGTTAATGCTTGCCAGACCCTAGATTAGAATCTGAGCATAAAAAATAGCTCCTGCTCTCTAGTTTACAACCAGATGAAAGAACCTGACAGGTACCCAGCTAATTTAAAATATTTGATGTTCAGAAATAAAATGAGAGCAGAGGGGAATAAGCAACTGGCTTGTTTGGTTATCTGGAAAGCTATTACTGAGTGTTGACCCTTGAGCTGGAACTTGAAGGATGAATAGAAATTTCCCAGTGGCGGAAAGCAAAGAAGAGTTTTGCACACAAGGGGGATGCCTTGTTTTGAAGGAGAGTGGTGGAAATTTAGGGTTTGGTCTGTGAAGTTCTGTCTGATGTGAACTGAAAGATGAGGCACCATGGGTGTGAGGGAATGACCTGATTCCAAGTGGAGTTCTGCAAAGAGGGGGCACAGAGGTATTTCTTTTTTAAGTCCATAGATTTTATTTTTTGGAACAGTTTTAAGCTTATAGAAAACTGTGCACAGCATGGATACTCCCCATATAATCCTTTTCCTCCCACAGTTTTTTCCTGTTATTAACGTCTCGCATCAGCCAATTAGCCATCACAGGTTTTCCAGCAAGGGCATAATAAGATAATTTTGTTGTTTTAGGAGGATGCCTGGTACTTGTGTGGTGATTGGACTAGAGTCCAGGATATGCTGATGGCAAGAAGACCAGTCACAAGCCTACGGCCAAAATCCATATGACAGCTAAGAAGAGGATGAACCAAGGCCGAGGTGGTGGTAGAGATGAGAGAGAGGATGGGCTCTATTCTAGAGACACTTATCTGCTAAACAGTTAGCAAGATTTTACAACTAAATGTGATGAAGTGAATGGAAGGGAGGAGTTTAATTTGGGTAGATGAGCCAGTCATCCATTTATTACTGCTCAACTCCAAATTCACCCTCCAGTACCTGCTCTGCCATAGTGCACTGGGCTGGAACATTTCTCCTTTACCATGTCAGGAGATAGCACTGGAGGGGCATTGCAGGGAGAAGGGAGCTGCTTTTTCTGATTTGATGTGCTGAGTTTTGCTCTTCCCTGCTCTGGCTGCATGGTCATGCAGTGGCACAGATAAGTGAGGACATCCATTGGTTTCCAGCCTCAGACGCACACTCAACATGGGTAGTCCGTCAGTCACATTGTAGCTCTGCCTTCACCTGGTGCCGTATTGGGATGGCCCTCCCTGTGCATTCCCAGCACACTTCAAACATTCTCACTGTAGTGTGCTCCGGCTCACTCTGGCCTGCCCACCAGCCTGGGCTCAGCTGCACCCCACAGGATCAGTTCCTGCAGCCCAGTGACTGTCAATCAGCTTTGGCCTGGACAATACAGACAACTTTGGCATCACCCAGTGGGCTCCAACTACACCTTCTTGAATGAGATCTGAATCCCTACATCAGGGTGGGGCACCTCTAAACTTGTCCTTTGAATACTGCCCCTCAACCCCAGGCTGCCCTTTAGAGTTCTCTTTACACATTTATAGCTACTCCTTTATCACAGTTTAATAAGTCATATATTAGGCTGCTTCTTTTCAGTTACTGTAAGGCATGGGTGGCAAACACAAGGCCAAGAGCTGAATCTGGCCCTCCACCTTGTTTTATCCAGCTAGGCACCTTCAGCCAGGCACCAGGATTACTTAGCTTTTAAGAAGTAGTTACATTTATACAGTCCTAAAATTACATTCAGCCCTTGAAGGCAACCGTGAGGCTGATGTGGCTCCGGATGAAAATGAGCCACATTTGTTTGACACCCCTGCTGTATCTGTCTCTTGATTGGACCCAGCTGATTGAACAACTGAGCAGATGATGGTCCTAATTGAGATGAGGAGGAAGAACACCTTTTGGTCATAAAGATAATAAATTCATACTTGCAATTGCTACATTTAAGGTGGCGTGGGATTTCCAGGTGGAGAAATCAAATGGGAACTCAGACAGGTTGTACTGATATTTTGAGCACATATGTGGTAGGTAAATGAAGTCACCCAGGGAAGACATGTACAGTCTCATGTACAGAAAGACCAAGAAAGGAATCCTTAGGATTCCCAGAGTTTAAGGACTAGGCAGCATGAAGCAGTCAGCAAAAGAGATGAGAGGAGCAGTCCCTAAGGTAGGATGAGAACTAGCTGAAACCAAGTAAAAAGATAATAAGCTGTCTCAGACCATTCAACAGAAGCAGGCTGTCTTCAGGGTTTACTTGAAAGTTCAGGATGTTCTCAAGAATAACATCTTTGAGGAGGTCTGACCGTATAGGATGTAAACTTGTCACCTCTATGAACCCTTCCCATTTACTAAGAGAGAAATGCTATTAAGGAATACCTGGTACATTACTGCCTTGTCTTCATTGTGAAATATACCCACAAGTGTACAGATAAGTTGATGGTATCTCTGTAAAAAAAAGTCACTGAGATCCCTCAGGATTGAGGGCCCTGAGACTCTGACATGCAAAGGGCCTGGGAAAAGCATGCAGTGACTTAGCCGCTCCAAAGGTAGAGTTTGGTAGGGATATCAGAATATAGTTCCACCTCTTAGGAGCTTCCTTGGACTTGGGGGCATCAGGAGTGGATCTGTGGTCAGTTGAGAGCCTCAGGAATGATCTGAGAACTGTTTTATACATTCAGACATTTCCTGGGGAGACATGGTAAGAAAGAGGGATGCTACTAGCATATGATCAATTCTAATAAGTTCTAAGCTGCCCAGTTCCTAATCAGCATATGGCCCTTTAGATATGTAGCAAAAGAGTGTTGGGACTTGGAGTGCTACAATTTGCATGCAGTTTTAGTCACTTTAAGTGCCCTTGGGATGCAGTGAGAGCTTGCGGTCAGTTTGCCTGGTAACATAGCTACATGGACAAGTCATTTGACCAAGCTCTGGATCCAGTGCTGTGTGATCTCTTTCCATTGAGACCTAGGAAATCATCTCCTATGCTCTTAACAGATAGGGGCATTTGTTTTTTTATGGTTTGGTTGTATGTCTGCATTGGGTTTTTCTGTGGGACACTCAGTATCTAATCTGATTGTGCTTTCTGAGAGTTGGGGAGACATGTGAAGTCTTTCAAGTAGAATAAACTCATCCTATAAAACTTTTATGGTGGTTCTAATTGCTAGGTGCTTTTTGTTTTTGTTTTTTAAGAATTTTCACTTCTTGGTACAGAGGAAAAAACATAAGCTATTTATCAGAAAAGGCATGCTATTAAGGTGCAAGGGATGGTGAGATGGGATCAACAAAGGTAGAGTCTGCACCTCCCCAATATTCTTTCTTGCCTGGCACATCCTAGCTTCATCGATGTACACAAAAATGACCAGCCAACAAACCCTTTCAAAGTGAATCTGATTCTCCCTTTGGATGACATAACTTGTGCACCACAGATAATGAAACAAAATCCCTGAGATGGACCTTCTGATTAGTTTTAGAAATGAGGTCCCCTAAAAGACTGTCCTTGTCAACTCTTGAGATTAAAAGCTGTTGGGGAAGTGCAACTATCATAAAATGTATCTTTGTCCTAGATGTTGTATTTTCCTTCAACTTTCTCTCTTGTGTGTTGGTTTTCAGGAAATTAATTCAGCTTTCAGGCAAGGACTTCACAGTTGTTGATGGAAAAGCTTAGCTGCTTTGAATCATGTTGAGGTTATTTTGTGAATCTTTTGGAAAAGGGACAAAAGCAATAATAAAGGTGTTCACTATAAATCCACTGAAAAATAGCAACATCTCAAAGGTTGCTTTTTTCAGATGAGATGCCTACTAGCACTGTGAATTTTTTTAAAAGAAAGAACCATTTGGGTATTTCATAGGCTCCCAATCTTGCTTTTGAACTAAAACAAAAATAAATAAGTAAAACAAAAAATATGTGTCATCCCACAGAATAAAAGCCACATTATTGTTTAACATATGTTGCCCTCTAGCAGATGATGCAGTATTGCAAGCATTTTATTCAGAAAGTTGTATCTTAGTGACTCTCTGGCATATTATAGAGCTGGCCTAAGAAGACATGCAGAGGGGAACCTACCCATTCTTCCCTCTTGGCTGGCCTGGGCCCCTGAGGTGTTTGGTACAAAGGCTGGACTGGGCTTTAATCAGTGAAGAATTGAAGAGCAGATAAGCACATGATAAGGAGCTGGGCCAAGTGAGATTAAGCTTCATTTTGCATGACCAAGTTGCCTATACAACTGGCTGTGTGGATGCTGAGAGAAACTGGAATCTTAGGATGAAGTGCTTAGGGAGATCACAAATGGCTGTTTTGTTAGATATGGGGGAATCATGGGAGGCTTGCCATGGGCACGAATGCATAGTGAGTTTTGATGCTACTGAGTATGTCTCCTCGGGAATTTCACATATTCACTGGTGATGTCTGAGGGAATGCTGCAGAACCAAGCCTCAGCGGGACAACCAGGATATCCTCCTCTTAAAGCATTGGTCCATTTTCAAAGTGATTCTTATGAAGACTTTACATGGCAAATGTACTGAACAGTCACTGAACTTGAAGGGGATGCATGAGTAACTACATTGCACTGTTGCAAATGAACAAGGATCATTTCCAGTGAGTGGTCACAATCATTTCTTTAATCTACTTATTATGAAGATATTGCATCCAGCTTAATACCATGCCCTTCATATTTTTAACTAACTTCCCTGTTTAATTAATATAATTACCAAAGTAAATCTAGAACAAATTACTCCTACATCTAAGTCTGTATGCCATCACTTGGCAGTTGCAGATAAAGGAAGCCATAGTGATCATCCCTACTAGCCCAGAATTCTGACTTAATTGCAGTTTAAGTTGACACCATGATGTAAATAGTGACTTTGCAATTACTTCAGGATCATTATACTGTGAGGAAGAACAGGTGGCAATTAAATTATGGTAGAAGGGTTATGCCATCAATATCAAGAAAGTAACCCAAATGGTGAGGAGCTGGGAAATAGAGTGATATAGAATGATTGAAAAAGTTGAAATCTTTAAGAAAAATGTCTTCCTGACCATTCATTCCATTGACATCCAGTCAGGTACTGGGTCCCGAGGACTGTACTCATATGACAATTTGGGCTCTGCCTTGCCTCACCACCTCTACCACCTAAGTATTGCTACATATCAATAATTTTGCCTTTCCCCCTCATCCTATCATCCCTTCTTCCTCTCTATACAACCATTTGACACACACATTTTACCAAAGTGCTGAAACTCATTCAGTGGCTCTTAATGACTTGTAGGCTAAGGGTTCTCATGTTGCCAATCAGGCTGTTCTGGGCCTTGGAAATGCTTTCTGCATGACAGAAATCAGTTCTTCCTTCTCTGTCTTTCTCCTACCCAGCTGTCCAGTTCTTGGCTGACCAGCAGTTCCCTGAACACACCGATCTTATCCCTATGCCGCTTCCCTCCCCACGTTTCCACGTGCCTGTACTCCCTTTGTGTGTAGAGTCTGCTAGGCTATTCCCTGCCAATCCCATCTCATACTGACCTGCCCATTCCTATCTGCTTGTCAAGTCTCAGCTCAAATATCACCTCCTTTGTCATGCCTTTCTTGACTCCTGCAGGTGAAATGATCTTCTCTGTCTTACCTGCCACACAGCATCTTATTTTTAATCTATACAACTGCACCTATCACATTTAAAAAATTCATTCTGATTATGCCTTGTCTCCATCACTAAACTGACCTGTTAAAGACAGCCACCAATCTTTTTTATTTTTTAAGATTTTATTTATTTATTTTTAGAGAAGAGGGGAAGGAAGGGAGAAAGAGAGGGAGAGAAATATAAATGTGCATTTGGTTACCTCTTATATACCCTCAACTGGGGACCTGGCCTGCAACCGAGACATGTGCCCTGACTGGAAGTTGAACTGGTGACCCTTTGGTTTGCAGGCTGGCACTCAATCCACTGAGCCAAACTAGCTAGGGCCAGCCACCAATTTTTACATTCTATTTATGGCTAGAACTTAGCCTGATCTGAAATGAACAATCTCTACATGATTGCTTAATTTTATTTTTCAAAGCAGAAAAGTTTGGTGTAAAAAAGAGGAGATGGAGGGATACTTGGTGTCTGTCTTGGAGTGTTTGAGAGTTGGCATATGGAAAATAATTTGGGTTTGGTCCACCTGGGTCTCAGTGTGAAGTATGGTCAATGCAATGATACAGTGAGACAGATAATGGGTCAATGTAAGGAAGAGTGCTCTAACTGTCAGATGTTCAAAGAGAGAATCTTGTGGCAGAGAGTATCTGATAAGTGAGGTATTTAGGTTCAGCTGGAAAATTTGTAGGAATTATTCAAGTATCTCTGGTTGTCTTTCTGTTTGGTGGTATAATAATTCAAATATGGCATCAATGTTTTATTGCCCCAGCTCTCTATATCTCAAAGAAAATCAGCCTATAAATGAAATTGTCAGGATGCAGATTTGCCTGTCATTATTCTCAGATTCCTGCTACTAATTATTGAATGTTGAAGTTGTCAACACTTGTTTTACCAGGATAATTACTGAGTATCTGATGTAGTTCCAGAAACATGTGTCGCATACTTTAACATTTATGATTCTGATTTTTGCAAACGATGCTTCATGTTTGGTGGGGTGTGTCCTAATGATTATTGATGTTGGAACTGAAAAGGAAGTTTCCACTTTACTAACTTAATCCTATGGTGGCATCAAGATTATAACAGTTTATATTTTCAATTAACAGTTTGATTTTATTCCAATTATTTGTTTGATTGAACCTTTTTGTTTTTGCTAAAACTTAACCATACATTTTAAGGAACAATAAAAATTCCTATTGTGACATTTAAAACTATTCCAGTACAATTCCATGGTTATTTCATAGATGATACCATTTTATGCTGCCTTTTTTTCAATAGTAGTAGGAGATGAATAAAATGATTATGATAAATCTGAGATGCTAGACCATTATGGTAGCACTAAGTTAACTGATTACTTTTTCTCCCTTTATGAACTCTGGTTTTATTGCAGCTGCCAAATCAGGCTCCTTTGTATTATACAACCTCATAAATATAATGTTCTATTATCCAAATAAAGCTCCAGAGGAAATTTGACTCACATTAGTTTTAAAGAGTCCTCTTAAAGATGACTATGGCTATTTAAAATGTGTTGTTTTTGAAAATGCATTTTGGCTGCAAATTAGGCAAAGTCCTTCAAATGAACCTCAGGACAGAGAAACTGGCTTTCTGAAAGAAGTTTGTTGCATGATTGAACAGAACAGTAATAATGTTTCCCCATTCTTTTACTCAGTCTGGAAATATACCACTACCCTAGCAGAAAAACATGTCTCCGGATACTGAATCTGTCAAGTCACCAGGCAGGTACCCAGCCAGGAAGTGTCATTTCATATTTACTTGACACATGTTGACTTCTAGGAATACATGGTTTCTTTGTGCCATGTGCTGGCGCCTACCAGCCTGACTATAGTTCAACCAATCAGAGATGCCCACCTAGGGTTATGGGAAATCACTCAACAGAAATTTCTATGGAAGTAACAGTATGTCAAGGCTTATCTTTGGGCATGACTAGCAAGATGGGTCAAGACAGCTCTGATTTGGTATGCATTTGAAATGTTAAGCCTTTCCCTCTTGGTGCCCAATTCTGTATGGTTCTGTGTTACTAGCAAATATATATTTTCTCATATAGTGAGTTGTAGTTCTTTGGAGTCCCATTTCATTATATCATCACTAAGTGTTTATGCATTGCTTATGTAGCAGAGTCCAGACACATTGTTAGGCAGCATAACATAGATGTCTCATTGGGTCAACTAGTTAAACTGGTTAAAATCCATATATGAAGAATGAAAACAGTTATATTTTTAAGATCTATCTATCATCATCACTATCATCATCACCATCATCATCATCATCATCATCTAATCTATCATCTATGATCCTTAAACATTAACTCTTAAGCCTAATGCTGGAAGAATCATGTCCACTAGAGCCTATTGACTCCATTACCATTTCTGAAGAAAGGATACACCAGCAGAAAGGATATGGTAAGCAGGAAACTAAAAATATGGAATTAAGAAAGAAATTGAGAATTTTCTTTATTAAAGTTCTGAAAAGGGATCCCTCTACCTGGTTGGCCTAAGGATCTGATCTATCCATATAGAGGATGTGGATCCGTCAGATTGGTATAGCTTAACACCACTAGCCAGAAACATTACCCTACTCATATATATTGCTAGTATTTCATGTTTTCTAAGCAACTTTGAGACTAATATTTGGCTGCACCTGCCCAAGTATTAATTAAGGACCTACTTAATCTGTCCCAGTGTTCCAGGCTAGGAAATTCACTCCAGATTTACATTTTGAATGTGAATATTAACCTCAAAGTGAAGAATGGGTTGAACAAGGGAGAAGGACTGAGTCAGGAGATCACAAGCATAGAAGCATAGTCTATTAGAAATTATGAGGGTTTGCTAATGAGAGGTGGAAGGGATAAAAGATATAAGATGAAAATGGGGGACAGGTGTTAAGAAGACATAATTAAGAGGGCTTGGGCTCTATGGAAATATACTATGTGAAATGAGGTTTTCAAAAAGATATTCTTTTTGTGTGTGAGAGAAATTTGGTATTAGCCAGACTTGCAGATACTCACAATGCTTTACATTTCTGGATTTTTAAAACTGAGGACCAACATTAGACCAAAATGACCTTCCCAAAGTAGTTCTATTCTCTTAGATTCTATCCAAGTGCCTTTCAAACTGCAATAATTATATAGAAATTTAAGTCACTAACAACTTTTTATAGGGGCCTTATATAATGAAGAGAACAAAAATGAAATTGCTTATAATTTTCAAACTTATCTTCTTTCCCAACCCTTATCTGCTTCTCTGGAGAAATAACAAACTCAGGATAATTAGGTTTAGTTTATTCATTTTTATTTTATAAAATCATACTTTTTTTTTTGATCCACTCATTGTATAAATTACTAAGAATTTTCACAGGCACTTTAATAAACAAAGAGGATTTTGTGATGTTATAGATCAACTTTATTATAGAATTTTCAAAAGGAAAGAAGTGCCAACTATGTAAGGTAGTTAATTTTTTATTAGGTCTTGATTTTTTACTTAGTAGAAATAATACATTTTGAAGGAGAAACCAGAGAAGTACTATAATAAGATGGGTACCAGTAATGATCATCTCTTAATTTGTGTGCCTGTAATTCCTTTCTCATGGCAACTACTCTGTCCTCCTCCTTGTGATTCTGGTGGGTTTGTTGATCAAGAGTGCTGTCTCACCACAGTGGTGGAGCCAATTATCAATAAGAAAACCTCATTTCTCTAGATATAGGGATTGGTCCAGGTTAGGCACCTGACCCAACAGAGCCAAGCAAAGTTTTTCTGGAGACTTGAAAAGTTCACTGAGAGTTTCCCTTTCAGAGACAATGGACTGTATTTATCTTGGGAGCTTGGACCTATCAGAGCCCAGCCTTCCCTCTATGTAGAGAGAAGCTACCAATGAAAGCAAACTAGAGATGAAGAGACCCAAAGAGAGCCTTAGTGACAACTGTTGAGAGTCTGCATTTATCCTCACCTAAAGTGTTATTACTATCCCCTGAATCAATACATTCCCCCTTTTTAAAAGTTAAGACTGGATTTCAAAGGAAATAATATTGGCTAGTTATATGTCCTGCATTGAACTGTGCTTAAAATTTTTTAGTTATTACATACAGATTATCTAAGGAAAGAAAGTATTTTGATTTATTATCTATAGCACTTTTCATTTAAAGATCAAAAAGCATCTTTAAACAGTATATTTTGAAAGGGGGGAAAATTGACCCTTAAATAACCTAGCTCTCTGATAATAAAACACACGAGAACATGGAAACACAGAATGCATGGATATTTCAAGTCAAGTATCAACTTTGCAATGCTGTGATGTCCTTCCCAATTCCTAAATTCAATATTCTATGGTTAAATATCATTCACGGAACATGAGAAGTAATATATTTTTAATAATTCTGACTAAATGATTAAAATTAGAGCTGTTAAGAAGCCAACTTTCTGGGAGTTAATTTTATACTCTAACACAACTGATATATCCACTCTTCTATCTCATATAAAACAGTAATGGGCATACAAGATGTCTTAATTAGTCTATTATATAAACAGAAGAGCAGGAATAAAGTGAGAAAGGGAAGCTTGCAAAATTATCTCACTGTGTTCTAGAATATAAAGTTAGAAACAGTATCAAGAGTTGTTTATTCAACTCTAACATACTAGGTCAGGATATTGTTACACATTTCTCAGGGAATTTAATTAATGAGATGTTGTTATGTAGGGATATTCTTAACCCCTATTATCCTAATACTATTGTAAATGTACCATAGGTACCTAGAGACTTACACCGATAATTTTAAGGCAACCCAATATTAATTTATGGTTGTTATATGAAATTGGCACTTCTCCCACTTGTGCCACCAACACCCTGTCTTTTGGGCCTCTTTTGTTTGCCCAGTTAATTCCTGTTAATTTTTATCATCATTCTCTCTGGATGTGCTTTTAGGCCCTGTCTCTTTTGAGCCTGAATTAATGACCCTTCTCTAGTGCACACCTACATGGGAACATGTAACATGGAACTGTCACTATTCTTTGTTTCTTCCACTAGACTAGGAATAATGTGAAGCAAAGATTACCAGCATCATTTCTGGATCCCAGAATAGCACAGTCCTGGCACATTAGTGGCCTTCAATAACTTTTAGGTTTAAATAAATACATGTATGCTAATTAGACATCATGCAATTGGAGGGAAAGCTCTCGATCGGTACTGAAAAGCTATAAAAGATATCCAATGTGCTAAGTTAAATTGAGTTTAAGAACAGGAATATACATTCAAATGGGTCTCATTATGAAAATGTGCTGCAGTGGTTTTTGACCACCAAGCCTATGACTTAGCAGAGTACGGGAACACTAGGTCTTGCACACCTGTTAGATTTCAGCCCCTAATGGTTGGTCATCACAGCCCTCCAGGGAAACTTTAGAAATGCACAACATCTTGTTCCCATTTAAATCAGGCTTCCTGGGGGTGGCTACCAGGGATTAGAATTTTTAAAAAGTCTAACACGTGATGTTAACAATTAGCCAAAGTTGAGAAACACCAAATCAGCTAATAAAGTGCTCTCTACCATCAAGTCTGGTTTCCTATGATCTCCTGCTCTTTTTACAGATTGGAATCATGGCCTAATTAATAACCTATGTATGAAATGCTCTCTCTCTCAGTATGCCAGGTACTTAACATACATACATCGTTTCAACAAAATCACACTTGTTCCCTTTTACACATAAGGAAATTAAGGCTTGAGGTATTAAGAAGCAGCAGAGCTTGTATTGGGATCCAACTGTCTCAAAAGCCAGACCATGCCCTTTAATACTACATTAGACTGGTCAGATGAGATTCTGATGATCTTGACTGAGAAATGGTCAGTGACCTTGGAGTGTATTCTTGGTTCACCCTGTGGGTAATGAGCCATTTTCCCTTCTCCAGGTCAGAGGTATCAGGAAAATGAAACAGAAAAGGTTCAATGTTTAATGTGACTCTAATTCCATCATTATGAGTAGTTTCTATAAAAAACTAGTTTAAAAAGAAAAAAGAAAGAACCAATCAAAGCTAATAATAAAATCCTATCTATGGCTTTTATAGTTCATTTGTTAATTCACATGTGTTTTATTCATTTAAAAAATATAAATAAAATGTCTTCTCTGTTCTAGATGTTGTGTTATTTGCTGAAAATATGAAAAAGAATAGCTTGATTATCCCCTCAATTGTAAAATGGATCTAAGTATTCTGTTAAAGAAATAAGAACACTTTCCATTAAAAATATTTTTGAAGGTTAAAAAAAAGGATTTTATTTTTAAAGGTTTAAGGCAGTTATCTTCTTAAAAAAGATGTTAAGTTATAAAACATGTGGCATTATGAGGAAATAAGATGAAACCACAAATCCGTAGTTATTACAACTGAATTCTTGACCTAGTTAGAACCATCTAGGGTTGTCAATAGGTTGAAATCTCTGTTCGTTAACCTCCTGCTTTAACATCTTCAAAATTCAGCTGGTGGAAAAATGTAACTACGGCCAATGATTTAAAAACTATTTTGTTTTAAATGACCTCAAGAGTATAGCCGTATTTCTAACCTTTAATAAAATAATTAGAATATCATTGCCTTTGTGTTCCATAATAATGTGTATGTACTGAGTTGTAAGAGGGAGGTCAGGAACTCCCAGGGGCATAGGAGAAGGGGCTGAGAAAAAAGTGGCAGGGAAGCTTGGAGGAACCAGAATCGACGTGAGGTAGGACAACAAGTCCTGTCCTATTGCCCATGTAGGGAGGTGAAGTTTGTTCAGCTTTTCACTTAACCTTGGAGAGAGATGACCTTTGGTCATGCTGACTACCTGGTGATATATTTGCAGTAATGGCATCTAACAGTATTATCTCAATATTAGGGCAAGAATACCTGCTTCTTTGCTATTGATTCATGACCAAGATTCATATTTCCCCTTCAGTAATGTATACCTTTACCAGTTAGCTGTTGTTCTGGGCACTCTTCCTAAGTGCTTTCCTTATCCTTACTCAGTTAATTCTCACAACAACCCTTTAAGATATCCCCACTTTACCTATAAGGAAAAAGAGGCACAGAGTGGTTAAGAAATATTGCCAAGAGCTGGGGGTGGAATGCAGGGGTTCTGGCTCTAGCACCTGTATTCTTCACTCTTGCTCTCTATCCCTACCATGCAGATGTCCGCTTCCCTTTGTCCATAGCCCTTCACCTTCTTTGCCCCAAACCTGTAAGCTGAATACGTAGGAGCCACTGGGGATATCCAGAGTTTGCATAGGAAGGTAGTCACAGGGAGCCTACTGGGCCTGGAGGAAGGGAGCCCTCTTCCTTCAGAAGCTCGGTGTTCTCTGGGGGCTGGGCTGCTGGTTAGTGGATTGTTGAGATGGGCAGGGCAGGGTTACTTGGCCCTAGTTAAGGCATCAGACTATGGCTCAGGAGGAGAAAATGAGTACTGGGAATAGAACAAACACCAAGGTCTAAGTGCCTCATCCTGGGAAAGATGTGGAAAAATAATTCATAGGGAAATAAGACAGGGACTGAGACATCTGGGCCATGGTTGACTGACAGAGATGATACTGTTTCACCAGAGGGGAATTTTAGGGAGCAGTCATCAAAAGAGAGTGAATAAAAGTCCTATAAGATGAGAGAGCAAGATTGTTAAGAAACTGGTCACTATAGCATGATTTCTTAGCCTCAGCTCTTTGATACACAAGGCTGGGTAATTTTTGTTGTGTGCATTGTAGGGTATTTAGCAGCACCCCTGGCTTCTACCTACTAATGCCAGTAGCACACCACACTCCTCATAGGTTGTGACAACCCAAATCTGCAGATATGGCCAAATGTGCCCTGGGGCCCAAAGTAGCATTCCAGCCCCCTTTGAGAAGCATTGATTTCAAGTACGGTGACTGGAATTTAATTTTCAGGGACTTCAGTCTAGTAAGGTGCTGACTCCCCTCTCTCTCCTGCTGTACAATGAGAAAGCTGATATAAAAACTCCTGTAATTTTATTTTCATTATTTTCCTTCCCTCCATCCCTTCCTGCCTTCTTCTGCATTAGCTTCTTTTTCTTGTTTTTGTTTTGTTTTGCTACCATTTTCTGGTGGTGAGGGGAGTATTATAAGAGGAGTTGCTTGTTCTTAGGTCTCCTCAACTTTCTTCACTTCTGATGAAGGCCAAGGAGCATGTGTCTATACTGAGATTACCTACAGTAATGTGTTTGCTATGCATCCATATGTACCATTGCCAAATTACTCTTATAAGATGAAAACAGAATCCTGATTAGCCAGCAGCCCAACTGAGAGCCAGTGACTTCTGCTTCCCTTCCTGATTTAGGTTCTTCACTTCCTTGCCCACAAAGACACTAAGTGGCAGACAGCACCTGCCGGGGTGCCTGTTGCCTATACCCTCTGCCTTGGAGAAGAATGAGCACATGTGCGCTCTCCTTCAAGGTGCAGGTCACCTTTCCCCTTGTCACCTCTATCAGCATGTTTCTTGGCTTGCCTTTTGTAAAATGAGAGAAAGAAATTATTTAAAGATAAAAATAGTACATAATAATACTTGTCTGAATAATGTAAGGAAAATAAGGCAAAAGAGGCATAAGTATCAAATAAAATGTCAAATTAAAATAAAACGTACACCCAAGAGTCAGTGAAAAGTAGATAAAGTAAAAATAATTTATATGCAGAGTCAAACATTGGAACTGGGCTACAATAGAGAAGAATGATGAATTATTGAAATAAGCCAAGACAATATAAAAGGGCAAATGATTTAAGAGAGTAGGAAATGTAAAGCTTGAAAACCTCTTAATGAAAAGTTGCGAAGGAGTAAAAATAATGCTAAAACAATGTCATTATGTGAAATAATCAGCTTAGGAAACAAATGAGAGGGGAAGAAGTAGTTAAAAACAATCAAAAATAAAACAAAAACAAAGAATGGATAAAGGATTTGGATAAATAAAGAATAATGAAGAAAAACATTTTTAAAAAGTTTGAGCAATTGTAGAGATTAGTGAAGGAAGATTAAGAGGGAAAATGGTGTGTTGAAAAAGTAAAGCAAGGTGCCATCAGGAAGCCAGACAGTGGTATATTGCTGGGTACATCTGAAATGGGGTCGTCAGATAAAAGAAAATATTGGGTTGGCCAAAAGTTTGTGTGTGTTTTTTTCTGTTAAATGGCTCTAGTAACGCTTAGCTGTCTTTAGCTTCATTGGAAGCAATTTAGTTAGATTGTATTGTGACAGCTGCCAGATCAGTGTACATTTAAAACACACACACACACACACACACACACACACACACATCAAAATTGGTGAATTTTTGAGTTGCCATTTTAATATTGAAGATGGGAGAAAATATGCAACATTTTCTGCATATTATGCTTTATTATTTCAAGAAAGGTAAAAACGCAACTTAAACACAAGAAAAGATTTGCGCAGTGTATGAAGAAGGTGGTGTGACTGATCAAAATGTATCAAAAGCGGTTTGCAAAGTTTCATGATGGAGATTTCATGCTGGTTGATGCTCAACTGGTAGACTTGTTGAAATTGATAGTGATCAAATTGAGAAATTGAGAACAATTTTACACAATGAGATAGCGGACATACTCAAAATATCCAAATCAACAAAATTATTGGTGAAAATGGAAAATGTCTTAGGAATTGTTTGTCCAACTTGATATTAGTAAAATATTTGCTAAATCTGGCAATCAGGCCTTAAAAAGCCTCAGTTGGGCAGAGGCTTGGTTTCCTGGCTACCTGCGCAGAGGCCACGGTGGTGGAAGGAGGCAGGACTGTATGCCCAGAGGTGTGGGCCTTGTGCTGCCCCAGGAAACCTACCTCTCTGCTGGAGAGACAAGAGGTAGTGCGCCTACAAGGGGGTGTGGGCCTCCTGCAGAATGAGTTTGCACGATGCTGCAAAAACAGCTGTTTCTTGACCAGTAATCATGTCACAAACCTTTTCCCCTAGATTTTCAACCACTCATTCCTGTCTATGAAGTTTGAGTTAATGTGAACCTAGAACCTCACAGAAGGGTTGATCCTACACAATCGTACCTGAAGTAGTCTTTTCACCCTGAGGCTATTCTCAGTACATCCAGCAGAGGGCGCAGGCCAACACACGTTAATCCCTAGGAAATGTTAACTTGTACCTCTCCTTCTTCTGGCTGATTAATTACCTTTGTGTCAGAATTTTATGAACTCTTGCAAGTGTCTATATAGAGACACCTGTAGTTGTAATTTATTCATTTTGACAAAGTAAACGAACCATATTAGTTGGGCTCTTAAAACAGGTGACCACATACAGACATGACTTATTTTATTCATTAGGGTATCAGGTAAAGGGTTGATTTGTCCTCTTCTGGGTGTGCTTTTATCACTTTAATGCCATTGAAACGATTGTTTCTATCACTATTCCTTGCATCATCCCTGAATTGGGAAAGTAAAATCATGCTGCCTGTCTCAGAATTTATTATTCACTTATTGTATGGCAGGTGACAAACGACAAATAAGATTCACTCTACCTTTATGAAGTTTGTAGCTTTCTTATTTTTATTTTTAAAAAGATTTTATTTATTTTCAGAGAGAGGGGAAAGGAGGAAGAAAGGGAGAGATGTGCGAGACCTACTTTGATTGTTTGCCTTTCTTTTTATTTATTTAGATTTTTAAAATTCTTTTTCTTTAAATACTTTATTATTTTTAGAGAGAGGAAGGGAGAAAGGCAGAGAGGAAGAGAGACATCAGTGTATGGTTGCCTTTCACCTGCCTCCAGCTACAGACCTGGCTGGAGACCTGGCTTGCAACCTGGTTATGTGCCCTGGCTGGGAATTGAATAAGCAACCTTTGGTTTCGCAGGCCAGTGCCTTATTCACTGTACCACCAGCCAGGGCTATGTTTGCCTTTCAAACACCCCAAAATGGGGACCTGGCCTGCAACCCAGGCATGTGCTCTCACTGGGAATTGAACTGGTGACCTTTTGGTTTGCAGGCTGGCACTCAATCCACTAAGCAGTACCAGCCAGGGCTATTTGCAGTTTTCTTAAAGGGAGAAGACAGAGACACACAGGCCACTTCAGTCCAATGTGATGTATTAGAGAAGTAAACACAGCTGCTCTGAGTGGAAACAGCAGCCCCTCTTACAGTCTTGGGGGGCTATGGGAGGCTGTATGTGGAGATGTGTAGTCGATAACTAGGCAAAGCAGTGGAGGGAGGTGGGGGAGCTCTGTGTTTCAGGCCCAGGGACCAGCATGTGCAGAGCTCACGGTGAGACCCAATAAGGCAAGTCCCTGGAGCCCATCTTGGTGTGCAGTGCAGAGGAGATGTTTGACACAAAAGTTTGGACAAATTAGCAGGTAGTGGTCAGAGAGTAACTTACAGAGCCAGAGGGAGTGGTCTGAAAAGCAATGGGGAGATCCTGATAACTAGGATGGTTTGCGGCATGGAGAGAGAGTTGTAGGTACCATGGAGTCTGAATCAGAAGGAACAGAAGCAGTGCACCTGGTTAGGTGGCTGCAGTGACCCCAGCTACCTAGATGAAAGCAGCATCCTCACCTGTCCATTTATACAGGGTGGGGCAAAACTGGGTGTGTAGTTGTGAGTGAATGAAGCAGAGTTTATTATTTATTAGTAATTGTATTATTTTCCATACAAACAACTTAAAGAACACACCTTTTGTGCACTGAAACTATATACCTACTTTTGCCATACCTTGTAGGTTGAGACCTAATCCTAATGTGATGGTGTGCAGCCTTGGGGAGGTGATCAGGTCATGAGGGTGGAGTCCCATGAATGGTACTATTGCTCTTGTAAAGGAGGCCCGTGGCTTCCTCATGTTCTTCCATCACCTGAGGATGGAGTGAGAAGGCAGCTCACCTGTGAACTGGAAGCAGGCTCTTGCCAGACATGGAATCTGTCAGCACCCTGATCTTAGATTTCCTAGCCTTAGAACTATGAGAAAGAAGTTTCTGTTGTTTTATAAGCCACCCAGTCCTGGAATTCTGTTATAGTGGCCTGGATGGACTAAGTAACCAAGATGGAAAGAGATGATGTGTCTGAGATATTTAGGACTTGACAGAATGTGGAGGTTCAATCATTAGGTTTCTAGTTTGACGACTGGGCCTTTGCAGTTGCCACTCACTGAGACAGGCAATATAGGGATATTGTTGGATGCATGGTTTTAGGGCCCAGGAGAGTACTAAGAGTTGAAGTGGAGCTAGCTCTGAGAATCATCTGCTCACAGCTGGGGTTGAGAAACATGGCAGTGGACAGATCCTTAAGGCAAGGAAGCCACAGAAAGAAGAGAAAAGGAGAGAGACCAGGACACTGTAACTATAAGATTCAGGGGAGCAGAAGGAGAAGCAGGGGACAAAAATGACCCCAGGAATGGTCAACAAAGTAGGGGGAAAATCCAAGAAAATATGGTGGCCCAAATGTAAAGAAAATGATGTTTTAAGGAGAGAGTGGTTCATACTACTAGGTGGTGCCCCAAACATCAAGTAAGGGGAAGATTATAAAGTGCCTTTTACAGTTGGGAAGAAAGACATAATGGGTCAAATTGAAAATATATGTGGAGGTGGACACTATAAATGGGGTGATGTGTGTGTGTGTGTGTGTGTGTGTGTGTGTGTTGGGGTAGGGGGAGTTAGGGTATAACCTATGGCAATAAGAGGATGTGGGATGGAAGCAGGTTTATTTCTTAGCATGGGAAGGATTAGGCATGTTTAATACTAATAGAAATATTCTAGTAGAAGGTAGTAAAAGGGGAGATTGTAAATATTTTACATGTCTACTATGTTACAAAGAGACAGAGAAACCAAGGCTGGCAATGACTCTCATTTACTATTCAGTTCAGTTAGGTACTATTTGCAGAAATGGCTCTTTTGAGAAGAATATTTCTGATATTATCAATCTGAGAACTTGTATTTGAATTCAACTTTTCTACATCTGTCCCCAACCTGTGTGACAGGTGTTAAGGTGGAATTCACTGTGACAGAAAACAGCTCAAGCAGACCTATGGGAGCTCAAAACTTCAATGTCAAAGAGACATCAGTAGAGCTTTCGACTACTTTGAATTCCACTCTGAGCATCTTGGAGACACACACAAAACTGACCTTTCCAATTCTCCAGAGAGACCCTCCCACCCTTGCAAAAAATACAGGACTGATGCTTGGGAAGAATAACATATGAGAAACCGTCAGCTCAATGGAGTTTTAAACCCAAGATACTTTCTTCCAAAAACAAGTATGGTTGGAACTCTTTTTGGCACTGAAGACTATGTCTTCATTGTTTACTTTTATTTTTAACTAGAATCTCCTGGGGAACAAGGACTACATCCAATGCCCTTATCTCATTTTTGTCCCAGGGGGCTGTCTGGCATTTTGATCCCATGGGAAGCACTTAATTGTGCCTTGGGGAAAGAGGTAAGTAATCTGAGCATGCTCCCTTCAGCAGGGGTTGCTTAGAAGTCTGGTGCATGTAATATGAGAGCAAACAGTAATCAGTAAGGAAATTGTCAAAGGGATATGCAGTTCTATATTTCTAAAGAATTTGAGATGAAAAGCGCTCTTGTAAGTTTACCAAATGATGCTAAACCAATGACAAAGTACGTATGTAGTTTCCAAGTTCATTTTCTCCTACCTTACAATTGAAGCCTATTTTAACAGTCATGTTGAATTACAAGGATAATGCCTGTTAATGTGTTTACTACATTACAGTTTATCTTTATGTACACAAGGGTATAACTGATATATATATAAAGTCATTGGCTAGCTATTTAATAGATATTTACTTACATTACTTCTGTTTTTAATTCCCTAAAATAGTTCTAAAGTGTGTCAATGAGCATGAGGATGCAGAATGTGCAGCATCGTGTCTAAGAAGCCACAGGCCATGGTGTCATATGTTCTTCTTAGGTTACACACACTTTAGAGGGCTGTCTCCCTTCACCTGAGGTCACCCTGATACGAAATTAGTGGACAACTCCATTGAAAGTAGTTTCTCTATCCTGGCTACACATTGGAATTACCTGGGAGTTCTAGAAAATACATGCAGGTGAGACTCAGCTGAAGGCAATTAAGTCAGACTCTCTGGGGGCTGGGACCCAAGCACCCCTAATTCTAAAATTTCCCTAGGTAATTCTAGTGAAGCTCTGAGAAGGATGATGTCATTTGGGTCTTATTTTGGTGGGTAAAATTTTGCAGGGACCCAGCACTCTTCTGTATCAGAACTTGTATTTTATTTAGAAAGCAATTACCACCATTGTTGCACTGGTCTTATTATTACAAAGTTGACTGAGGGACCCTTTACTATGTCATGCTCTAGTCAAACTTACAAAACTTTATTATAGTTTTCTTAATAATAAAAACAGAAAAATTCATATAATCAGGTGAGAGTAGTTAAATAAATGTGGGATAGCCTAAAAGCGTGAACGTATTAAAAGCTATTATGCAAATTGTTTATTCAGATTAATTTTTAAAAAAGATATTACTACTTTTTAGAGAGAAGGGCAGGGAGAGAGAGAAAAAAGGGAGAGAAACATCAATGTATGATTGCTTTTCACCTGCCTCCAGCAGAGGACCTGGCTGGAGACCCAGCTTATAACGTGGTTATGTGCCCTGACTGGGAATTGAACCAGCGACCCTTGGGTTTGCAGGCTGGCGCCAATCCACTGAACCACACCAGACAGAGGCCACATTAATTTTGTTTTTTTTTACTTTAGTTTAAGTTTATTGTTGTACCACCTTTACCCCATTTTGTCTCACTGCTCTCCCCTGCCCCACCCTCCCACAGTCAATTCCACATGTTGTCCATGAACAGGGGTCATCCATGCTATTTCTTGGACTAAACTGCTCCCTTTCTTTGCTTCTTTCTCTCTTTCCCTCCCCTCCCTCCCCTTGAACACTGAAAGTCTATTCCTTGTATTCATCTCTGGTTATGTTTTGCTTGTTTGTTTGTTTTGTTCATTAGTCTCCTGTAATGTGTGGGATCATATGGCATATATTTTTTTCACTGATTGGCTTATTTCACTAAGCATAATACTCTCCAGTTCCATCCATGTTGTTGCAAAAGGTAGGAGTTTCTTCTTTCTTTCTGATGCCATTGTGAAAAAGTATCAAAGTTTTTTGATCCATTCATTCACTGATGGGCACTTAGGCTATTTCCAATACTTGGCTATTGTAAATAGTGCTGCTATGAACATAGGGGTGCATAGGTTCTTTTGAATTGGTATTTCAGGGTTCTTTAGGTATAATCCTAGCAGTGGTATTGCTGAGTCAAAAGGCAGTTCTATTTTTAGTTTTTTGAGGAAAGTCCATTCTGTTTTCTATAGTGGCTACATCAGTCTGCATTCCCACCAAACAATGCACCAGCGTTCCCTTTTCTCCACATCCTCATCAGCATTTGTTGTCTGTTGATTTGTTAATGATTGCTATTCTGACAGGTGTGAGGTGGTATTTCATTGTGGTTTTAATTTGCATCTCTCTGATGACTAGGGATGTTGAGCTCTCTTCCGTGCTCAACAAAATGCCTATGGGCCTTTTGTATGTCCTAATTTATTTTAAAACTACTTTTAGAGAAGCCCACATGTGACAAATATTGTTTTAGGCCCTAAGAATATAGCAGCAGGCATGAAGGAGGAATTAACATCTTAAAGAATTGTGTTTAAAAAATTTAAAAACAGCATGCTTATTAGGGTTCTACTTTTGTAACATATGCATAAAATATGAAAGATCTACACTAAACTGTTAATTGAGACAGTTATTCATTTTTTGGATTTTTTTTCTATGCTGGGCATTTATTACTTCTGTAATTTTATGTACAAAGGTAGATGCTCCATTCTGTTTCTTAGATGTCCCACAACTCTAATGGGATCATGTTAAACGAGTTATATAGCAGGGCATGCCTACTTCTTTCAGGGTCAATAGCATGGCTGGGCCGAAAGGTCAGCTAGATGCTGCAAAAGTTTAATGCCTCTTTCAACCTGTGGCAATGCAAGCCTGACTACTGAGATTTAAAAGGTATTACATCATAATTATAATAATACTCATGGGTTTTGTTATTGTTACTTTGATCAGTTTGAATTTTTTTGTGCAGCTGCCTGAGATATTGGGCTCAAAAAGTACTTGTGAATAAATGAGTGATTGCAAGGCCGGTTTCCTGTGCGAAATCATTCACATGCAATGTTGAAAGTAGCCAGACGATGGCGATAAAGCTTAAAGAGCGAAAGTGAAGGGGCTTCAATAAAAATCCCACAGGTTCTGATGGAAGATGTATTCCCCTGCAAATTGCCATTAATGTGAGCTAATTGACAGCACATGTTATTATCAGCCTGGGGAGGCTTCCTTCCCTTGCCCCAGTCAGCAGAGGGCTCAGCTGGTCTCAAGTAAGTGGATGTCAGGGTACTTGAATTCTCTCTGTAACAACGATAGGACTGCTTTGCTGTGACTCCTGGCTTAGAGAAGGGTTTTAGCCTTGAGTGAGTTGCCTATCTTTGAGGGAGAAGCAGTATGTGCAGTAATGGTGATAGAAAGTAAAAGCAGAAATTAATGGTTTCTTTGCCTTAGGTCATTTTAGGGGCTGGGTAAGAGGGGCTGACCGGTTGGCTGGTTGAAAGCTACTGGTGTTACCAACTCATCTGGGGTGTGGTTACAAGGAGGAGGGATAAGGGGGCTATAAAACACAAGATTTAAAGATTTTTATTCATAACTTTCAGAGAGAAGGGCAGGGAGGGAGGAAGAAAGGGAGAAAAGCATCAATGTATGGTTGCCTTTCACTTGCCTCCAGCTGCGGATCTGGCTGGAGACCTGGTTTGCAACCTGGTTATGTGCCCTGACTGGGAATCGAACCAGTGACCTCTGGGTTTGCAGGTGGATGCCTATCCATTGAGCCACACCAGCCAGGAAAACACAAGATTTGAAACTCCTATACTGTTGGCCCTTGAGCAACATAGATTTGAACTATGTGGGTCCACTTATGTGGACCTTTTTGATTAATATATTGGAATATTTTTCTTTTTAGATTTACAACAATTTAAAAAATTTCACAAATGGCATAGCCTAGGAAATTAAGAAAAAGGTATGTCATGCTTTACAGAATATAATACATAGAACATAAAAATATGTTTTAATCCACTGTTTATGTTATTGACAAGGCTTCCAGTCAACCGTAGGCATTTAGCACTTGAGTTTTTTTTAGGGAAGGAGTAAAAATTATACATGCATTTCAGCTATGCAGGAGGTCAGTTCTCCTAACACTCGATATGTTCAAGGGTCAATGGTTATATAACGATGAAGAGATCTCAGGGCCATCTTGCATATATCTGGAACCTGTCAAGGATTAGGTAGCCCATTAGCTTATGATTTACCTTCCACTTACTTACTACTTTTGAGCCATTCTGTTGTTGTTACCCAGGTAGCAATTTCCTTGGGTAACTTGGAGAGAGGTAGGGAGAACAGGAGGCCCTTAAAACAGCAATTTTCTACTGTTAACAAATACCCATTTATTGAAAAATAATAGCACCATCTTGCTCCCCTTGACTCTTTTTGGATTTCAGTTTCCCAGTCTACATAGTATCTGTGTGTTGATGCAACGAGTTTAGGCTCTGGAGTCAGACAGCATGAGTTCAGCTTCAACTTTGCACTTGATGGGCTATGGGACCCTTTTGACCTCTCAGAGTCCTGGGTTTCTTGCCTGTACATGGGGCTTACAAGAGAGGCCAGGGAATCATTTTTACAGTGCCCAGCACAGCCCAGCACATACTAGGGACTGGAATAATGGGATTTTCCTTCCTTTTTCAATATCATTTTCAGCTACATTGCTGACCAGAGAGTGTTGCCTGGACAGTGGTCTTTATACAGGCACACCTCAGAGATTTGTAGGTTTGTTTTCAGACCACCACAATAAAGGGAATGCCACAAGAAAGTGAGTTGTAATCTTTTTGCTTCAAGTACAACAAAAGGAAGTGCAATAAAATGAACTAATGTAACATCAAGACTCTAAACTTTTTCTCTGCCTTTTTCATCTCTGGGAATCTTTATTGCCCTTCTTTGCCTTAAGAAATCCCAGCATAATTTCAAACCCTGCCTCGGGCAGGTCTGTTTCTTCCTCAAGCCCCACCCCCCATTTGTGAACAGCCATCTGAAGACACCTATTTTCTTCAGCTGGCATCACACATAGTACCTGCAGAACTTTCCCACTCAGTAGGGATGGCAGGTTCCATGCTTCCAGCCCTTTGGTGGCCCATGTGTGTATTCATTCCCCCAAAGATGAGGCTAAAGACAGTGCCTTACAGGTCCTCAGATCTCTGGATATTGGAAAGATGAACTTCCCCTTCCTTAAGCTATCCTGGCTAAACGGAAAGGAAAACTATGTAGAAATGTGTCTAAAACAGTAGCTGCCATTGCTTCTGCTACACTATGACATCAGCTCAAGCTGAGTCAAAGTAAATGGAACATTTCAATGGGCCCTATTATTTTACCAAACCGGATCATGTACTTGAAGACTTTGCAGCTAGCCCCACAACCCCCAGAGAACGGCCCATGAAACTGTAAATCACAACTTCCCTCTGACAGGCCCTGGTGCAGTTCTATCCTAATTTGATCCAGGTGTGAAAAGCCACCATTGGGCAAAAGAAGCTGTTCACCTTAGTCGCGTAAGGTGAAGCCTGCATTAAATGCATTAAATCATAAATGAGTTGGACACTGTCCCAGGCTCTTCTGTTTTTACCAAAAGGACAATTTTCTCTAATGCACTTCTTTGGCAAAGGCTACTAACTTTGACAAAAAAAGTTGAACTGAGTGTAACTTCTTGCCTACTCATGTGATGATATCTAGCAACATCAGAGGAGCTCAACTTTTTAGTCCTTTATAAACATAGGTTGAGGGTTTATGGGGAACACTGCATTATGCAGCTAATAATAGACTGTTAGCATGTTCTTTTAATAAGCAGGAGCTTCATAGGGAAAATATGTGTTTCTCATGCAGGCTCTACATTTACCTGACAGTGACTGTTGAAAAAGCTGTGGAAACCATACTTGTATTATCTCATCCAATTCTCCCCAGAACCCTATAAAATAGACTTACTATTATGCCCGTTGTACAGATGAGGAAACAGGCTTGGGGAGTTCAAACTACTTGGCGAGGGTTACACAACTAACAGGTGGCTGCAAGGTAGGTTGTATATAAAATAGAAACTCTGACAAACACTACCAATAGGGGGCCCAAACACTAACAGAGGCACCAGCAATCTGGAACTTGGTATTGGGACAGCTTTTGACAGCTGTATAAATGAGGTCTTTCTTTTTTTCTTTCTTTCTTTCTTTCTTTCTTTCTTTCTTTCTTTCTTTCTTTCTTTCTTTCTTTCTTTCTTTTTTTCTTTTTTCTAAAGAGCTACTGGAGTGGTTACTGGTAAAGTTTTCCATTGATGGCTCTGATTTAGAGGGCATCCTTAAATGTCAGTGCTTCCTTTCCTCCTGATAAAAATGCATACATTTCCTAAACTATGTCAATGACAGCATCATTTTTGTAATAAAGTCAGAGCGTTAGGGAGGGCTCTGTCTATTTGGCATTCAAGTCACATTTGAGAAACCCAGCAGATGAGTGTAGCTAAAATGATTAGGGTGAAGATATGGGTTGAATTATGAGAGACATTGCAGCTACCCACTGCATGACCTATAAAACAGGGAGAGTAACACCTTTTCACATTGATCACCCAAATGTTACACAATGATGTTGAAAACTGCTGATTCTTCCCACCCAGGGAAAACTGATGCCACTTTGAAAATTGCTCCTTCCTCAAACATGATGAATGAAGGCTTGTATTAGAATAAAATGCAAAATAATTTTTTACAAATTTTGAAAGCAAGTGAAATGATAAGTGAGTACATTAGTCATCTAAAAAAGAATCTTTACACATTTTTATTTCAAGGAACGAAATCAAACCTCTACTTTGTGTCCATCCTGACTGTATGAAATTGGGATGCACCACTGAGCCAAATAGGCAGGCATCTAATTCCAGCATGCTTCAGGGAAAGAGAAGACAGGTATTAAATAGCAAATATAATCAGCAAATTACTAATAAGGTTAAATGGTGATAAAATGCTGTTGGAAAAACAAGTAGAACAGGTGAGGCAGTGGTGGGCAGTTGTCATGAGCACAGAGAGTGACCCACCTGTGACTCTTGGGGCAGGTGAGATGGGAGCAACTGAGGGGATTAGCTAAGCAGGCATCTGGAGAAGATCAGTTCAGGCAAAAGGAAGAGGAACACCTAGAGCAAAGGCCCTATGTGGGGACATACTAAATTGTAGAAAAGGAGGCTAACGAGGGCTGAAGCAATGAGTGGGGAAGGAGGGAGAAGGGAATGTGGGTGTCAGGGCTCAGATCAGGTAGGAACCTATAATTGATGGGAGGGAGTTGGATTTTGCTCTGAATGAAATGGGGGCCACTTCAGGGTTGGAACCAAGGAGGCACATGATCTGACTTCTGATTTCAAAAGCTCGCTCGGCTGTAGTGCTAAGAACTACATACAGGGCAGCATAGCATAAGCAGGAGAATGTGGCAGGAATCCAGGTGGTCAGAGGGTGCCTGGGACCAGGTAGGAGCAGTGAAGGCAGAGAAACTGGCAAGATGGACTTTACAGGTGAGACTATGTGTTTGTAAGATCCTTGGTAGCTTGACTCCACCCAAGCTCTGCCAGTTGTGAGATAGTTAAAAAAAAAAAAAAAAAAAGGAAATAAAAATTGAATCAGTAATCTTTACTGCAATCATATTTCAAATCTATCTTTCAGTTATCTCATTTATTACATAAATGCATCCACAAAACAAAAACTTTAAATGCATTAAGATGGCAATGCACAACACTGAAATACTGGCTAAGGGAAGATTGTTTAGCTCATCAGTACATCTTTCTTGCTGCCATCTGCTCTTAAATGTCACAGAAATTTGAGAGAAAGCTGACAAATTCACATCAGTTCCTTTCCAGGCTTCCCAAGTGCAAAGTGGAAGAGTGTTAGAGCCTGGTGTCAGATTAACATTCTTTGTCAAGTATCATGCTTTCTTGACATTTATAATTCTCCCAGCATGCTTTGACTAGCACATGTTGGATCATTATATGTCTTTGAGATAGATATAGATAAAAATGTAGCTATAAAGCCCTGGCTGGTGGCAGAGTGGATAAGGTGCTGGCCTGTGAACCCGAAGGTCATTGGTTTGATTCCTAGACAGGATACATAACCAGGTTGCAAGCCAGGTTTCCAGCCAGATCTGTAGCTGGAGACAGGTGAAAGACAACCACACATTGATGTCTCACCCCCTCTCTGTGTTTCTCCCTTCCCCTCTTTCTAAAAATAATAAATAAAATCTTAAAAATATCTATATATAGATATAGATAGATATAGCCTCACCCAGCCAGAAAAATAGGCTTACTGAAGGCGGTGGAATTCAGTAAATATTTGTTTTCTTCTCCCAATCCTTGTCTATGGGAAGAGTATATTTCCACCTGATTTTGACCTTGATGTTGTAACCTGCTTTGGACAATGTAATGTGGTGAGTATAACTACACCTCACAAAGGCAGAAGCTTTAAGAGGTACTGGATATTTCCACCAGCTCTTTTATCCCTTTCCTCTCACAAGATCAGCATGTTCCAGATACCTTCCACATGGGTTCTGAAATCAGAAGCCAGGTGAAACAGACCGACAGCTGATAAGAGAGTCCATATGTATCATGAGTGAGAAATGTTGCAAGCCACCGAGATTTTGGAATTGTTTGTTACTGCAGCAAAGCTAACTAATACCAAGTCATTCTGGGTGGGTTCATTTCCTAAATTGCTAAAGGGTTTATCTCTTAGAGTACAAATGGAATTAAAAATACAGTTTATTTACCAAAAATATGTTACTCAATCCATGGCCTTTAAAAGAGTTAAATAGTTAAGTAAAACTCCTTTTTGATAACTTTGGTTTTATAAATATTATAATTAATTATAAAATGCTAAACTAGATGTAGTTTATTAAAGTTTGGATTTCTATTCAAAGCTTTTCTATGAAATGATATGCTTCTCAAGATTAGGAATAGTGTTTTATACACATCATTGTATCCCCAGTACCTAGAATAATGCCAGGCACATACTGGACTCAATAAATGTTTGTTGAAAGCACGTGGCAAATGAATGCAACAATTACAACAAAATGCTTACTACAAAGTTCTCAGTGCTGAAGAATTTCTGCTTTGGAGATTGAAAAGGTGACATCCCATGTATGATGATTATTGTTAACAGAGTCAGTGATGGAATGGAGGAGGGGGATTGTGAGTGCTCAGCTTTGCTGGTAGGTTTTGGGTTAGCAAAAAAGATTTTGGGAAATAAAGAATAGAAGCACGTGAGTTATGTTCCACAGTTATAAGACCTCTGTGGAAAGCTGCAATATATTATGCTTATTATAACATTAAATCTCCCCTTCACTGTCTATAGGCATGGGCATTTCAGCATGAAAGTCCCTTCCTTCTTTCTGTTGGGGGATGTTCAGAGGAGCAGAGAAGCCCAGGGGAAGCAGGACAGGTGGAGTTGAATTTGGGGAGCTCAGGAAGGGGTCCTGAGTTCCCCAACCTGGGAGGGACTGGCTAAACTATAGGAAAAAGAGGGCCCTCTATCTGGCCAAATGAATGAGACAGCACAAGGTGGACAGGGAGGGGTTCTAGCTCATAAAATAGAGAAGGAAGAAGGAGAAGGAGGAGGAGCAGGAGGAATAGGAGGAGCAAGAGGAGGAGAAGGGGATCTCCTATCAAACAGAGCTGTACCCCAGTCTGAGGCCAACTTTGTACCGACTCTGTTGGGATCCCATGCTTGGAACACAACTTTTTGCCTGGTGACCTATATCCCCTTCTCCCTCTCTCTACTATTTTGTTTGTTTGTTTGTCTGTTTTTTGTTTTTGTTTTTTTTTTGTTTTTTTTGAAGCAGCTGGAGCATTGTTGCTCTGCATTCCTTAAGTTTCCAGCTGGTTCAGAATTTTGACTGGATAGAAAGAAAGGCAAACACCAGATGCAATGGCAGAGCAATCCTTGCCCTCCCCATGGCCCATGTCCTTCCTTTCTGAATAACCTCCATGATGAGCCTTTAAGATTTCTCTTAGGGGACTCTGGGCTTGGGTTTGTATTGTTTGGGTTCTGTCTTAGTGACTGGAGCCCTTTGTTGTCTGTGAAGCTAGGATTGTCTTTTTTTTTTTTTTTTTCCCTCTCAATGTGGGATGGTTGATCTTGAGCCTGGAGGGAGCAAGCTGGTCCCAGATCTCTCCCAGTCCAATTCTTTGCCTCCAATTCTTACTTGTCCAAAGACAAGGCACCATGGACACACCTTTGTAGGAGGATTAGGATTGTCTTTAGAGCTAAGATTTTGGTTCATTTATCAAGCATGGCTAGCTATGTTTTCTGCATCTCCTTTCTTCCCCAGGTAGTGTAGAAAAGCAAATGCAGAATTTGATAACTGAAATTCTGCTGCCTCTTCAGCTGCCTGGCTTTGGGTAATAACCTAATCTCTGTACTTACTCATCTGTAAAATGGGCATAATAATACTTCCCTAAAGAGTTGGTTCAAACTTGACTATAAAAATGTGTTTAAAGTGGTTTGTGTCATCAAGCATTCTGTGAGAATGTTTATAACAAATTATTATTGAGACACTTGTTTCTTATATGGGAATTGCTAGCATTGAGAATAAACTTTTAACTTGCAAAATGGTTTCTTCTGTTGGAGGAATGTGTAAGTCTGTAACATCTGAATGTGTTTTTCAAGTGGCTTTTTTAGCAGTAAGGCAAAAATTGTTATGTGAGGGTATATTTCTCGCAGTTTGCTTTATCACCAGGCAACAATAAGCCAGTAATCTAAGGTCACAGCAGAATCAGAAAACTCTTTTCCATTTTATTAAGCTTTCTTGGACAGGGGTTTAAATGGTCAATTATCTTTCCACCCTCTTCCCTGGGTCCCTGTTATCACAGGAGAGCCTCCATGTTTTCCACGTTATAATGATGTCAATAAAAAGCAGTACCAGGAGGAGGCAGTGAGATGGTGGAGGAGTAAGTGGAGCTGCACCAATCTCCTCCCAGGTTGCATCTAGAATTACTTTTTTGGAGAAAAAGTCAGCTGGAATTACCAACAGAATACCAACTGGAAAGAAGTCCTATAACCATGAACAGAAGAGGCTGCTTCATCACAATGTGACTGTTAGGAATCACACAGACATGAGGGGGCTGAGTGGACCCCCACCAGAGGCAGCAGCTGAAGGGATGGAACCAGGGGCTCCACCTGAGAAGGGTGGGTTCTGGTCCTCCAGCTGGGATTCCCAGACTCCAGCAACACAGCAGAGAGTAGAGCAGCATCCAGCTGAGAAGGGCAGAAAGTCATGGAGTTTACTAGCCTGAGAGAGCCCTGGAGACAAAGAACTACTAGGTGACCACAGCGAAAATACATTGGCACCCACCTACCCTGGGCTCCAGTGGAGGGAGGGCAGACAGGACTGGAGATGCTTGGGGTGGGTTTGCGGCGGTGGCTTGGAGGAGAGAAGTGGGGAGGTGGCTGTGGGGATCCTGGTGCTGACTCATCACCCACACCTCGGGCAGACTGCGCTACATCAAGCTGCTTCCCTACCAGGGTCCTCATAGCCCTGCCTGCTGGCAGCAACATGCCCTGCCCAGTGGTGCCTGAGCCTGGTGCCTGGTCACAATTCTCTGATTTACATCTAAAGAAATCTCTTCCTCCCTGCTGTGTCAGGGCATAGATACAATAGTTGGCACCTGAAGAGATAGCTCTTTCCAGAAGCGCCTGGGCCTGGCAGCTGATCACAAACTCTCTGACTTACAGCTGGGCCAGTCAGTCAGCCCCGCACAGTGGCGGGCAAGCCTAGTGTCTGATCCTAGATTCATTGTTTTGCAACTGAGTCAGTCCTTCTTGCTCAGCAGAGCCTGGGCCTGGTGGCTGATTACAAACTCTTTGACTTACAGCTGAGTCAGACAGTCAGCCCCACACAGTGGCAAGTGCCTGGTGGCTGATGGTGGATTCACTGGTTCACAACTGAGTTGGATTGATCCACCCACTGGCCTCTGGGCCTGGTGGCTGATCACAAACTCATTGGACTACAACTGAATCTTTCAGTCTAGCCCAGTGGCCCCTTAGGCTGGCAGGTGATCACAGATTCATTGGATTACAATAGAATCTTACAGTCGAGCCCAGTGCTACCTGAGCCTGGAGGCCAATCAGAAATTCATTGGTTTACAATTGTACCTTGCTGTCTAGCCCAGTGGCTCCTGAGCCTGGTGGCTGATCACATATCCATTGATTTACACCTGAATCTGTCCCCCCAAGCTGCACCTGAGCTGGTGGCTGATCCATTGGATTAGAATTGAACCTCTTTGTCTACCCCAGCAGGGCCTGATTTTGGTAGCTGATTTATTGACTTACAACTGAATCAATCTGTCACCCCAAGCAGCATCTGAGCCTGGTGGTGGATCACAGATTGATAGGATTACAACTAAATCAATCCTTCCAATGTAGCAATTCCTTAGCCTGGCAGCTGATCACAGGCTGATTAGATTACAACAAAACCTAAAAATGGGGAGAAAAAGAAACAGTCCATCATGAAAAGGAAAGGAGGAATCTCTAGAGAGATCACTAAGTGAAACAGAAGAAAGCTAACTATCAGATATGGGATTCAAAAGAATGATGATAGAGAAGCTCAATGAGCTCAGCCAGCTCAAAGAAAACTACAAACAACTTCAGGGGAACTAGAAACAACTCCAGGGAAGCTACAAGGAACTTAACTGAAAACTACATCAGCATTAAAAAGAACTTAGAAACTATCAGTAAGAGCCAGGAGGAAATGAAGAATACATTTTCTTTCATTTTTCTTTTTCTTTTGTTTTTTTTTAATTTTTAGCAGATAAGAGACAATGAAAGGTAAGTTTTTTTTGTTTTTGTTCTTAAATTTTATTGTTTTTGTATTACATCCATACCCTTTTTGCTCCCCTCTGTGCCCCTCCCCACCCACTCATTCCCCCCAAAGTCAATCCCACCTGTTGTCCACGTACATGGTTCCTTTATACTACGTTGTCTAAGCTGCTCCCCTTCTTTGCCTCGACCTCCCCCCTCCCCCCAACCCCATTCCCCCTTACCACTGAAAGCCTATTCCTTGTATTCATATACTTGGTTCTGTTTTGCTTGTTGTTAGTTTTGCTCATTATTGTCCTGTAATGGGTGAGATCATATGATATTTGTCCTTCACTGACTGGCTTATTTCACTAAGCATAATACTCTCCAGTTCCATCCATGTTGTTGCAAAGGGTACAAGTTCCTTCTTTCTTTCCGCTATATAGAATTCC
>PVIW01000958.1:0-124578 GCA_004026585.1 Noctilio leporinus
TGGGCCCTTTGTATATCTTCCTCAGTGAGTTGTCTGTTCAGGTCCTTTGCCCATTTTTTAATTGGGCTGTCTGTCTCCCTGGTGTTGAGTCGCATTAGTTCTTTATATATTTTGGAGATCAGACCCTTGTCTGAGGTATCGTTGGCAATTATGTTTTCCCATACAGTTGGTTCCCTTTGAATTTTGCTGATATTTTCTTTAGCTGAACAGAAACTTTTCAATTTGATATAGTCCCATTTGTTGATTTGTTCTTTAATTTCCTTTGCCCTTGGTGAAGTATCAGTAAACATATTTTTGCGTAGGATATCTGAAAGTTTACTGCCTATATTTTTCTCCAGGACCTTTATGGTGGCACTGCTTATGTTTAAATCCTTTATCCATCTTGAGTTTGTTTTGGTGTATGGTGTAAGTTGGTGGTCTAGTTTTATCTTTTTGCATGCTGCTGTCCAGTTCTCCCAATACCATTTGTTGAAGAGACTGTTTTTACTCCATTGGATGTTCCTTCCCCCTTTGTCAAATATTAGTTGACCATAGAGTCCTGGGTTAATTTCTGGGCTTTCTGTTCTGTTCCATTGATCTACTGACTGTGCTCTTAATCTACTAAATTCCCATTCCGGGGCTTCCATTTCCTCATGTTTAAAGTAAGGTATTGGACAAGATGGTTACAAAGACTTAAAACGCTCATAATCTGTGATAAATAGTAGCTCATTTATCCTTTTTCTTTGATACTTTTCTGAGATACAAGAGTTCATATAAGGTAATGAAAGGAGATATTTAATGAAATGTCCTTGAACTTATTTAAGAAATGACAAATTCCTGTGCCCTGACTCCCCATTTTATAGAAGACTAAAGGAGTGAATTGATTTGCTCAAGTTCACCAACTAGTCAGTCATAAAGCAGAGACTCACAGCACAGCAGTCACTTATCTGTAGACCAGGGCTGGTTTTTTAAACCAGATTTTCCTGACATTGTTTGTTTATTTCTTGTGTTTCTGAAGTTATAACTCCTACATACAGGAGTTGTATTTTTTCTATGTAATTTCCTGTACCTCTCCATCCTATTGCTCCTTGTATGACTGGGAATCCAATAGATACTTAATAAAAATTAATTGATTTTCTTAGTGGCTTTGGCGTTCTTATTGTCTACATTTTTGGTCAACTGGAAGTTTACCCCAAAAGAGAAATGTCACAAATGGTTCTAGAAACTTCTTCAGATTTTCAGAACAGAGGATCTTACATGAGAAGTAAGAAAGATGTCACTTCTGTGGCCTTTCCCCTTAACTCAACACAGCCCTATTTGCATCTCTAACTTGTGTCATCCTGGGTTGGCAGTGCCTCTGCCTTCAAAGACTTTTAAGTTATAGTGGAATTTCTTCCAGTTATAGGAGTAATGAGTCTTCACTGTAGAAAACTTGGAAAATAGAGCAAATGTAGAGAAATACAAGAAAACAGAGTGGTGTTTACACATTTTATAAACTTATGTTCTGATTTTTCACTTGTCTATTTTGATCATAAAAATATAGTTCTAAAGCCCGTAAACTGAAAAATAATTAGTTACTGAGTGAAGATCATTGCAATTAAGAAGCTCAGAGAAAGTTGTTAATGCAAAATACATGAAACTATCTGAAGTTTCACTTAATGGTGTTCATTATAGCTTTAAAAACATAAACCAAGATATTAATTTCATTTTGAAAATCTCTATTTCTTCTGTTGAAGAAATGATGTGAAATAAACATCAGGTGATCAAGCTTTATTGATTTGAATATTTGTTAAAAGGTCACTTGAGAGGACATTTTTCTAAATCAGAAATTAGGAACAAAAAAAGGGAAATTATTTTACAAAACTCTCTCACATTACAACTTCCTTTAAATTAGTGGGATAAAGAGAATGCAATTTGAACAGTTAGGTGATCATCTGAATTTAATTTTCATAAGCCTAAGTTTTTCCTGTGTAAAAGGAAATGATAAAATTGAAAGAGATTTAAATTCCCTTATAGGAAAATATATATGAAAAAGATACATGAATGTATGATAAAATTTATATATAAAGAAGATATATATAAGATGTTTGTGTATATATATATATATATATATATATATATATATATATATAACTGTATTTAACTTAAAAATAAAAATCTTGAATTTTGTTGGTCTTAATTTAGCTGTCAGTGCCAGATAACTAGTAATTATGCTGGCTTCTAAAAATCTTATAAGAAAGAACATTGAATTTGATTAATATTCAGAATACTTGATTCTCATTCTAGCATTGTTATTAATGAATTTCCTTTGCTTGAATAAGCCACTTAGCTTCTCTGGGTTTTCTCATTTTTTAAATAGGCTAGTAAACTAATGTCCAATAAGTTTTATCCAACTCATAAAATATGAATGTAGGACTAATCCAGTTCAATAATTCACTGATGCTATTTTTCCAAGAATTATTTTATCATTCTAATAGTTAAGCAGTGTATTTAATTCATGACGTGTATTTAATTCAACATTTTTAACAAAATTTTGACATTATTTAAGAAATGTGAATAGCCCTGGCTGGTAGCACAGTGGATAAGGCACCGGCCTGTGAACCCAAAGGTCGCAGGTTCGATTCCCCAGCCAAGGCACATAACCAGGTTGCAAACCAGGTCTCCAGTCAGGTCTGTGGCTGGAGGCAGGTGAAACGCAACCACACATTGATGTCTCTCTCCCTCTCTGCCTCTCTCCCTTCCCCTCTTTCTAAAAATAATGAAATAAAATCTTTAAAAAAAAATTATATTTCTAAAAAAAAAAAGTGAACAAAGTAAATGGAAAAATATGTATAATTATACTATATGTAAATATATAGTAAATATATATACTATATGCATATAACATATGCATATAACAAAAAATTATATTTACATATAATTATCATTTTATGGAGAAAAATAAGTAAACTAAATAATTTTATCTCCTATAATTTCTTAATTCCTAATCTTATTTTTCACATCATTATATTTCAAAGATAGATATTTATTAGATCAACTCCTCATCCGTTTATTCAGGCATTCATTTCATATTATCATTTCTAGTAATTCATATGGAGTACCAGATATCAATAATGTTATAGGTACTAAGGATACTGTATGATACCTATATGATTCCTACCTTCTTTCATTTTAAAATCTACTGAGAAAAAAAACATTAATTAGTGATGACACAGAAATATGAATTTGAAATGGTGGTGAAAGCCAAGAAGGTAAAAGAACCAGAACCTAATTTGAATGTGAGTCAGGAAAGATCTCCCCAGAAAAAAAAAAAAGCATTTACAATAAGTCTCCAGGAGTAAGTAAGAATTAAGCAAGTCAGGAAAATGAAAATAAGCATCTAGGAAGAGAGAGCAGCATACATAAACACTGAAAAAGACAAGAGTTCTGGAGATTTGGAATCAATCTAATGATCTGCACCTTATGTGCCTGAGGAGAGCTTATATCTTATTATAAGTATTTTAGTTTTTTTTTTTTTTAAACACTGGAAAATTTGCAATTACATAAGCAAGACAGTAACATTACCAAATTTGCATCTTTTGAAGAGAACTCTTGACATATTGTGAGTCAACTGAAGAAGGGCAAAAGAGAAGAAAACCAGTTAGGGAGTTGGCAATATTTTCAATGAGAAAAATTAAAGTGGTAGCAATGGAAATGGAGAAAGAAACCACAGAAACAGATTTAAATACATTTTGGATAGTAGGCCAAACTTAATATTGGAATAAATAAAACTCGGTAATGGAATAAATATAAGTAGACCAGGAGAGGTAAGTGGCAAAGGTGGTAATCTGACTCATGCGATGTGCAGTAAGGTGGATGAAGGTGGCATTCACTGAGTTGAAGAAAACTAGATGAGAATTATCTTTGGGGGTCTAGAGTTCAGTCTTAATTATGCTTGTAAATCATTTTAAGTAGACAGTTGGATATGTGAGTTTGAAGCTCAGGAGAGAGCCCTGGATAAATAGTAATAATTATCATGAGTAGTATTAAAGCTGTGTATGTGTGCCTGTGTGTGCCTGTGTGTGTGTGTGTGTATAGATGAGAAGAAAATTATGGTGATATTCCCATGAGGGCCCAGGAATTTAAGCATTCAATTTTGAGAGAAAAAGAGGTGTCAGCATATAGAAGTTAGAGAAAGAACAGCCAAAAAAGTGAAAGGAAATCAGGAAACATGGCCTCACAGAAGTCAAGAAAAGACTTTCCTGAAGTTTATCATGGTCAATCTTACTGACTATCAATAAATAGTGGAGTTTGAAAATGGCCCATTGAACTACAAAAGTAATTGAAAGGAATAATAGAGACAAAAGTTGATTGATGAATACATGAAGTGGATTGAAAGGATGTGAAATTAAAGGAATTAAAGAATGCATAAACAGTTAACTTTTTAGAGAAACATGTCTGGGAAAAGGAGAAGAAAAAGTGGTAAATAAAATGGTGAACTGATGATGGATGAGATTTAAAGCAGGTCTAAATGCTATTGTGAAAAGTTCTTAAAAAAAAGATGATCAAAGTTCAAGAGGAATGATGAATAATAATATAAAGCAAACTGTGATATTCCTGAGCCAGCTCTACAAAAGCCTTCTTTGAAAGTCTCTGATTAAGTCTGTATCCTTATCTCATGACACTCCTTCTTTCTCTTCCTTGGCCACACACTAAGAATTCTCCCAGGAATTCCACTTTAGAACTTTTGTACAAGCTATCTTCTTCCAGGAATTCTCTTTCTTTTGCTATTTGCCTGGCTGATTCTTTCCTGTCATTCACGTCTCATTAGGAATGTCCTTCCTGACCATCCACCGAGTCCAAAACATTCTCTAAACTTTTACATGTCTGATTCCTTCTTATGATTCAGGCCTCAGTTTCAGTACCTCCTCATCACCCAAAGAAATTTGGTAACAGCACCCAAACCCACCCACCCAATTGCCCTGTTAATTCTTAGAATAACACTTATGCCACATTTTCTTATTTATATAATTGTTTATGATATATTTAATTCCTTATAGACTGTAGAACCTGTGAAAGTGGGGATTTCATCTTATAATGCCATATCCCTGGAATGTGTGATATTAATTGGCATATAATACACACTCAATAAAAGTTTGAGATTGACCAATAAGTTAAAAGGCAATGTAATATCTAATATCTAGACATTAAAAAACACATTGTTATAAATTTTAATTACATTCAGAACAAACATACAAGTAACAGGGATTTGTGAATCAAGTTATTCTGAAATATTCTAGAGGATTTTAAATTATATAACACTGTATCTCTTATAATAATATTTAACTTTAACTTTCATTTCTCACTTATATACTACCTAATTGCAAAAGAAAGCTTTCCAGAAACACTTTGCTATTAGAAGATAGCCAATCTCATATGAAAAATTGACTATGGAAAATAACCCATTTAGTAAATAAAATATATATGTATAAAATCAACACACTGTTGACCAGTCACAATTAAACTCATGTTTTCAAACCCAAATGTTGGTGACCGATAATGAGTTAACTCATGTTTGCACTTGTATTAGCATATACAATTTTTAAAAGAGAGTAATATAGGATTTTGTAAAAGATTTCTTAATCGTGTTTAATCATGTTTACTTTATTATAAAAACTATTTTTCTAGATAGGCTGGGTTTTATCACAATTTTAGTATTGCAAAAATTTTCAAATATAATGCATCACAATGGTGAAGAATTTTTCAGTGGATATATGCTGATACTTTTTCTGATTGAGTGACTTTGATTTGGAGTATATAGCAATGATGTGGAAGATGCTAGTCTGTCAGAAGATAGTTATGAATCTGATATTAGACTACAAAAATGGCAAAAAGAAATGTGATAGAATCTGATAGTGAAAGTGATTTTAAAGAAGAGTGGACAGAAAATGACAATACACCAATCCTGGAGGATTATACAAATATTTCTGATATAATTGTTGAACTTAGTGATCCACGGAGTATCAGTGATGAATTTACTTTGATAGTGATTTTTTAAAATTAAATTGCTCCTCAAACCAATCTATACTACTGCCCAATGGAAAAGCTTCATGAAACATCTGCTAAAACTTTACCATGCACGGAAGTTACTACTAGTAATATGAAGAAGTTTCTTGGTTTATTGATATTCATGGGACAAAAAAACATCACATTGGAGAGATTACTGGTCAATGGACCCTTTGCTTAAAGTGCCCATATTTTCTAAAACTATGACCAAATGAGGTTCAAGCAAATCCTTACTTTTTTTTTTTTTTCATTTTAGTGATAATTCACAAGCTACATCTAATGAAGACAAAGTTTACAAAATTAGGCCTCTTTTGAATTACTTTATTTCAAAATTTCAATCTTTGTATAGCCCTAAATAAGAGTTATCCCTAGATGAAGCCATATAGAGGGTGTATCAGCTTCAGAACATATAATCCAACAAAGGTGAGAAAATATGCAATTTTAATGAGAATGCTTTGTGGAAGTGAACTAGCTACATTTGCAGTTTTGAACTCTAGTCTGGTGAAGGCAAAAAGCTATAAGAAACTATATTCTCCATCTTAGAGCCATATTTTTATTCTTGGCATCCTGTTTACCAGGATAATTACTATAACAACATGTATGCTGCTGAAGTATTATTCGAAAACACTTGTCTATGGTACTGTGAGGGAGAACCATGGCTTGCCAAAAGAACTAAAAGAAAAATCAAAGAATCTTTAGAGAGGGAAATGACATTTTTACTGAAAGGACACATTCTTAATCATGTGGAAAGAAAAAAGACTAATACATATGATCTCAACTATTCTCTATGCTTCTATGAAACATACTAGAAAGTGAAAGAGAAATTTTAGGGATGACAGTTAAACCCACATGCATACTAGATTACAACAAATTCATGAAAGGGGTCATCGAGCAGACCAGTATTTGGTGAACAACAGTGTCTTATGAAAAAGTTTAAAATGGTGTAAAAAGGTAGCATTCTTTTTGATCCATTGTGCTTTATTTAATGCATTCAAAATTTACTCTAACTACAATTTACAAAATAAAATGAGATACAAAAATTTCTACTCAAAGTTGCTAGGGAATGGATAACCAATGATTCAAATGAATATAGCAAAGAACATGGCACTTCTTTCAGTACCTCTAAAAGAGCTCCTTACAAAGGTTCATCTTTAAGGCTTTCAGGAAACTAAAGGACCACGTTTTAGGGAAAATAGACACTGGTATAAAAAAGAATCCCATTAGAACATGTAGAGTGTGCTCTTCAAAAGGAAAGCACAGTAAAACTGCATAGCATATATTTGCAAAACATGTATTGTGTACCATTGCATGTAAATGAATGCTATACAGTTTGTTATTAAAAGTTGTATAGAAGATATGTACAAAGTTTAATTTCAATACATTATGTATAAATAAAGTATATTGAAATTTATTTAGATTGTTTCATTTCCATATTCAGTTACAAAAAATAGCCAGTGACATGGGATAGCTTTTGTATAAAATTGCTGGCCAACAATGGGTTAAGAAGGTGAAACATTCAGCAAACATTTACTAAGCCATACCTTACCCTAGTCCAGAGATTTTCAACTGCTATGCTATAAGAATTTTTAAAACGTGAAAACCCTGGCTGATGGCACAATGGATAAGGCTCTGGCCTGAGAACCCAAAAGTCCCTGGTTCCATTCCCCAGCCAGGGCACATAACCAGGTTGCAAGCCAGGTCTCCAGCCAGGTCCATAGGTGGAGACCGGTAAAAGGCAACCATACATTGATGTCTTTCTCCCTCTCTGCCTTTCTCCCTTCCACTCTCTCTAAAAATAATAAATAAAATCTTTAAAAAGGAAGAATTTTTAAAACATGAAATACTTGACTATTCTATCAGGGGCAGTGATGTCTTTTCCCTTAGATTGTCAAATTCAAAAATTGATGACAGCCAATACAACAATAGCCATCCTTTGTGAGTGAATCAAAATTATATCTATATTTTTATCAGATCACCAAAAATATAATACACTTTTGGTGTGCTATGGAATTTTAGTAATTAGTTTGTGTGTTCTATGAGATAAAAAAGATTGATAATTGCTCCCTTCAGTATATGGATTCAAAAGTTAATAAACTACAGTAGACTGATCTCTGTTAACTCAAAGATGAGAGTGAATAAAATACAGAAGTTAATACCATGCTTTAAAAAACACTATAGAATTTAAACAAATAATAAGGGTCAGTTAGTTTTTAACACCTCAGGGACACGAGCCCTCACTCACCTGAATTTAGACAATACAAAAATACTTTTCTTTCTTCTAGGGGTGAATGATTAATATGAAGTTCAGTCACCTGGAATATAACCCCTTACCTCAAATTAAGTGAGAATCTTTTTCACTAAAAAAGGAAGAAAAAGAAGACTATATTTGGTGCCAGTGTTTCATGGAAGCAATTAAGCTTTGGCTGTAACAGGAGGAGTTTGCCATTAGAAAAGAGGCATAACAAAGAAAAAAATGCTGTGCTCAATGATTGTGCAATGTCAGCTTATTATTTCTGGAAGGCTCTACAGATGAGAAAATGGCTCTTCCTGAGTTGTAGGAAAGGAGTGAAACCAAGTAACTCAGAAAGCACTGAAAAAGAACACTGGAGAAAATAATAGAAAAATAAACAGCAATACAAATTGTATTGAACTAAATGTGACCTTCGGAAAAGAAAGGAACATTTTGCATTACTAAGAATATCTTATCACACAGCCTTCTAAGAAAGAATTAAATAATCTCCATATTTTCTCACTTAGTTAAGCAAATATGTATGGCTTGCTCTAATAAAAAAATTATACTTTCTACTTATGTTATACAATATTATGGAGAGATAATACAGGTTCCTCAAAGTCATTTCACCTTTTTTTTAACCTAATTTTATTTATTTTTAAATTTTTTATTAAATTTATTGGGGTAATATTGGTTAATAAAATTGTGTAGGTTTCAGGTGTAGAATTCTAATATATCACCTAATATATTCTATTGTGTGTTCACTATCCAAGTTCATCTCCTTTCATCATCATTTATCTCGCCCTTTATCCTCTTTTACCTCCCTCCACCCCACTTTCCCTCTGGTAATCACTATACTATTATCTATGTCTACAGGTTTTTTCATTAATCCCCTACCTTTTTCACCCAGCCCACCAAAGTCCCCCTGGTCTCCCCCCCCCCACAACAGTCTGTTCTCTGTAACTATGAGTCTTTTTCTCTTTGTTTATTTAGTTCATTAGATTTCACATATAAGTTAAATCATATGGTATTTATTTTTCTTTGACTGGCTTATTTCACTTAGCATAATACTCCCCAGGTCTAGTCATGCTGTCACAAAAGGGAAGATTTCTTTCTTTTTTATGGCCAAGTAATATTCCATTGTATAAATGTACCACCACTTTTTTATTCACTCATCTTCTTATGGGCGCTTGGACTGCTTCCATACCTCCGTTATTGTAAATAATATTGCAGTGAATATAGGGATGCTTATGTTTTCAAATCAGTTTTTCAGGTTTCTTTGGCTATATTTTCAGAAGTACAGTCGCTGGGTTGTTTTCACAATGGCTGCACCAATATGCATTACCACCAACAGTGCATGAAGATTCCCATTGCTCCACATTTTCTCTAACACTTGTTTGTTGATTTATTGATGATAGACATTCTTACAGTTGGTGTTAATTTGTACCTCATTGTGGTTTTAATTTGCATCTCTGATGATAAGGGGCGTTGACCATCTTTTCATATATATATTTTTCATCTGTATGACCTCTTTAGAGAAGTATCTGCTCAGGTCCTTTGTTCATTTTTTAATTGGATGTTTGTTTTTTCGGTATTGAGTTTTATAAGTCCTTTATAAATTTTGTTTATTAACCCCTTATCAGATGTATCTGTGAATATGTTATCCCATTCTATAGATTGTCTTTTTATTTTGTTGATAACTTTCTTTGCTGTGTAATCTCTTTTTAGTTTAATGTAGTCACATCTGTTTATTTTTTTCCTTTGTTTCTCTTGCCTGAGGAGACATATCAGAAAAAATACTGCTCTAATAAATATCTCAGATTTTACTGCCAATGATTTCTTCTAAGATTTTTATGGTTTAGAGTCTTCTTATATTAAAACATTTAAGTCATCTTGCATTTATTCTTGTGCAGTTTTGCATGTATCTTTCCAGTTTTTCCAACATTATTTATTGAATAGACTATCTCTATCCCATCATATGTTCTTACCACCTTTATGAATATAAACTGACCATAAAGGCATGGGTTTACTTTTGGGCTTTCTATTTTATTCCATTGCTTTATGTGTCTGCTTTTTGCCAGCCATTCTTGTTTTAATGTTCATAAAATTTACCTGTGAAGCCATCCCATCAAGGATTTTTGTTTGTTAGTAGTTTTTTGATTACTGCTTCAATTTCAGTGGTTGTACTCTGCCTATTCAGATTTCCTGATTCTTCTAAATTTAGTTTTGGAAAATAGCTTATTTCTAGAAATTTATCCATTTTGCCCAGCTTGTCCAATTTGTTGGCATAGAATTGTTCATAGCATTTTATTATAATGCTTTGCATTTCTGTGGAGTCAGCTGTTATTTCTTTTATTTCCTCTTTTATTTATTTGGGTCTCCTCTCTTTTCTTTCTTGATGATGCTGGTTAAAAGTTTGTTTATTTTTCCCTGGCTGGTGGCACAGTGGATAAGGCCCTGACCTGGGAACCCAAAAGTCACTGGTTCGATTCCCCAGCTAGGGCACATAACAAGGTTGCAAACCAGGTCTCCAGCCAGGTCCATGGCTGGAGGCAGGTGAAAAAGGTATCCAGACATTAATGTCTCTCTCCCTCTCTCCCTTCCCCTCTTTCTAAAAATAATAAATTAAACATCTTTTTAAAAAGTTTGTTAATTTTGTTTAATTTGTCTAAGCATCATCTCTTGGTTACATTGGTCTTTGTATCATTTCTTAACTTTATTTCATTTATTTCTGTTCTGGTGTTTATTATTTCTTCTGTCATATTCATTTTGGGCTTTGTTTATTGTTCTTTTTCTAGTTCCTTAAAGTATAAATTTTGATTGTTTATTTGACATTTTTCTTGTTTCTTAAGGTAAGCCTGTAATGCAATAAATTTTCCTCATAGGGCTACTTTCACTGTGACCCATACAATTTGATTTGTTGTGCTCTCATTTTCATTTGTTTCAAATTATCTCCCTTTATCTCTTTTTAACCCATTTATTATTTAGTAACATGTTATTTAGCTTCCATGTCTTTGTATATTTTTCAGTTTTTTTATGTTATCAATTTCTAATTTCATATCATTATGGCCAGAAGAGATGCTTGATATGATTTCAACCTTCTTAAATTTATTGAGGCATATTTTGTGTCCTAACATGTGGTCTATCCTATAAAATTGTTTCAGTTGCACTTGAAAGCTGTATTGTGTGCTGCTTTGAGATGAATGCTCTGAGAATATGAAATCTATCTAATCTAGTTTGTCACTTAAAGGCACTGTTTCAGTGTCTATCTTCTTTCTGCAAATTCTATCCATTTATGTAAAGGGGTATTGAAATTACCTCCTATAAGTGCATACTGATGATCTCTCTCTTTATGTGCATCAAGACTTGCTTTATATATTTAGGTGTTCAAATGTTGTGTGCATAAATGTTTACAAAGATTATATCCTCTTATTGGATTGCTCCTTTCATTCTTCTGTAGTGTCCTTTTTTTTTTTTTTTTTTAAGATTTTATTGATTATTTTTAAAGAGAAGGGCAGGGAGGGAAGAAGAAAGGAAGAGAAACATCGATGTATGGTTGCCTTTCACCTGCCTCCAGCTATGGACCTGGCTTGCAACCTGATTATGTGCCTTGACTAGGGAATCAAACCAGGGACTTTGGGTTCACAGGCTGGTGCCTATCCACTGAGCCACCAGCTAGGGCTAGTGTTTTTCTTTTCCTCTTACAATAGCCTTTGTTTTAAAGTCTCTTTTGTCTGATATAAGTATTGCTACCCTAACTTAAAAAAAATTATTTACATGAAATACCTTTTCTATATCTTTACATTTAGTTTGTTTATTTCATTCTGAAGTGGGTCTCTTGTAGACAGCATATTTATGAGTCTTCTTTCCTTATGCATTAAGCTACCCATTTTTTTTTTAGTTGGAGCAGGAGTCCAAAGGGTGGGGTTATTTCATTCCCTTAGGTTGATCCTGTAAGGAGAGTGTTCTACCCCAGAAAGATGACATCTTTGGTGCAGGAGTGGGGCTCAGCACAAGGGTCCTAGCAGCTGTTGTGGTTCTCTACCCAGAGCCACACACCTCAATCTTTTTTTACACAACTCCAGCTCACTCCACCCTTCCTCTGTCAGAGCTCAGAGTGAGTGGCTATTAACAAAATTATGTACATTAGCCTTTCATGAGAGTGCCCGTGTCCCTAGCAGACTCCTGTCCCTCTGTGCAGACATAATTTCTACTGATTTTCATAGGCAAATATTATGTGGGCATTTCTTCAAGGAGCAGGGGCATTGAACTGGGTAGCCTGGCTGGGGGTTAAGACCTAAGCTTCATAGGGGGACCCCCCAGAGTTGAGCTATCCCTCCAGAACCTCATCAGCTGCTGCCCATGGGAGCAAGATCAATTGTTTTTGCATCTCCATCCTTCCCAAGTCTGCATTTGAATTCTGTAAATGCTTGGTTATAAGACTTATGTTCAGCTAGACTTCAGTTGCTTATTCAGGTTGATGGCTCTATATTTTAGTTGTAATTCCAGTGTGGTTCTGGGAGGATATGAATGTAACATATGCCTAGTCTACCTTCATCTTAAATCTTCATCAAAGTCTTTCTTTTTAAAAAGTATTTGAGAGAGGGAGAGAGGGAGGGAGAGAGGGAGGGAGAAAGGGAGGGAGAGAGCAAGAGAGAGGAAGAGACATTGATGAAAGAGACATTGTTGTTCCATATATTTATGCATTCATTGGTTGATTTTCATATGTGCTCTGATGGGAGATAAGACCATCAACCTTGGTGTAGGGGGACAACATTCTAACCAACTAAGCTACCTAGCTAGGGGTTATTAAAATTTTTCTTAAAGACCAAGAATAAAAACTAAAAATAATTATTGGAAATGTTTGTGTGCTTGAAATTTTTTTCGTTCAAACATTTTTTGGGTGTTTATAGTCTCTCTCAAATAACTGGAAAGCACTATTATAAGCATGTCTCAGTCAAATGTGAAACATATGAATAGACATATTTATTTGAGGAAACATAATTTGCCTTCTGAAGGCAAAATTGCTGTATCTATTTAGATATCATTTATCAACTTTTCAGTGGAAAGAATGAGACAGAAACATGGGGAGAATCTATAAAATCTGAGTCCAGAGGTTTTCTTTCTTTCTTTCTTTCTTTCTTTCTTTCTTTCTTTCTTTCTTTCTTTCTTTCTTTCTTTCTTTCTTTTTTTTCTTTCTTCCTTCCTTCTTTCTTTCTTTCTTTTTAAAACTACTTTTTTTTAAAAAAAATTTATTATTTTTCAGAAAGAGGGGAAGGGAGAGAGGCAGAGAGGGAGAGAAATGTATGGTTGCCTTTCACCTGCCTCCAGCTACAGACCTGGCTGGAGAATTGGCTTGCAACCTGGTCATGTTGCCCTGGCTGGGAATCAAACCAGCAACATTTGGGTTCACAGGCTAGTGCCTTATTCACTGTGCCACCAGCCAGGGCTAAGTCCAGAGGTTTCTGAATGAAAAACAAGTATTCTTCTAAGTGCTGCTTCATATAGAGTTAATACAACAGAATTCAAGCATTTTTAATGATTAGTATAAAATTTAGCTCATAAGTTATAAATTTTCAAAATATTTAAAAATCCTGATGAGTAAGATATCTTTCAAAAATTTATATGAAACCAAAAATGACCCTGAATCACCTCAGCAATTTTGAGAGAGAAGAGCAAAGTTGGAGGGATCACAATACCTGATGCAAATTATACTACAAGGCCATGGTAATCAAAATAGTCTAGTACTAGCATAAGAACAGACATAGATCAATGGAACAGGATAGAGAAACCAGAAAGAAACCCTATATATCTCTATGGTCAATTAATATTTGACAAAGAGGCACAAGCAAACAATGGGGTAAAATTACCCTATTTAATAAATGGAGTTGGGAGAACAGGACTGGTACCTGCCAAAAAGTGAAACTAGACCATATACCAGAATAAACTAAAAATGGATAAAAGATTTATGAGTCATGATACCACAAAAGTTGTAGCAGAAAACATAAACAGTGATGTTTCAAATATCCCACTTAGCAATGCTTTTGCCAATATATCTCCTAGGGTAAGGGAAGTAAAGGAAAAAAATTGACAAATGGAACTACATCAAATCAAAAAATTTTTTGTAAGGCTAAAGAAACCATCATCAAAATTAAAATGGAATTGACTGTATGGGAGAACATATTCACCAATGATAAATTGGACAATGTTTAATTTCCAAAATATATAAAGAACTAAGACTAGTCGACACCAGGAAGACAAACAATCCAATTAAAAATTGGGCAAAAGACCTGAATAGACACTTCTTCAAGGAGGACATATAGATAACTCACAGACATATGTAAAAATGCTCAATACCACTAGCCATCAGAGAAATGATAATTAAAGTCACAATGAGATTTCACCTTATACCTGTCAAAATTGTTATCATTAATTAATCAATAAACAAGTGCTGACAAGAAGTGAAGAAAAGGGAACCCTCTGCATTGTTGCTGGTAATGTGGACTGGTGCAGACACTGTGGGAAAGTATGGGAAAACATTTTCTTTAATTTAATTTTTTTCCTCAAAAAATTAAAATTGAAACTGCCTTTTGACCCAGTAATTCCATTGCTGGGAGTATAACCTAAGAATCCTGAAACAACAGTTCAAAAGAACTTATGCACCCCTTTGTTCATAGCAGCGCTGTTTGCACTAGCCAAGTGCTAGAAACAGCCTAAAGATCTGTCAGTATGTGAATGGATTAAAAAACTGTGTAAATGTGGTACATTTACACAACAGAATACCATGAAGCAGAAAGAAGGAATTCCTATCTTTTGCTACAGCTTGGTTGGAACCAAAGACGATTATGCTAAGTGAAATAAGCCTGTCACTGAAAGACAAATACCATATGATCTCACTTATAAGGGGCATCTAATGAACAAAATAAGCTAATGAGCAAAACAGAACCAGAGACACGGAATCATGGCACATACTGACAGCTGCCAGAGGATAGGAGGTGGGGAGGAGGAATGGTGAAAAGAAGGGGAAGGGATTAGTCAAAGAACATGTATGAATGACCCATGGACATGGATAATGGCATGGGGATTGACTCTGGGAGCAGGGAGTGGGCTGGTCAGAGGAGGGTAAAGGGGAAAAATTGGGACAACGGTAATAGAGTAAGAATTTAAAAATAAGTAAAAATAGTAATGAAAAGAAGTATAAATACAAATTTGTCAACATTAAACTAGTGAAAAATCTTTCTAAACCTTCCAAGGAAACTTTGAATCATTAATGCAGTGCTAATTCTTTTATCAATATTTTACCCTAGTAAACCAGTGACATTTATGCATTAAAACATAAGCTTTGGCTGAATTTTGTTTTGCTCACTGTGTATCTTGGGGAGAGTGAAAAAAACGTTTAAAAAAAAAAAACAAAAAACATCTTGCTTTAATATGCCTAGCCAGTTGTAATATGTTTTACAAGTTTGAACCCAAAAATGTGGTATGCCTTCAAGTTATTGTTTAAATAGTCTGAGGGTACAGGTTTTAGGAGCACATTATTTATTTCCCCATATTTATGATCTCTACACATTTTATATGTAGTTTTTTTGTGAAGAATTTTTTTGTCTTTACCTTGAGCTGTGTTTGTACTAGGCCATAAAATCAAGTGATGACCCAGTGGAATCAATTGGCACATTAAAGAGATTCCAAAAATTAGTGCGGACCAAAAAAGCCAGCATCTCCAGGCTGGATGAGAGGAAACGTTCATTAATAAGTATCCGTAAGTAAAAATTTAATGAGCTGATAAGCATACTTTGGGGAAGAATCAGTGTAATATACATTACCATTTTATAAAGCCTAAGTAATCATTAAATATTGAGTTTATTTTTCATTGCCAAGTTGTTTGTAAAAGATACCCTCACCCTATTCCTGAATTTTACCTTACACCTCTGCCCCACCCCATTTCTCCATCCCTTTGGGATCAGGCAAAAGGATAGTGTGAGAGAAAGTTATGGGTGATGATCATCAAAGCAATAAGGGTCAGTGGTGATCTCTGTTTCCACTTTTTAGCCACAGAAAACAGTATTTTTTTAATTTTGATGTGAGTACAGCAAATCTGAATGTCATAATATGCAACTTAAATTTTTACTTACAAAAAAATGCCTTAATAATCATAACCTTTTGCTTATACCAGTTAAACATTTGAACCCACAGAAACATTGATGACATGGTGCAATTTATTATGGGTAATATGTATTTTTATTTTCTGTAACTGGTTTTACATATTACTAGAATTTCATCTAACCTTTCACCACATGTAAATATACGAGGTCTGTCCCAAAAGCATTGGCCACATAAATTATTTTAATTGTATTGATACTGGCTTGAAAATTTTGGGGCAGACCTCATAGGTCTCACTAATCAAGTTAATAGTACTAAAGAAATATCTTTTACTTTTATTTTCTGTCTTGTTCTTACTTTTGCAAAAATATTTTACTATAAGATATATTATATGCATAAATCTCTGCAGATTGATATTAAAATAGAAAATTTCAGAGTACCAATAAGATTTCAGCGCATATCTTCTGAATTTCATTCTTTCAAGTAAGGCAAAGATTTCTTTTGCTTCTTTATGTTGCTCTCTTATATACACAGTCCCCCAAAATTATAAATATTGAACAATAGGAGCACACTATATCATTCTTAGATGTAGGGAATTTTTGAAATTGTTGTTTCTCAAATATCATTCAGCATACTATTTGCAGGTGACTTTCAGCCATTCTAATCAAACTGACTTTAATCACTAAATATGGTCCAAATTTTTAGGTAAATAAATCTTTTATAAAATAAATCATTTATTATGTAAAAGCTTACTCTTTAAAAATGCTATTACATGTTATTTTACTAAATGACTTTATGGTTTATCCTCTGATATTCATTCATTTCCATTATGTAAAATGAAGCATAATATCCATAATTCTAACATGTACAAAATTATTACACACTTACTTGTCAACTTATTTTTCTTTATCACTCAGAAGATGAAGATAAAAAACCCTTAATTTCCTGTATGAAACTATCCAAATCTCAAGAAAATAAAGTTAATAATGTTAGCTCAAGAATAAAAGAAGAAATGGAGTTCAGATTGGATTCTCTGTCTGCATCACTGGTTGGAGCCAGCACTTCAACTGGGTGTAGTGTGGCAGGGATGTTACCACTCAGTGAAGGTGAAGTTCAGATGTTTAACAATTGGAAACCTCTTCCAGAAAAAACACTTTGGACACATTTTGATTTGGAAATTACCCAAGTAGGACCCCAGAACAACTGTTTTTGCTATAACCACCACCCACATTTCAAGTCTTCTTGTACCGATATGGATCTCTCACATTCGTGGGTAAGTCTTTAAACTACAGAAATGTATGGTTTTATCTAGATGTTTGTACTGGCAGGAGAGAAACAGATAACAAAAGTGCTAATCAGTCAAATTTTTCAGTGTCAGGAAAGTTACCAGAGCTAAAGTTTTCTTTCCAAGTAGTAATGCAGCTCTTGTGCCTTTTGCTATCATGTTACTATTGCATATATTTCCTTTTTCCCTTTTTTAATGTTTTGATTCTTTTTATTGTATTCTTTTCCCATTACAATGTATCCCTATAACAGTCTCTTCCACCTACACCCCCCCCCCTTCTCATTCACAATCATTTCACTGTTGTTGGTGTCCATGGGTACTTTTTCTTAATTCCATCTATCCATTACCCACAGACCTCACCCCCACCTCATCCCCAACCCCCAGTACTCATCCTGCTCTCCATCTATGATGCTGTCTCTATTTTGCTTGTTAGTTCAGTTGTTCATTAGGTTCTATGTCAGTGAGATAATACGGTATTTGTCTTTCTCTGACTGGCTTATTTCATTTAGCATAGAGTTCACCAGGTCTATCCATACTGTCACAAAAGGTAAAATCTTCACTTTTTTAATAGCTGAGTAGTATGGTACATTGTGTAAATGTACCATAACTGTTTTTTCACTCATCTACTGATGGACACAAAAGTGTTATGTTTTGAAATAAATTTATTCTTATATGTAAATACATAAGCATAGTCATTTTTTAAATTGTTCAAAAAAAGCCTCCATTTGCTTCATTAATAGATTCGATCTGACTTTGGAATCTTGAGCACACTTTCATTAGCTTTTCTTTACCCATGGACAACATCGTGTTTTCAATCTTAGCTTTAACCGCCTCTTTATTGGAATGAGGTTGTTTATTAACTTCTCTTTCACAAATGCTGTATACATTATAGTCTAAAGTATTTGCATCTGGTGAACTAGGCCGCCAAATTTTCTTTGACCAGAATTTAGGAACATTGACACTGAGAAATTCTCACACCATTTTGGCATTATGTGTTGGTGCACTATCTTGTTGGAAGATAAAATGACATCCATTTGTGACTTGCTTCATCCATGGTATAGCTACTTCTCTCAAAATGTCAAGGTAAACACCCTGGATCTTCACTAATGATCTCTTGGATTATATGCACAATATCTGGACTTGTGCAATCCTTGTATACCTTATGCATTTTCCTTATTGGTGTGGCAACATCAGGATCAGCATTATACACCTTCTTCACATTGTAAACTGTACATAAAGGGATGTTTTGAAGTCTTCAACTTCCTTAGCAGTTCGCCCTGCACACAGTCCAGAAACTATGGTTGCTCTAACCTTGTATTTCTTCGACATGATGGTTGCTCTCAGAATTTAACACTTTGTATCTGAAACAATGATGTTAAACTATAACCTTAGAAACATAGTTTTTCAAATTAATGAGAAGCATGTGAAATAAGGAGATGCAAAATTATTGCCCATTGATTGTGTGCACCCTGTGTATATTTTTTGCATATATATGTCTAATTTTCCCAGCACCATTTTAAAAAACAAATGATCTTTAGTGCATTAGATTTGCTTCATTGGTCTAATATTAATTGACTAGAAAGGCATGGGTATATTTCTGGACTCTGTTTTGTTTCATTGAACTACATGTATATTTTTATACTGTTACTGTGCTGTTTTGGTTACTGTGACCTTATATAATTTGGTATTAGATAGCATGATTCCTCCTTTGATTTTTTCCCCAAGGTTTCAGTTGCTATTCAGGGCCCTTTGTGGTTCCCTATGAATTACTGAAATATTTGTTTTAGACCTATGAAAGAAGTCATCATTGATATTTTGATAAGAATTGCATTGAATCTATAGATTGCTTTGGTTAATATGGGCATTTTAATGATATTAGTTCCTCCTATCCATGAACATGGATATGCTTCCACTTATCTGTGTCTTCCTCATTTTCTTCCTTCAGTATCTTATAATTTCTAAGCACAGCTCTTTATATTCTTGGTGAAATTTATTTCTAGTTATTTTATTCTTTTCAAAACAATAATGAATGGGATCATTTTCTTAATTTCACTTTCTTTCACTTTCATAATTGGTGTATAAAAACAATTGATTTCTGGATATTAATTTTGTATCTTGTTATTTTACTGAATTCATTTATTAGTTATAGTAGTTTCTTGGTGGAATCTTTAGGGTTTTCTTTATATAGTATCAAGTAATCTGTAAATAATGACCAATTTAGTCTTCCTTTCTATTTAAAATGCCTCCTATCTCGTCTTCTTGTCTGCTTGCTATAGCTAAGACTTCCAATACTACCTTGAATAAGAGTGGTGAAAGCAGGAATCCTTGTGATGTTTCTGATCATTAGGGGAACTCTTGTACATTTTGCCCCTTTATGTATAATGTTGGCAGTGGGTATGTCATATATGGCCTTTATTACATGGAGGTATGTTCCCTCTATTTCCAGTTTGTTGAGAGTTTTTGTCACAAGTGGATGATGAATTTAATCAAATGCTTTTCCTGCATCTATTGATATGATCATGTGGTTTATAGCCTACATTTTGTGATGTACTATGTTTATTTATTAGCAGATGTTGTAATCACCTTGCATTCCTGATATGGTGTGTGATCTTTTTGATGTATTGCTATATTCATTTTGATAATATTTTGTTAGGAATTTTAGCATCACTGTTCATCAGGAATATTTGACTATAATTTTCTTTCTTTGCAGTTTCTTTATCTGGCTTTGGAATTAGGATAATGATGACCTTATAAAATGAGCTTGAGAGTTTTCTCTTCTCTCAAATGTTTTGAAATAGTTTGAAAAGAAGAGGTATTAGTTCTTCTATGAATGTTCAGTGAAATTCATCTGTGAAGCCATGTGTCTCAGGGCTTTTGTTTGTTGGGATGTTTAAATTAAAACATCAATTTTATTCATTTTAATCTGTCTGTTCAGATTCTCTGATTATTCCTGATTTAGTCTTGGAAAATAATATGTTTCTAGGAATTTATCCATTACGTCCATGGGCATAGAGTTGTCTGCAACATAATTATAATTTTTTTGTATCTCTTTGATGCCAATTTTTACTTCTCCTATTTCATTTTTATTTCATTTATTTGGGCCTCTATCTTTCTGTTTTCTTGATGAGTCTAGTTAAAGGTTTGTCAATTTTGGTTATCTTTTCAAAGAACCAGCTCCTGGATTTATTGATCTTTTGTATTGTTTTTTTAAACTCTATTTTTGTTCTATCTATATTATTTCCCTTATTCTAATCACTTTGGACTTTTCTTCTTGTTCCTTTTCAAATTCCTGTAAGTGTAAAGTAAGGTTATTCTTTTGAGCCTTTCTTTATTTTTCTTGAAATAGGCCTGTAATGTTATGAATTTCCCTCTAAGGGCAGTTTTCCTTGCGTTCCATAGACTCTGGGTTGTTCTCATTTTCATTTGTTTCAAGGTATCATTTGTTTCTTCCTTGATCTCATTGCTAAACCATTTATTGTTTAATAATATGTTATTTAGCCTCTGTGTCCTTGTGTATTTTTCACTTTTCTTCTTGTGATTGATTTCTGGTTTCATAATATTATGGTCAGAGAAGATACTTGATATGATTTCAATATTCTTAAATTTGTTGAGACTGTTTTGTGTCTTAATATATGGTTTATCCTAGAAAATGTTTTATGTGGGCTTATGAAGAATATATTCTTCTGCTTTAGGGTGAAAATCTCTGATGGTATTAATTAGATCCATTTGGTCTCATGTGTTATTTAAGACTGACAATTCCTTGTTGATTTTCTGTGCTTTTATGTTGGGTCCATAAATGTTCACTAGGATTACTTTTTCTTGTTGGATTGTTCCCTTGATCATTATGTAGTTTCCCTTTTTGTCTCTTACTATAGCCTAGGTTTTAAAGTCCACTTTTAAGGTATAAATATTACTACCCCAACTTTCTGTCGCTTTTTCATTTGCATGAAATATCTTTTCCATGTCTTTACTTTTAGTTTCCATGTGTATTCTGTAGTGGTTTTCTTGTAGACACTGTGTATATAGTTGTTTTTTTTTTTTTTTTAATCCATTCAGCTACCCTATACCTTCTATTGGAGTATTTAAGCCATTTACATTTAAAGTGATTAATAATAGATACATATTTATTATCATTTTTCTATGTTTATCTTTTTTTCTTTTTCTTCTTCATCTTAAAGCTAGCCTTTTAATATTAGTTGTAATTCTGATTTTATGGTAACAAACTCCTCTATCTTTTTCTCCTCTGGGAAGCTCTTGGTTTCTCCTTCAATTTTAAATGATACCCTTTCTGAGTAAATAGACTTAGCTTTAGATTCTTACTTTTTATCACTTAGAATATTTCTTGCCAATCCCTTCTGGCCTGCAATTCTTCTGTTGAAAAATCAGATTACAGTTTTATGGGAGCTCCCTTGTAGGTAACAAACTGCCTTTCTCTTGCAGCTTTTAAATTACTTCCTTGTCTTTAAGCTTTGTCATTTTAATTGTTCTATGTCTTGGTATTTCTTTGAGTCCATCTTGTTTGGGGCTCTCTGTGCCTTCTGGACTTTTGTGTCTTTTTCCTTCTCCAGGTTAAGAAGTTTTTAGTCATTATTTCTTCAAATAGGTTCTCAGTCCCTTATTTCCTCTTTTCTCCTCTGCTACCCCTATGATGTGGATATTGTTATACTTCCTGTTATCCCAACATCCCTTAAATAATGGAATTTTCATATTTCCTGTTCTGATTAGGTGGGTTTTTTAACCTTGTCTTCCAAATCACTAATTTGATCCTATGCTTCACCTAATCTACAACATATTCCTTCCAGGGCACTATTTATTTCAGATATTGCAAGTTGTAGTTCTGCATGGTTCTTTTTATGGTTTCTGTGGGTATTTTCAATGCTGTTGAGTATCCTTATAATCATTATTTTGAACTCTATGTCTGATAAATTGCTTGCTTCTATTTTACTTAGCTTTTCTTTTGGAAAATACTTTTGGTCTCCCATTTGGGACCTGTTACTTTTTCTTTCCATTTTGGCCACCTCTTTGCATTTGTTTCTATGTACTAGATAGCTCTGCAAAGACTCTGGTGCAGTCCTATGTCAGATGCCATTTGTGACTGGTCCTGGGCGATCTGGAGTCATAAATGATCCACAGCTTATGGTTCCCTCTGCTGGGCCTGCATACGTGCAGAAAAAAACAAGCTGTGCACCAAGGCTGGCTTTTACTTGCACTGGGCCCAGCAAAGGGTTCCCTAAAATCCCAAAATAACCAGAGATTTTCCACTGGCTGCAGGCTGTTTGTTATGCTTTGTCACTGAGAAAGCTGCTGGCTATACTCCTCAGCAGGATTTAAATTCCACCATGTGGTGCAAGAAGTATTCCTGCAGGTGGAGCTATTGATTCCCCCAGGGCTGATGCCAAATGGAGGGGAGTGTTCTGCCTGAGAGAAAGATTTCTCCTGCAGTGTGGGGAATGTCTGATTACAGGGATAGTGGTGGCTGACCCTTTAGCTCTCTCCCTAGAACCAGCAACCCCTGACTGCCCTCATTTGGCTCCAGTCTGCTCTGCTCTACCCTCACTGGAGCCCAGGTTTTTGGCTCTTTAAGAGGGTGGCTGCATCTCTAGCCATCTCTCTGTGGTGGAAAGAAACACTGCTGCTTTAACAGCATCTTATGTGAGCATCTTTCCTGATCCAGGCTGGGGAGCCTAGTGTAGGTTTAGACCCCACACTTCTCAGGGGGATCTTGCCTAGTCACTGAAATTCCTCTGGAGCTTCAGCTATTACCCTTCATAATCAGTTTCAATGTGGTGATGTGGTTTCTTCTATAAATTCTTGGTTTGAAGACTTTACTCCTGATAATCTTCAGTTGGTTATGCAGGGTGATTTTTCTATTACTTAGTTGTATTTCCAATTTCATTCTGGGAGGAGGTTAGATTTTATTTATTATTTGCAGAGAGAAGGGCAGGGAGGAAAGAAGAAAGGGAGAGACATCAAAGCATGGTTGCCTTTCACCTGCCTTCAGCTACAGACCTGGCCGGAGACCTAGCTTGCAACCTGGTTATGCACCCTGACTGGGGAATTGAACCAGTGACCTCTGGGTTTGCAGGCCAGCACCTTATCAACTGTGCCACCAGCCAGGACTCAAATAATAGCTAATTTAAATGAGTACTTTCTTTTTGCTGCAGTTCTCCTAAGCACTTTACACATATTATTTTATTTGAATCTCTCAATCCTCTAAAGTATGGAGTTTTATTTTAATATTAATTACCCCCATTTTATAATTAATAAAAATGAGGCACAAAAAAGCTAATAATGGTTACAATACCAGAGTTTACATTAAGTGAAGGCAACATTAAGGATCTAGACAGTCTGCATATCCTGCTTTTAGCTAACACATTAGGTATGGTGCATCCCATATACTAAACTAGGCCCTAAGGCCATAATGATGCAAGAGAGTGTGTGAACTGTGGAGTTAGATGAATTTAGGGTTGGATCCAAACTGTTATTTGTGTAGCTTGAGAAAATTATTGAAATACTTAATTTTCTCAATTTCAAAATGGAAATAGTAATAGTAAACTCAAGGTAATGGAGGAAGTAAAATTAAATGACACAACTATTCTAGGACTTGAATGCCTAATTTGTTTTTAAACTTGACTGTCAATTACTTAAGTTATGTATCATGCCTTTATTTCTTTTTAGTTCATAGTACTTTGTATTTGTAGTTGGTAAATGGAACAACTTTTACCAGTCTTTGAAAACTGGAACTAAGGTAATCTGTATTCAAAGTGCCACATGAAATATTACAGGCATCTAGTAGCAAGCAACTTTGGAACTGATGAAACTGTTCAGCACTAATTGCCTTTAGAAATGTCTCTCCTACCTCCATAGTCTTCATCTTCCCTCTGGGGGAAGCTGTACTTCTCAGCTTCTTAGAGCTGTTTAGTTGAGAGCTACTGGTAATATAATTAGGAGCTACTTTCTGAAGGTTCCCCCTGACAACTTCAGAATCAGGATCACAAATACTGATGACTTGGCCAATGGCAAAGGTGGTACAAAAACATCTAAACATGAATATTTATCCCTGATTGGTGTGGTTCAATGGGTTGGAGTGTTGTTCCATCACTGAAAGGTTGAGGGTTCAATCTCTGGCCAGGTGCATAGAAAAGGCAATCAATTAATGTTTCTAATAGATTTTTCTATCTTGCCCTGACTCTGTCTCTCTAAAATCAAGGGGGAGGGGGAAATGTCCTCAGGTGAAGATAAATAAAACACAAATATTTAGAGCTTACTATGAGAACAAAGTATGGATTCCTTCATGGAACATTTCTGGGTTGAGGCAGTCTGGCCTCAGTCTAGTTTTTTAGCTTTATTTTCTACTTCATAAATTGCCTATGCTGCACTGCCAAACTGAATGCTTTCCTGTTCCTAATAATGGTGTTGTACTTTCTTGTCTCTCTATCTTTTTGTTTATGTATTGGTCTCTTCCTGATACATTATTTTCTCCTTTAAAACCAGTACCCCATGCCTTGAGACTCAGATTGAATACTCTGTCCCCTAGAAAGCTTTCCTGGGTTGTGCCAGGAAATGTCTCCTTCTTTTGAATTTCTAGATTACTTAAGGGCATTATTCTTTTATTATATATTATCTGATGTGTGCCAATCACAATATTAGATACTGGGATACAAAATTAAATGGTACATACGCTGTCCCTATCTTCACAGTACATAGCTTACTTCACCTTGCAGTAGAATTAGTTGGGCATTTGTTTATTTGCTATAATTAATTTATCTTTGCATCCTCTATTGTCTCTAGAATGTTAGGGGCTTTTAATAAATATTTAAGTAACATTTGCTGACAAAATTAATGGAGTTTTAGAAAGCAATGGATTTTGTTTTCATAGGTCTAAAATATTTCTTCTCATTCTTCTACCTATTCTTATATTAATCCAATTACACATAAACTCAGTTACAATGTTTGCATGAGTGTTTGTGGATGTGTGCGTAGATTTAGGAATGTGTGTAATAGTAATGCTTTTCTTTTTTACTTTGGTAGCATTGTCTATTTTAATATAATTCCCAATAATTGAGTCTTATCTGCAGAAGGTCAAGTGTATTTGCAGAATGCTCAAAATTTCAGATGAAAATTTTCAGTATTTGTGACAGGGAAACATCAATGGATTTGGAGAGAGAGTTCAAGAACATGGTAGAGTGAAATGGATTTGGTAAATGTAATGAGACCACTTACACTCAGGCATTTGAGATTTTAAAAATGTTGGGTGAGTGCAAATTATTACTTTTATATTCTACACATTTATTCTATAGTAATAACAAGTGAAAATATCCAGCTTTGTTTTAGCATAGCTGGTGTTTTTTTTGTTTTTTTTTGTTTTTTTTTTCCTGTAGTAATTGTAGGGTTACTATCTGGGTTATCCAGCAGGCAAATAATGTTGAGGGAAAAGATGTGCTCATAAATAAGTGTTACTTACTATCAATGACAGGTAGCCAGAGGTGACTATTTTGCAATTTTAAAGGGTAAAAGTGTGATCAGATTTTTAAAAATTGCCAACATATGCAGATATGTTGGAGCTGATCCTAAACCCCACATTTTAAGGGAAATAAAACCAATCTGCAAACACACTTGTTTCTCCTTAACTTCAGGAATTTCAGCAATAGTAGATTCCAGTGTGTTTGACCCCATTGTCAAATCAGAGTTTTGAAACTAACTTGTCTCCCAGAAAATCTTCATTTACCCAGATGAGGTAAATGAGTGCCAAGCCCACTGTAGGCTCACACTCTCAATGCTGGTTCTGATGCAGCCACATTGAATGTTAGACCTGACATTGCCAGCAGAATCAGCCCGAGCTGTCTCTTTTCCTTCCTTAACCCACTAATTCTAATTCAGCACATAGCTTTCATCCTTTTCCCTCTGAATGATTCTGCATACTGAAAACACCTTATATGCAACAAATGTTATCAATATCCACCAAGTAGGTTGTTGGGAAAATTAAATGAAATGATGCCAAGACTCACTTGGTAATAGGTATTATTTATACCAAAAAATCCAGGAATCCAGAGGTTGTACTAGGCTTAGAAAGAAGCAACACTTTAGTCAGTTGAGATACTGTAAACAAACTGAATCCATATAGGGAAACATATTATTTGTGAAGGGCTCTTCACAGAAGTCAACAGGAGAAGAACAAGACACACACAGATATTTAACTTGCAGTTTAGTTGTTTGTAAGGTCTCTGGGATGTGGAGAGTGGGGAAAGATACGTGATTGTGGAATGATATAAATTGAAAAGGTGAAAGGTCAGGTTTATAAGAATGTGTACTCCACAAGAGAAATGTGAAAGGAAAAACTTAAGGATGTGAGTCTTTTCTAATATATAACTGAGTGGTATTGACAGGGGATTTCAGATGCCTCTTAAGAAAAGTAACTGTGGAGGTAATAGAAATAATATTTGAAGCCAAGTGTTGAGCTTGGCTTTTACAAGAAGAATGATAATAACAAAAGTCTTTCAGAAAAATAGAAAGTCAAAGACCTGAAAGAACAAAACAGATACCCGAGCATTAGAATTCAATTGCAATATAGAAACATGATAACAATGAGAATCTAAATTACATAAAAATGAAAAAAAAAAGTGTGACTCTCAAGGTGAGAAATTAAACAAAGCTCTACTTAATGCATTTTAAAGTACATAAGATGGTGATAAGAATGGAAGTTGAAGGTCTTGTTGGAGTATTACATGCGCCTGTCAAAATTGTGCCAAAAGGGGAAGTATGGATAATGGAAAATTTCTTTATGGAACTGTTTCAGTGAGAGAAACAAGATATGTACTAATGTCAATTAAGAAATAAAGGAACAAAGATTTACAATTAATCTTTCAATTCAAATGGTGAGTAGTGCATGCTCTAATTATTGACATAGGCAAATTCTCTTGAGACACCTATCCTCATTTCTAAGTGGTGTAGAATTTTAACACTGCCCAAGAAACTTCTGATCTATGGGAGAGAGGTGACAAAGCCAGGAAAAGTTATTCATGCCTGTCCTCTACTTCGTATTTCTATTTTCAACCTTGGCAACCTCTCCCAGAGTCTCCGACCCTAGTCTACTTCCTTCAATCAACATAGCACAGCGTTACCAGATTAATCTGCCAGATTAATTTACTTGCTTAGTCTACCTGGCTAATACTACCTGATTAGTGATTCTAAAGCTCAAACCTATAATACTACTCCTCTCTTCACAAATCATAACTGTCTCCCTAGCATGAAATGCAAATTCATTTATCTAATCTGCCCTCTTTCTACATAGATACTCTCAAGCCTCTTTTACACATACTCTGTTGTAGACAAAGTGATACCATCCTTTTGTCAAAAATAATGACATACCATCCTTTTACCAAACATGATATATTTTAGCTTTTCTTTCTTCTCTACCAATATGATAATAGTTTAGCAATGTACGCAGATGAGTAAGAATTCATGCTATACACTTAAAGAAATATAGGAAATGAAATGAGGATTGAAAGAACAAGTAAAGAGAGAGTAAAGACACATGGTTTATAAAAACGGGAAAAATTAATTTCACAGATCCTATCATTATCTTCATACATTAGTGATGTTACGTTCCTACCAAGAGGCCTCTGAGGTCCCATTGATGGAGGTATTTCTTTCCAGCCCAGTGAATAAGACATGCCAAGAAGATTGCTATATATCCACCCAAAGAATGGCATGCTATGAACTGCCAATGAAAATTCCTTATAGTTTAACACCCCTGTGTTCATCTCATGGCAAAATCCATTTTGTTAGAGTACCTCAAACCTTGATGTGCTTCCATTGGAATTATGGTAGGATAGTAAGGGAACATGTTTCAATGAATAGATTTGGACAGCTTATGAAAAGAAAGGCAGAGTGAGTGATAGTCTGGACTGAGAAATTTTTATTATTTTTTATTTTTTTTAAATTGTGTTCTTTATTTTTAGAGAAAAGGGCAGGGAGAGAGGAAGAAAGGGAGAGAAGCATCAATGTATGGTTGCCGTTCACCTGCCTCCAGTCACAGACTTGGTTGGAGACCTGGCTTGCAACCTGGTTATGTGCCCTGGCTGAGAATTAAACCAGTTATCTTTGTGTTTGCAGGTTGGGACCTATCCATTGAGCCACCAGCCAGGGCTAGACTGAGAAAAATTTTTTAATGAAAATGTGATACAGAAATACCAAAAGATATCTCTACTTATACACTCTGCACTGAAATTACTGAGGTCTAAATGGACAAGAATGATTAGTTACAAAGTTTTAAATTATAGCCAGTATATGAGATGGAAAAAGAATTAATACTGATCTTAAGAGAAGAATTTGAAAAAAAAAAGAAAAGGGTTGGTGTAATAGCTTATTCACCCACCCTCCCACCTATCCATCCATCCATCCATCCATCTATCCATTCATTCATTGACTCATTAGGTACATGTGTGAGCAGATGGACAATCTACCATTTCAGATTTATAATGAGAATTTATGAGGTCTTATTAAAAAGGGTAAAAAGGGAGACAAAATAGCCCTGGCTGGTGGCACAGTGGATAAAGTGCCAGCCTGTGAACCCAAAGGTCACAGATTCGATTCCCTAGCCAGGGCACATAATGAGATTGCAAGCCAGGTCTCCAGCCAGGTCTGTAGCTGGGGGCAGGTGAAAAAGGCAACCATACATTGATGTATCTCTCCCACTCTGCCTCTCCCCCTTCTCCACTCTCTAAAAATAATAAATAAAATATTTTTAAAAAGGAGACAAAATAACCTTAATTCTTCATATAACATTGTATTAGGATCGCAAATACACTGCAGTACTTGTACATTAAACAGCCCTAGAAAAGAGCTAGCCATACATACAAAGTATTTTATGTTAAAATAATTTGTAGAAGAAACAATTATGAGAGATAAAAGTAAAGTATCAGATTTATGAAAATTATTTAGGTTGAGCATGAGAAAAGTAAATAGTAAATGTGTATAAAATGTTTAAATGTATTTTCTAATAAAATCTTGTATAATAATAATAAAGATAGAGTGAGAAAATGTAATTGCTCTGTGTGAAGTAGTCTTCTGAAAGTCTAGGATTAAAAGGTATTGTTAAATTAGACTTTTGAGGCAGAACAAAGTAGAATGTGAACCAGTCTAATTATTTGGGTTGATGTTTGACTTTCTCTAATTACAAAAACCTCATGCATATCAGTGAAAATAACAGACTGTGACCTAGTTCTGGAACTGTTACAGGAATCAAGAATCCCTCTCCTTCATGAATTGCTCTAATGTTTTGACCCCTCATCTCCTTGTATTTTTGTTTTTGTTTTTATCAGTATTTGTTTACTCAAGTGCATCAAATCATGGAGAAAGTTTAATCAGTATTCTACAATAAATTCCTCCTAGAGTCATCACAAAAATTTGTCATTTAGAATAGTCCTCATAATAATGAAATAAGACTCAGGATAATCAATTATAACTACATTTTGGCTTCCACAAATAAGTTAAAAATTGTCTCATTGGATTCTCAAATGGAAGAAGGAGAGTGAGTGTCAATTAATAAGGGGCTCAGTTATGCTCATTGAACATGGGAGACCTACAGGTCCTACTTACATAAAACTTAAATCTTTGTATGGGTCAACAAAATAAAGCAAATCAGCAAAGCTGAACACTGATCTTTGGGAGGTGACCAGCTTGAATATTAGAATATTTTATGTAAAAGGAGTATTGGAAAACACAGCTGTTGGTTGATTGTATGTGAGTGTGTGTATGTGTGTGTGTTTGTGTGTGTGGTAGAGAAATGGCTCATAATTCAAATCATGCTAAGCATACTAAAGACAAAGATATTTTGAGTGTGTAGCATGGTGTGTCAGAGGCTGTTTTGTATAACAAAGGAGCATAGGGCAAAGCTAGGAGAGTCAGGTGTGAGCTCAACTGTCACTTACTAGGGTCTCTTTGGGTTAGGTTGTTTAATCTCTACAGCCTTCTGCCTCACCTTTCAAATGAGGGAGAGCTATCAATGATATTTAAGGTTCTTTTTATCTTCAGTGCTTTGTGCTATAAGGACATACCGAGAAAGATAAACTCCATGGGGAATTAAAGATTAGTACATAAGGGTTTTCTTCCAGCTTTTTTAAAGCAACTCTTTTCACACTCTTCAGGTGACCACAATTGACCTTATTTCTCATTATTTTATTTATATAAACTATTTTAGGTTTTTTGGCAACTGTTTTCACACTCTTTAGATGACCACAATTGACCTTGTTTCTCATTATTTTTACATAACTGTTTTAGGTTTGGGGTTTGTTTTTTTTCCTGACCAACTGTACTTCCTCTATCCTGACTACTTTCAGTCTTCCTTGTGTCCTGAACTGGCAGTAATATATATGAATACAATTTCACTTGGGATAACAGCCTTGTTGGCTGGACCATAAAGTTGTCTCCATGAATCAAAATCTTCATATTTCCATTCTTAGGAACTGAGAGGTCCACTTAAAAAGAACTACTTTAAACATTATTTTGAATGCAATTTTAGAGGACTAAATTCTGCTTTGAAAAAATGATGGGTAAAATTTAAGATTGTAGAGGGGAACAGAAAATCAGGGGCTGGGGAGTGCAAAGAGGGCTGGTTTGGAATGGGACATCTTCTTTTGCCACTATCACCTGCCACACACACCTATTAGCTGCCAACTGAAATGGCTTGGGCCTTTGAGATCTTGTTCTGATCATGCAGACACATTGACATACGGATAAACATAGCCTCTTTGAACTTAGCACTTGACTATGTTTCAGTTACTTTTACATATGCTGTCTTTATTTCATGATTCAGAAAGGTGGTATCACTTTCCCATTTTATTGATACAAATCTGAAGCAATATAAATGATAGGCTAGATTTTAAGTCCAAATCTATGAGTCCAAATTTTTCTTGCAAAAATCATGGCTTTGAAAGTTTTGAGACTAGACTAGTAACTTCTTTGTACCTTTGTCATTTGTAGGAATGACAGGTAGTTCTCAACTTGAAATTAAATGTGAAATGATGCTCTGTAACTGAACTAACAAGCAAAACGGAGCCAGACTGATAGTGAGCAGGATGAAGCTATTATGTGAGTGGAGGTTAGAGGATAGAGCAACTGAGCAAAAAGGAAAATAGCGCATGGACATAGACAGTAGTATGGTTATTATGGGGGTTGAGGGTAGAAGAGGACTAACTAAGTGGTAATGGAAAAATATGATAAACATTTTTAAAAATGAAATGCATGTGAAAGTGTCAATTCAAGGTACAGGTTTAATAGCTCAATAAATGGAGTCCCTGACATCTAGGTGCAATAATGTAATTTGTCTCACATTTTATCTTATACTAGCTCTATAAATTATATAAAACATTATTGTCATTTTAAAGATGGAGAAATTGAGACATATGAAGATTAAGTGTTAAAAAATACCACATAATACCTGAGGTCTCATGGCAGATGATGGTAGAGCTGGTACTGAACATACACCTTTTAACTCTTAGTCCAGATTTTTTTCTATTACTAAGCTGCTTTTACATTTTTCACCAGAAAGATAAATAATAATGGCTGTAAAGAGGTGCACTATGGAGTAGAAACTCCATGAGTGTTGGAGCCAAAGAAGTCTGGCCTTCAATTGTATCCTCACTGCTAATGATCTGTGTGACTAAGTTACTTTTTTTTTTTTTTTTTTTTTTGAGTTTCAGTTTCATATCTCGTAAGTGGACATTATGAAGATTTTGTTATGGAGTTCTTGTAAGAATTGGGTGTCAACTGCTTAAGTGATACCCGTGTGGAATTTAACAATAAAGAGCTACTATTTTCAGTGCAATTATTACTATTTAGTTACAATTTATAATTATATGTGTTAAAATTACTTATGCCTCCTGCAGTGAAAAACAGCATAGTGTCTTTGATATATCAGGTGTTGTTCTGGGCTGTGGAGCCAAAAAAAAAAAATGATCAAGACACGTACCTGGCATTTGAGTGTCACCATCAATAATTCTCAGTACTTTCTTATCATACGAAATAATGTCATATTAAATGTACATCACTAGTTTTCACAAATTTTTCAGATGTTTAAAACATAGTTTTCACAATTTTCTCTCTTAAGATAAAAAGGTCAGAACTATTTAGTTCAAATATTCACAGTGAAAGTAGAGTAATATTCTGCTTTTAGCTTCCTTGACTATACTAGTGACCCCACGTCTGTGAACCTACGAGGCATGAAGATAAAAAGAAGGTGGGGCTGGGCCTCCAGATGCTGGATTCATCACTGTTTTTTTTTTTCAACCTTCCAAATGATTATAATGATCACTTCTCAAATTAGCAGGATCTTATATATGTAAAATGATTCTATCTTTATAAAATTCCTTTTATATATTTTATCAAGACATATCAAATATTCACTTCATGGTACTGTATTTCAGAGTCAGAATATAACTCTCAGGCATAGCATACCTTTTTCAGAAGAGAACAAAATGTGAAAGGCAGAAATTCATATTCCCTCCTTTTCCTAGGAAATTGAAAAGCAACTGTTTGGATTCACTCTAGTAATACTTACGAATATTCAGTATAAGATCTTTCTGCATCTCATGGTTCTCAGCTATTAATTAAAATCATGCTGATAAACAACTGGATTAGAATTATGGCTTTATTGCTACTCACCTCTAGCCCAACCTTAACTGATGTCCATGTTTCACCCACAGAAAGGGATTTTTAGCCAAGACACAAAATAGATTAAATTCAGGAACTCATTTATGTATTCCCTCAACCATTCATTTTGGAGTATTTACAATGTTCCTGATAAGAAGGACAAAATGTTAGGCAGAAACAGCCACTGTGAACTTTATAGTCTAATGAGGGACAAAAATAGAAATAATCACATAAATAAACATGAAAGAATACTTTAATAAGAGCTATGACAGCTATGTTTCAGTGAAGACCTATAAAAGGCAGGTTTGATCTAGTAAGACATCAAGAAATACTTTCAGAGATAATGATGACTGAGCTAAAATCTGATTTAAAAAAAAAAAAAAAAAAGCGAGTAACTAGCCAAAACTAGGGAGAATGAAAAAAGGGTCAGAATGACAGGGAGAGAAAGCAAGGAGAATTGGTAAAAGGAAGTCTGAGGGAGGAGTCAGATCACTCATGGGTGCATAGGTTATGCTAAATTTTCTTGTGTTTCTCCTAAAAGCAATGGGAAGCTCTATAAGAAGTGTTTTTAGCCAGTGGCTTGTATATTTGTTTGTTTTGGGGTTTTGTTTTTGGTTTGTTTGTTTGTTGAAGGTATTAGATACATGCTTAAGTTTATATTTTGGAAAGATCAGTCCCCATACTGTGAGGAGAATAGATTGGAGGGGACATAAAGGTTACTTGAACTAAGGTAGTAGAAAAAAAGAAGAAAATAATTAAAAGACCTCAGGCTCATAGACTTCTGACCCCAACATACACATTTCTCCAAATGAAAGAAGTGTCAGTTTTGAAAGTCATCTTCTGTAAACCAAAGAGTTCCATTCACTTTTGGAAATATGGTCACAGATGGCATGGAGAAGTGATACAATGACTTGACTGCACAATCCATATCTGACCTTTAATTTTTAAAATGCAGAAACTCATAGTCACCACAGTGACTTAATGGAATTATTAACAACAGCTAAAGAAATGTCATCCATTTGCTCCCTCACCCTCCGACTCCACTTGGACATAGGCCACTGTTTCTACAAATAGTGTTTTGGAGCCATGCAAGGTTTCAAAGGAAATTGGCCTTTCAGAGAGGCATAGGAATAGATAATGTACCTTGTCACCATAAAATCTCTAATGAGTATTAAGAGTGGCTTTCATTTGTGATGATTGAAATGAACTTATAAGTTCTCTCTCTAGGATGTGGGAATTTTTTCCCCATGGAGAGTTTTAATGGGTTTGCCACGTCCTAAACAATTTGGCAAGAAATCAGAGGTACCTGTGCAGTTTCCCACAAAGGGCACTTAGTTTCTTGCATGTGATAGTCACCACCACAAAATATTTTCTGTAACAACCTAGAATGATTGATGCAACCCACTGTAAGTCATGACAAGGTGTCAACTGAAAAACTGGAAAAAGAAGTGGTTAAAAGACACCGCAGCTTTAAGGACAAATTTGACTTTTAGAAAAGGGTTATTTCCTTTTAGTGAAAAAGGCCTGCCACCTGCAAGAAATTTAGATCAGTTGTTTGTGGCAAGGGCCATCATATTTTGAGGCCATGAGAGCTCCTACTGCTCTCTGTATGGAGTAGATTAAACTGTTCCCACACAGTGATAAATATATCACGAACAGCCATAACAGGAATACAATATGTTGTAGCAGTTAATGGTACAACTTCCAGTTAAAACAATATTCTTAGAGTTTCTTTGGCCAGTTCCCATTTTTTTGTGTGCTATTTTTGAAAAGTTCATTTTTCACATTTGCTGAATCAATATCGCTCAAAGCTTTGCAGGATTGAAGAGGAAAATTAGAGGCAAGGGTCCCAAGGACTATTGCTAGCTGTTGGGGCCTGCTTAACATTCTGAAAAGCACAAAAATAATCTAGGAATCCAGTAGATGAGGATTAAGATGAAAAACATTGTCACCCTACATTTTCTGTATAGTTGGAAGCAAAATGAAAAAAATAACCCAAAGCAGTAATTACCCAAAAGTCATTCATATTTTACTATGGAATATGGCAGAGAATCTCTTCAGAGAAAGTTATCTTGAATGCTAGATATTTAATACTTGACATCAAAAAAGTGTGGGTAATTTTGTTCTATTGGAGGAATATATTCCTTTGTGGAATGAATCTATGATCCTGCTACTTATTTCAGGAGTTACATATTCAGAAGGAAGTTAATCTAAATGTTCTGCATCCTTTTTATATGAAGAAATTATTGCTATAATTTAAGACACTGTATTCCTAATTTTTTTTTCTTCAAGATTTTATTTATTATTTCCAGAAAGAGAGAGGAAGGGAGAAAGGCAGAGAGGGAGAGAAACATCAATGTATGGTTGCCTTTCACCTGCCTCTAGCCATGGACCTGGCTGGAGACCTGGCTTGCAACCTGGTTATGTGCCCTGGCTGGGGAATCAAACCAAGGACCTTTGGATTTGCAGCCAGTGCCTTATCCACTGCATTCCTTTTTGACACTGGATGGCAGAGCTTGATTCAGTGGGGAAATTTTTCTGAGTGTAGACTTGGCTCTCAATTGGGCTTCCCTTGAATAAAGAAGTTCTTCATATTTGTGAAGATGCTGATTTAGAGGACAAGCCAGATGGTATAGGTTCTAATTTTCTTAGCTATAGAATAAAAAAATAAGACTAGATGATCATAAAAGCTTTTTCAGGGATTAACTTGAACCAATTTTGTCAAGGAATAAAAAGCGGTTGTGGATTATATTAAGTCATCATCTAGGTGGATAGGAAAACCTGATTCCCGTGAAAATATTTCCAAACCCAGAGCCTTTTATTACCATCTTTTATAATAATTAGACTGTAGGCAATGTGTAGAGTTTTTCTGACTTGGATGTCTTGCCATTACACACTTATTAGTATGGTGCTTGGATGTGAAAAGTTGACATATGTAGTTCTAGTTATGAAGGAGAACTAGAGAGATCATTCTAGATGAGAAGCAGAAACCTTTGGAAGTCTAAAAATTTGAAGGAAATAAATGATAATTGAAAGAAAGAATAAGAGCACAGCTGATGATCCCTTACAAGCAATCTCTTTCACAATTTTGTTGGAATAATATTATGCTATAATACAGTTTTGTCAATGTGTGATTCCATAAACCAACTCCAACAGAATCACCTGAGGCATTTGTTACTAAGGTCTGCCTACTTGAGATTTACCAAACCAGGATTTCTAGAATAGACATTCTTTTATAAGCTTCTTAGATGATATTTTCACACTCACCAAAGTTTAAGAATCATCTGTTAATCTAAGGAAACAACTGATTATTCTTTAATTTTTCAAATTTATCTTCATCTATCCAGATGCCTTCTTGAGAACTTGTATATAAATAACTTTTGCAAGTTATTTAATATAATAAACACAGAAAACCTATAAAGCAGATAATTCAAATTTCCAAATGAGGCCATAGTGCTCTAAGGATTGAGGAAGGTGCCTAAACCCTGTTTTAGGGCCAAGCTGTCATTTTAGTTAAAGGTCTGAATTCCATTCCTATGAGATAATCAGGTCAGTTAGGGACCTCTTGCTGATCACACAGCAAAGGGATGCACTGGGTAGCCCTTGGAAATCCTCACTGCTCAAGGCTCTTATAATCAGCCTGTATGAAAATGTACAGAGCCTCTAATAGAGGCAGCTGATAAATCCCCAGAGGCAGTTTTGTGCTTTCCAAACTGACTGAGTTAAAATTCCCATCACAGAGTGTTTGGGGCTTTTGATATATCACGGAGTAGAAAAATCCCCAGACAAGCCAACAGGCCACTTACCATATATCTTCCAGACTTTACAAAATGCTTTTGAATATAAATAGCACTTATGATTATAATAACATAATTATTGTTGTTTTTTAGTAACTGTGAAACTAGAATCTGGCTTTCTTTAGTGGATCATTGCTGAGTTCTTTCAAGCTTAACAACCAAGCTGGATTGAAATCCATTCATCTCACTCACTTGTGCAACTTTCTCCAATTTATAGGTACCCCATTTATTTTCTATGCTGCCATTTTTCAACCGTCTCCTTTGCTAACTCCTTTTTATTAGTAAAGATATTTTAGTGGATTGTCTTTCTGGAGAGCTAGCAGCCATGAAACTCTGACAACACTTCTATGTGAGCCCAGGCCCCTAATACAGCATTCTACCCAATCACTGAAGAGCAAAAGATACCCTTTCTTGTCAGAGGGTCAATGGCAATGCCCAGTTTTGATAATTATGCACCCCAATTACTTTAGTAAGAGTTCCCAATATAATTTCCCAATATAATAGCCATGAATGCTAGATCTTAAAATATTTGAACCAAGCTGATGTGTTTGAAAAGAATCTCAAGGTAGTGTGTGTGTGTGTGGATAGGTGTGCACGCACATGTGCACATTTCTGTGTGTCAGCTAACATTAACATAAAACTCAAACAAATGTGAAACAGGTTTCATTTGAGTTGCTGTAACCAAATTTCTTCTGCCTTTATCTTTATTCTAAACCAGCATTTTTAAGCGATAGTCATATATGCTGCAATAGATTTTTAAAATACATTCCCTTCATGTCAGGATAGGTTGTAAGAAATGGAAAGCACTTGTGTTAAATGGTAAAAAAAGAAAAGAAAAGAAAAGAAACCCAACAATGAATGATTTTGAAATATTTCAGTTAAAAGGCTTTTTGAAATTTAGTACTTAGCTTCTATATTATCCTTTTCCTAAGAGTCTGCCACCCTTGTATATTCTTATTCACCATGAGTAAGTATGATGGTTGTACTTACTGTGCATTAACTTAGTTGAAATGAAAATGATGGAGAATCTTGCCTAACTAAAGTACATCTGAATTTACATTAAAAAATAGGACCTGTGGTGCGAATGTGGTACAAAGGCTGGGCAAATTGTTAGAAAGGTATGGTATGTCTTTACCAGTAACAAAAGCAGAACTAATTAGAAAGTCAGTCTGCCTATATGAAATTAAAAGTGAATAAACTCTCTTTTCTTTCTATTGTGTAGACATATGTCCCACTCCCCACCCCATGGGAAAGGAGACAGTGCATTGGCATTCCTTCTGAAATTATGCCTATCAATCAATTACCAAGATGTATTAAACCCCTAGTATTCACAAAACATTTTTGCATTTTTAGTGTGGCTAGCACTGTATTCACCAAGATGTTTCTAAGTTTACGCAGCATGATACACGGGGAAGACCATTAGACAAGGGGGTAGTTTAAAGTTGGAATTCACGGCATAAATAACCACACCACTATCTGATGCCCAGTTCCCTCTCCTGTAGGGCAGAAAAAATAGAGCCTTTCTCTCAGGCTTATTGTTAGGAGAGTAAGAATCAATGTAAACAGGAAAGAAATTTTATTTATTTTTAAATTCTCACTTGAGGATATCTTATGGATTTGAGAAAGAGATGGAGAAGGAGAAGGAGAGAGGAGAGGGAGGGAGGGAGAGAGAAGGAGAGAGAGAGAAGGAGAGAAAGAAAGAAAGAAAAAGAAATAAAGGAAGGAAGGAAAGAAGGAAGGAAGGAAGGAAGGAAGGAAGGAAGGAAGGAAGATGTGAAAGAGAAGCATTGATTAGTTGCCTCTGTTACATGCTCAGGCTGGGGAGTTGAACCTGCAACCTAAGTATGTTCCCTGACTGAGGATCTAATTTGCAGCTTTTTTGGCATATAGGGTGATGCTCCAACCATCCAAGTCACCTCACCAGGGAGGACTACACATATTTTAGAAAGCTGCATCTCAAAACCAGGTGGAAATGAAGCATTTTATTGAGCTCTTTAACTTGCTTTTGAACTTTAACACTGTTCCTAAACTTCTCAGTATAGCTCCTGGTATGAATGCTAATATTATCAATAAAGCAATGAATATAGGTGTTTTTTATCACCTGGAGAAGTTCTGTATGGTATACACAAATCTAAATGGCTTTCCTTTCAGCTTTACATGTTCTCTGGGTGTGTCCCTTCTGTTTTTCTCACCCTCACCCCCACTCAATTTCAATGACTTCTCCAGTGGCTTCTCAATCCCTTCAAAGTCTGGTGTATACTTGTGCAATTCTCTAGGGTTGATTTGAGTCACCCTCCCTTGCCTTCAATTTCCTTCTCTAACTATTATTGAAAAAAATCATCTTTTGGAAGTCTTAGGAGGAAGTGACAGTGTACTGAGGCCTTGGAAAAGAATTACAAAATACATAGAAAATAGGGGAAAAGGAAATCAGAAAGGGAGGAGAAGAAAGGAGAGGAGGTGACACATTTTCTAATGATAAAACGAAAGAAAATTGAGATGCATTGTTCTATAGCAAGTTATCAATAAATGTTTACCCATTTTACTCTTCCAAGAAATCTCTCCTGTCTCATTCTATACTTTACTAATAAAATAGACTGAGTACCTGAGTCTGGGAAATGGTGGCTTCTTAGCTAAGATGCTATATTCTAGAAAAAATAAGCTATATTCTCTGTCAGTCTGAGGTCTATCCAGAAAGTATCCAACCATGTTAGATGAAAAATAGAAACATTTATTAAAGAAGACATATGATATAAGAAACATTGTGCATAGAACAATGGTACCTCAGTCCCCTTCAAAGTAGGCACCTTGGGACCTCCCACAGTTCTCCCAATCACCATTAGCTGCCCTGTCATATTTTCCTGAATCTCATCAATGCTATGAAATTTCTTCCCTTTCAGAGGTGATTTTGGTTTTGGGAAAAGCCAGAAGTCACAGGGTGCCAAATCTGGGCTATAGGGGAGCTAAGTCACCTGGGATGTTTGATATTTCATCCAAAATCTCTGCATGAGACATGATGCATGAGCAGGTGTGTTGTCATGATGAAGCTGCCAATCACCAGCTGCCCATAGCTGCAGCCTTCTGAATCATCTGAATAGTTTCTCTGGAGGAATGTTCAAGCTTAATGGAAAATTTGATGCAGATTTGTTGCTCTACATGCTAAGTCATTTTAAATGTCATGGTCACACAGTACACATGCTCACTCAACAATGTCTATTGCCTCCACTGCCTAGTAAAGATGTAATTCTTCATGCATGTACATTCCAGTCCACTCTCCTTGGCTGCCAGGTTATATTCATGCCATGAAAACTATTCTTGTTATATTAAAAATGGTTGCAATTTGTTTGGATAGACCTTGTATTCCTTTCAAGTCAGTATTTTGAGAACGTCTAAGTTCTTCTCTCTGGTTATCTGATTTGAAATCAGTGGCATGGGTTTAGAGCTAGCCATCTTCTTCCTTCCAAAACCCAGATAGTTAATGCAAATCAGACATGTTTTAAATGGAGATATTTTTCAATGCTAAGCACATTGAAACACTAAACACTAAAATACAGTGTTTAGAAGAAAGAGCAGAAAAACAAAAGAATGAATGCTAGTGGGTAAGTATACCTAACTCAACCACTCCATGTAAATATAGGGTATTTTGGGTTTAATTTTGCTACTATCCTAAATTGTGTCTATATTACTTGTTCAGTCTTTTTCTATTTTGGGAATTGTACCACTACGGATACTTATACAAATGTCATTTCCAGAGAGACAGGGCACCCCTCTATCAATATCCATGTTTAAAATCCCTCCCAAGTATTTTATATCTGTTTTTCTTTGGAGACAATGTGTTTTGCAGGGTAAAAGCTATCATACAGTACTAATTAAGACCTCCAATGTCTCTTAAATGTTACTTTTTAGAAATCACTAAGTACAGAGCTCCTGTTGTTTATGTAACCACAGCTTAATTATGGTGGGAAAAGTTCACATGACAGTAGTATTGTGATACATATGCACCACAAATATAGAGGCTTATCTGGACCTCATGCTTCCCTTAGGTATCTTGGTTTCCTCAAATCTTGGTTTCCTCTTCATGTCTTTGAGCATTAGCTTTTCCAAATTAATTTGATGATTTTAAGTATCAGTGTCCAACACATCTGAATACTAAATTGTACAAATAACTTTTTCATATCTATTTATGAATAATCTTAATAATCTCATTGAATTTTAAATGTATTATACTGTATACTTAATGTATAAAAGGTAAGTCATTTAATTTCTCCTTCAATATAATACAATTAGAAATATATACATTTTTGGTTATGTTATAAAATAATATTTTTATAACACTTTTCAGTTACAGTTTTCAGTAAATTAGATGAAAGATATATTGAGACATGTTTTACATTCATTAAATTATTTACTCATTTATGCGAGTACAACATGTTGTGTCTCAGGAGGTTATGTGAAAATTGCAGATTGTGAAGCAGAATGCCTTAATGGTGTCTTCTTGCTCTCTGGTGACTTCTGTCTTTTTAGTAAAGAGATATCACTTGTAAAGTGTGTGTGTGTGTGCATTTATGTTGCTTGAAATACTGAAAACATACTTGTCTTCTGTATTTATAATAGAAACATTCAAAGAGTGTATAGCCTTGGAGTGTCAGAAGTTTAAATGCCACCTATGCCAATTAAAAAGAAGCCTTTTGCTTTCATGAAAGCTGCCAATTATCATCACAATTCATGACATTTCTAGGAAATATACCTAACAGAAGTAACAGCTGTCCTCTAGCATCCTTAATATTGACCTAAGTGATACCATGTTTCTTAATAAGTTTTTTACTTGCATAGAAATAGACATTTCAAGATACTGATGTAAACCAGTTTTTCCAATTAAGATAAAGGTTAGGAAAAACAATTCTGGGAACTCCAATAGCTTGTTATTGGAAAATTAATTTTATTCATTACATGGTTATGAGATTCTCAACTTATTTTTAAATTAATATCAGAATATCAATAGCAAAATTATTTTAATTGTTTGTATCATAGTTTGAGTACTGTCATTGTTCATTGTGATATTCCCATCACTAAATAAGGTAATCTGGCAGGATTCAATTTTAAAGTATGCTCCTTCCTTATCCAGTTAACACTATGCTGACCAGAAAGCTCTGATAAAATGTTTTGGACCAAGCTGAGCAGGGGAGAAGGGTGATCTTTTCTCCATCTTTTTTGTTTGTTTCATAGATGAGCAGATACTGAGGAAGTAGAGGGGGCAATAAACTTTGGAAATTTTGCAAAGTTTCATATTCTCCACCTCTAATCTATGCTCCACATTTCAGTCATAGCCTTTTATCTAACACACAAATCTGGCTGTGTTGTTTTCTTGCTTTGGCAACAGTTCTTTCATGGTTCCCATTGCATACAAACCTAAACTCCCATTACATTTAAATCCACATTATTTTATATGGTCTATTAGTTTACCAGGGCAGCCAAAATAAAGTACACAAACTGGGTAGCTTAAAACAACCAATGGTTATTATCTCATAGTCTTGGAGGTTAGAAATCCAACATAAAAGTGCACTAGGAGGGCTGTACTGTGTCTGAAGCCTTTAGAGGAGGTTCTTCTTGCTTTTTCCAGTTTCCAGTAGTCCAAGGTTTTTTTGTGGCTTGTGACAGCATGACTCCAGTTTCTTCTGCCATCTTCATTCACATAGCTGTCTTCTCCCTATGTGTTTCTCCATTGTGTTCCCCCTGTGATGTATGTGTCTAAATTTTCTGCTTCTTTTAAGGACACCAGCCAGATTGGATTAAGGGTTTCCCTACTTCAGGAAAATCTCATCTTAATTAATTATATCTGTAACAGCCATATTTCCAAATAAGGTCACATTCTGAGGCACTTACTGGGGGTCACAACTTTCAACCATTGCATATGTTTACCAAATCCTTCATAACCTGGCCTTAAACCTACTGCCATCCTCATTATCTATGTTTCTCCTTGTTTACCATACACACTGGCTGTAGGAAGTTACTCCTCACTTCCAGACCATACCAAACACTCTCATGTTTCTGGTCCTATTGCATACTCTTATCATGGTTTTCTGCCTGGCAAATTCTTATTTAGCTCACTATTACCTCAAACATTGCCTCCTTTATGAATATTTTCTATATTTTTTCAGATAAAAGAGCAATTTAACATCTATATCTTCTCTGCTCATTCACCTTGGACTGATGCCAAACACATTACATTGGATCCCTATTGTCTATTGATTCACCTGCCTTCCCAGTAAACTATTAACTCTTGGAAGGTATTACCCGTGCCTTCCATCTCTGGATACCTGGTAGATTGATTGACCCACAGTAGACATTTACTAAATGCTTGTTAAACAAGTAAGACGGGGCCCTTCCACGGTATATTGGAATAAGACAAGAATGATGAGAGGAGCCCAGAAGCAGTATCTTGTTTGTGTCTTTGGGACATCAAGTCCTACTCAGTCTTCTCTCTGTGTGACTAATAGAGGGAATCTGTCAAGTCCTCCTTGAAACAGTCAGTCATAGGGAAAGCCTTAGAGTTTCCCAATCTGATGGCCAGAGCTGTGATGACTTAAAGGCCAGCAACAGACTTCTACAGTTTCCAAATTGATGTTGTGTCAGGATGATATTGAGTGGATTCTGCTTATCAATTAACTACCAGCAGAGAAGATGACCTTTGCTGGCTAAAATGAAGAAGTTAGATTTGCATGACCCATAAGACATACTAACTGTACCAAGAACTAGAAAAAAATCCACATTTTTCCCCTAAGTTTTTATTATTTTGTTAATAAAGTTTCTTTTCTCTTTCAAAGGGGAAGTGTTAGTTTTCTAAAGTACCATCTCTGTAAAGATGAGCTAGTAGGTTCAAGTCAGGCTCTAAATGTCATAGAATTATAGGGCCAAGGCTTTCATGGAGATAGGAACAATATAATTTTTTCAATAGGTAAAGATGTATTTCATTTCAATGAATGATTTGCAGGAAAGCTAATAGGCTCAGAATTAGAAGTCCTGGAATCAGGACCTGAGTTGTTAGAAGAGAAAATTCAAATAGTTTCCCATATGCATAAAATCATGATAAGTACTTCTTAGGAAAGCTGTTAGAGTAAAATAATTTATGTTGAAAAGTGTTCAAGCTGTGAGAAAACAATGTTACATAAGTCAATAATAGATCATTATCTTCATTAGGAAGGTATGTTGCCATATCTTATGGATTTCTCCATAAAGGAGAAAGTATTTTTTTAAAGTGGTTTATGATATCTCAAAAAATTCGAAGTTTTTTTCTGATAATGTCCAGTTAAATATTCATTCCGCCTGCCATTTGCCTTTTGATTTTGAGGGATGTCAATTAGGAGATTTTGATCCTGATATTTGTTAATTCATGAAAGTGATATATGAACCTTTAGACTTGAGCTTATTCCTCCATTAAATAACACTTTCTGAGCCTTTCTCTGAGCCATGTTCTATGTTAAAGATAGCAGTAGGCCTTCCCTTTGTCTTTGAGGTAACCAAACTAATCAGCTACACAAAAGAAGACCAAACACCAGGCACCTATGTGTATTTAGTTGGAGAAGGCTGTCTGTGCAGGTGGCATGGAAGCTGATGCCTTAAGGATGACAAGGAGCCCAAGTGTGAAAAGCACTTCAAGCAGAAGAGGGAACTTGGCCAAAAGCCCCATGTAAAAAGGAACTGAATAGTATCCAAGCACAGAGAAAAGACCAGCATGACAGGAACAGAGAAAGAGAAAGAAAGGGCAAGAGTGGCAAGACAGGCAAAGGCCAGAGATGCAGGCCTTTCTGGTCATGGCAAACGGTGTGGGGTTTATTAAATACAATGGCAAATCCGCAGTGAAATGTTTTTCACCAAATCTAGGTGAAAAAGCAGAACTGAATTTCACTGTAGACATTTCCCTTAGCTGGTGTCTAGAAATAAACAACATATTCAAATGTCACTGACAACATATGACAGTGAGAGAACATCAGATTAAGCTAGAAATGATACGTGTACAGGCTTTGGAAATCAGAGGTTAGACATGCTACCAGCAAGTTGGGTCACCACACCATGACCACATCCTAGATGAGAGTGGGTCTTGCTTGAATTCTTAAGAATCTCTTATTTTTGCATCTTTGTATTTGGAGAGTGGGTGAAAATACCATTTGCTAAGAGCTTCTCTGTGTTAGAAATTTATCATATGGTCTTATTTAATCCTAACAATAGCCTTACAAAGAAATATTATTTCCCCTCTTTAAAACAAATAAGGACATTGAAATTTAGAGAAATCTAATGTTGGACTCAAGTTTACATAGTTTGACTGAACTCAAACTTGTATCAGTCCTTCCAAAGTCCACACACTCTAATCCTACCACAGGGCCTTTATGGATGGGTGGCATGAGGAAAAAGAGACCCCAAGTCAGGCTTGTACAGCAGAGGACAATTCGGCAAAATGTATTAACTGCTGCAGGAAACATTTTGGGTAGTTAGGATTCCATGCCCTGAAAACTAAAAGAGGAAATTTGACTTCTCCCCAACTAGAGTTAGTTTTCAGTTAATCAGCTAGTTTTCTTAAGCTTCTGGGAACAGATGTAAAGTTGGCTATTTGGTTTACCATGCAACTTGACTGACAAAGAAAAAGGACTATTCCTTCATTCTCACAGTATAGCTGCAAAAGTTATGAAATGTTTTCTTATTAGAAAGAAGAACGGACTTTAGTTTCAGGTAACATACTTGTAAAATCCTGTAAATGATTACCTGAGTTGTCGCTTCCTAGAAATGACAAATGCAGATGCTTTAAAACTAGAATGCTGGCGTGTTTTCGAGAAGCTGTGCACCACTGTGGCTTCACACTTTATGTGGAAACCTCACTTCACATGTGTTGGCCTGTGGAGGACAATATGTGTCTATTTACAACATACTCAGTCTAAAAGGGAAAAATAGAATTCCATCTAAATAAACACAAACATATATCTACATATATATTTTATATGTGTGTATTTATATAACATATGACATTTGATTTTGCCATGGTAAACATTTTTACATCAAAAATACACCCTGATAATATTCTGTGTATTTCTTTGGTTATTCATTTTATTCATTAAACTGATAATCAATGAAAGTTTTTCATTTTATAATTATCTTGTGGCCAAAATTGAGGGAGTTAAGATCACACATGGAGTTTTGATTGTTTAAATAAATGGACTATACAATTACTATCTTTTGTAGCTTTCTAACATTAGCATAATTTCAAATGGTAAGGTCTAAATAATACTTTAGTCACTTTTGAATCTGCTATAAATTTTTCTGTTGAGTGAAGTTAGAAAGGAAATAGAAATATTTTTGTTCTTTCTGTTTAACAATAGCTTTTCTGAGCAAAGGAAGTTCATATATAACTCTTCAGCAGTATTTTATTAAGTATATTTTTCTTCAATAGGCAAAGGCAGGAATCATGGTCTATTGATCAGCACAGTCTATCTTCCTCTTAAGCTTCTGGAGAAAGAAGTATGAATTAAGTAGGGGATTTTAATAGTACATACAAAGTGCACTATGTTCAGATAAAAGTTAATTGAAAAAGTTGTACAAAGTTAGTTCAATTTATTCTGTCAGTATTGTACTACAGACAGAATTTTCTTTCAGCTATGAAGTAGGGTTCATGCATGATACAGGTGGTACTGAATTGCATTCATTTTTTTTTTCTGAATTGCATCCTTAATTTAAAAATTACTTTGAAGATTTTTAATACAATTTTAAGTTATTTTATACCATCTATAAAAATGAAAAGGCAAACTATTTCATAGAATACTGTATTTTGAGCTTGTGAGAAAAACCTGAAAATGTGGAGAAGAGCAATGACTTAAATGTGAGAAAGCTTTCATGGCAACATTTCATGTTTGTGTCTTGCTGTCTTCCTACTGTGTCATGCCAGTAGCCATGTCTTATATCAGTTTTATGTATTTCGTTACATGTTCCATATAACTAAGAGAGTGGCAAATAAGATGAACAGATGCAAATATTTTAAAGCGCAGCATGAAAGAAGAGAGTCAAAGATGATTAAAGTGTGAAGGAAGATAGTGGGCCACACTACACTTTGCTTAAATGTACGAGGTCTGTCCAGAAAGTATCCAGTCATGTTAGATGAAAAATAGGGATATTTATTGAAAAAGAGACCAGATATGAGAAATGTTGTGCATAGGAAAATGATGCCTCAGTCCCCTTCAAGGTGGACACCTTAAGACCACACAGTTTTCCCCATGACCATCAGCTGCCCGGTCATATTTTCTTGATTCTCATTGACTGTCTGCAATCTCTTCCCTTTCAAAGGTGATTTTAGTTTTGGGAAAAAAGTCACAGGGCACCAAATCTGGGCTGTAGGGGAGCTGAGTCACTGGGGTAATTTGATGTTTTACCAAAAAATTCTGCATGAGACGTGATGCATGAATGGCCATGTTGTTCTGATGAAGCTAACAATCACCAATTGCCCATAACTGTGACCATCAGAATCATCCAAATCGTTTCCATGGAGGAATGTTCAAGCTTAATGCAAAAGTTGATGAAGATTTGGTGCTTTACTCTCTGTTATTTTTAATTCAATGGCCACACAGTACACATGATCACTCAGCAGCATCTGCCACCCCCACTGACTAGTACAATGAAGTCATTATTATTCACACATTTGCATTCCAGTCCACTCTCCTTGGCTGCCAGGTTACATGGATGTCATTCAAACCATTCTCATTATATTAGCAGTGGTTGGACATTTTCCAGGTAGGCTTCATGGTATATTATCCACATTTATTTATTAGATACAAACACACAGAAACAAAGACATATGATCAAAGACAGGAGAAGAGATGCCAACTAGTGTTTGGGGCAATGGAAGGTCAGTGGAGGACTAGAACAAGTGGTAATCTCAGAGCCTGCAGAAAAGGATGCTGCAATGAAGTGGGTCAGTGTGTACCACAGACTCCCTGAGAGCTTCAGCGCTTGAAGGAAGAAACTAATCCCTGCCCTCCAAAGCCTCCCCAGGACCCGGGAGAATTAATACCAAAAGAACCTGAATGGTTTCAGAAACTAGTACTCCCAAAACTGCCAGTTAGGGGTCTTCTGATATAAAGGCTTTCTTGCTGCTGACCACCTACTCATTTACACAGAGTTTCCAGTTGGGATTTTCATACAATGCTTTAAGTGACATATCAATAGCCAAGGATCACTAGGTGTTTGAAAAAAGACTCAAAGATGAAAGACATAGATCAAAGTAAATAGAAGAAAAATATCAGAAAGAAACAAAAGCTATGCAGATGACAGAAGGAAAATGATAAAAATGATAACTAATAACCTCAGAAAGTATATTTTATGTATTTTTCTTTCTTATTCATATATGCCACACACTTTTTGTAAGAGCATTTTATTTAATCCTCTTAGAAATCCCTTTAAGATCGTTAATATTTTAAAACACATCCCTGAAATGAAAGCTGAAAACCTCGAAAATAACCCATATCCATTTATGCTGAACCGTCATCCCAACCCTCTAACTCGTTCCACCCAACTAAATCATATGCTGTATTAAATGCTGTATTCCTCACTCCCTTGCTTGATATTTTAAAAAGCTGTAAGTGTGGGTTTTTTAAAAGAGCATTATACTATATGTAATTCTTTTGGAAATTTCTTATCACTTAATATGGTATTTCTAGCAGTCACCTATAATGCTGCAATTGATTTTATTTATTTTTACTGCTTTATTTTAAAACTCTCATTATGAAAAGAGAATTATCATAAAGAATATTTGCAAAATAAAATACTAATAAGATTTTTAGAATAATTAGGAAAGTAATGGAATTTTCTAGAAAAGTAAGGCTTCTGGGCAAGGTAGTGGTGTAGGTAAAGTGGTATTTGCATCTTCCCACAGCCACATCAAAATTACAGCTAAACTATAAAATAACCCTAACTCAGAAATCTAGTTGAACAAAAATCTTACAAATAGATATAAAGAAGCCACATGTAGACTGGTAGGAGGGGCAAAGACTCAGAATGGACAGGCCCCACAACTGTGTGTGGTGGTTAAAATTAGAAGAAATATACTAGAATGACAGTATCAGTTAAGGATGTCTAACATCGATTGGACTAATCATATTTCCAGGAAGACAGAACAGAGAGATATGAAGAATTTATCAAGGAAACACAAAGTTTGCGTGTTACCAATTTGAAAGAGGCATTGAGTGAGCAGTACAGAGAATGAAAAAAAATAACCCATATCAAGGATAAAGGGAAACTACAGTGAGGCAGGGGAGGAGGGGAGAAAAAGAGAGAAAGTAGAAATTGCAATGACATTAGAATTCTCAACAACTCTGGAAGCTAAAAGGCAATGGAGAGGTCTTCTGTATTCTGAGGGAAAATGAGTTTAGAATTTTATTCCATGTCAAAATAACATTCATTGTTAAGAATCTACAGGTACATAGAACATTTCCACTAGGGGGGTTTGTTTCTGTAAGTGACAGAGTAGACCAAAATGATGATGTGAGGTTCAAGTCAGAAAGAATCCAAACCAAGAGAAGATTGAAAATTTCCATTTTCATGTCAGTCTCAGCACTGCATACTTACATAATAGCCAAACCACACTAAAAGAAAAAACAAATATTTGAGAATTTGAAGTTATAAGTATACTGTGTGAACTTACATATTCAAAACAAATACATTGATAGATGTTTTGGGGACATTTATCTGGGATACATTAACAACACATTAGGAACCAACCATAGCAGAGCAGGCAATTATAAACCCCAGAAATGGACAACAAAGGAAACATAAAGCACTAAGCACAATTTGACTTATTTGTGAACATTATTTAAAAAATAAATAATGACTAATGATTTAACTGAATAATTTATGAGGAAGTTGGGGAATCAAAATATTATAGAATTCTCAAGGGCAAACACAGAAATCATTAGATAATATCTAATACATAAATCAAGAAAGTACAAACCTATCATGTAGAAAAATGAATCTAACTAATGAGAAAAATGATTTTAATACTGGAGGGATCAGAAAAATAATTGAAATAGAAAGCCTGGGAGTAGAAAAACATATGCCAGGGAGCTTCTGTTTTTTAATCTTTTAAGATAAGCATTTTAATTTTTATAGAGGTTAAAGTGATATTTAGAAGTGTATGTGGGAAAAGTGTTATAGAAATGTGAAAATTGTGACCATAGTGTGGATGTGACTGTGAGGCAAGAGAACTGGTAAAATTAATAGCCAAAGGATAAGAGAATAATAAATACTTTTTAGAAATATAAATTAAGGAGCTCTGTTCCAGATCAAGGATAAAATAGAATATGTTTATAGTAGTAACTTACAGACAGTATCAGTTCATACATGGGTACCTTATCAAAAAGCCATCAGCTTGGTACTTTAGAACCTAGGGAATTTCATCAAGTGTGCACGTGTAATCTGTAACCCTAACCGGATTTATATGAGCATGATTATTTAAATTAGCATCAAGGGGCTCTAGACTCTTCTTAGAATCACAAAAAGGTGGCTTGAGTTGCAGGAGAGAAATAATATGGTAGCAGGTTTATCTTTGTGGGGCTTACTCTTAATTAGAAAGAGGGTTCTAAAATTGGTTGCATACTTAACATTTTCAAATTTTTATACATGTGTCGTGATTGAAAACATTCTCTCCAACTCTTACCCAGCCTTTCTCATTCCTGACCCTATGGCCAATAAATCCCATTTTGTGCCAGGCCTTCAGGTATGCAAAGCATAACTAAATATAGAGTGATGTTTATGAGTTAAGGCTTTAGATTAATCCTGATTCTACCACTTCCCCAGCTGCATAAATTGGACACATTACCTAACCTCACCTGGAAGTTGAGAATAACATTACTTCCATGAAGATTTTTTGAAGACTACATGGGAACTATGTATAAAGCACACAGCACAATACCAGGCTTTACTAATAAGCACTTGAAAGTGATAGCCATTTTTATTATAACATTTGAGAATAAGATTACTTCATGCATATTGTAACTTTTAATCATAAACGGGTGAGACTCTATCATTACTTATTGTGGCAACTGCTTTGATGGTATCTATTTATAATTTATTGAAATAATCTGAGTCATTTGCATTTATTTTGAATTTATTCAACTCCTCTAATTGTTTTAGTGACTGTTGGACTGGTATGCTTCATTTTTTTGTTTAGTATGTCTTCTCAAACATTGTTTTTCAGACATTGTGTCATACACAGATTTTATCTAAATTATCACTTTCTAGATAGACTTTTCCCTATATGATTCTTTAAGATCACCATTCATCTTAGACTACTGGTACTTTCTATTTATCTCAATTCTCTATTTTCTCTGTGACTACAACAATGAGAGAATGTGCTACATCATTCTCTGTTGGAATTTAAAATAAGAAATGTAGCAGGGTCAGAGGCCTCCCAGGATGTGTGGGGCCTAATCAGCTCTTCTCCTCTTTCCAAAGCATCATGTTTTGAGCACACCCAGAGTGGGTCCTTATTTTGGGACAGACTATAATTAACCACCATGGCAATGTATACTCTATATCAAGAAATAACAATTGCAGGGCTTCAGGGACTTGACAGTCACATGAATGTACTAAAATTACGTGATACATCTATCTCCCTATGATGAATAATCTTGTCAGGAGAATTAAGATACTAAGTTTACTGAAGCTTTCTCTTTCTTGAACTCAGCAACTTGAATGATACCATTAATATTTGCCTCTGTTACTTTCCTTTTTCCTATGTAAGGCAAAATGACCCCCTTGAATGAATGGTCAAAACCACCATTCCTAAGTGGTTTTGGCATTATCCCTATCATTGTTAGAAATAGGGAGTGAAACTCAGGCAAGGCACCATATCGTAAGGAGAAATTAATAGGCAATATATTAACTTTCATGTAAACTCGGTACAGGTTCTTGAAAGGAAATTAATTCCTGTAATAAATATGCTTAGTTACAAGACTTATGGGGGGAGAACAAACCAGTAACTCCCACCTTCTTTACACACCCTGTTAATGTGGTCATCATTTTCTCTTCTCCCAATTTTTTCGACAAAGCTTGAGTTCATCACTCCCTGAAGCAAGTCACTGGGGCAAACTATACAGCTTTTCATTAGTGAGGTATTAGAAAAGATTTCAAGAGCTTGGGGAAGGGGCTGCATCTTTTACTAAAAAATAAAATTAGATTAGTAAATAGAGAGTCCAGAGACAGAAACTAAATGACCTCAGAATCTGGAAAATTTATTAAGAGACTCACAAGGAAGCCATCATGCCCCAAATCTCTTCACACCCCCATAGACTTAGGGGAACATTCACCCTGCCATTTCTCTATGAACCCCCATACCTAAATGAGCAGATGCTTCATCCACCATATGGTAAGAAAAGATAGATATGTAGATGGAAGCAACACCCAATATGCTCTTTATGGCTGTATGATGAAGACACCGTCTCTCTTGGCATACAGAATGGCCAAGTGAGGATTCAGCTTGGTGGCATCTGTGAACAAGTCAATGGCTTTCTGTAGTTCACCATCATTTAAAGCACAAATGGCAGCCGTGTTTTTATCATTTGCCTGATCCATCATCTCCTCAGTTACCTCTACATTTTCATCTCCCATTTCTTGAAAGGCATCAGTGTCTGGTTCAATCACATCTTCATTGCCAACTTCTAGATCACTTTCCTCACTTGATGATTCATCCGTCTTTATGTCTTCTACCTTCTTACTGTCATTTTTCTTTTTCCTTTTTTCCTTTCTACTTGGTTTTATGAGTAGCAGGTGGTATTTAACCTCCCACACTTTCCACCCACTCCCTCAGGAAGCAAATTTTCTGCTTATGCAGAATGATTGGCTCCTGTGTACACATTTTCACTAAGGCCAGAAGCTTGCTCACTTTGCAAGGCTCCATGGTCAAGAAGTGGCAGGAGGCATCAGATGCAGCTAAGGTTGCTAACTCGGCCTGACCGAGTGGGAGGAGGTGGCTCCTAGTTCCATTTTCAAAGATTAGGTTTGAAAATGCTCTATCCATTGAACAAATGTATCTTGAAATAACATATAGGTTAGGATTAACCCAAACATTACTGTGTAATTTTATGATTCAATTTGATGGCAAGAAGCAAAGAGATATAGATAGATGTCATCAGACAAGCAAGATGTATGATCAAAGACATTAGGCAAAATTTTCTCATACCTACATATACTTTTCTGATATCTATGATTTTAATTTGATTGTCTTAGCAATCTATTAACAAATCATTTTGGACTGCTGAAACAACTCTTGTATGTCTCACTTTACTTTCTCATAAAACACACCCTGGTAGCTATCATCTAATTGCAATTTCTTTAAAGTTTTGACCCACCCTGTATGACACAGAAATCGTAACCAATGTATATACCACAAACTCCCAGCCTTGTTTCACCCTGTCTGGGTGATAAGACCATTCAGGTAATGTGTAAAAACAACGCACTAAGACTCTGCTCTTTTGCAATTTCCCTGTTTCGGAACATATCTTAAGCAACATGTGGCTTAGTGGTTGAATCATGATAGGGAATTACGTGTGTTCACTACTATCTTTCTACCTCATTCCTGTTCTACCTTAGGCTTTTGAATGTTCTGGGTCATTATGGGTCACTTATTAAGTAGCTTGGAGGACCCAGAATTCCATAAAAAATTAATTGACAAAAATGGTTTCTCGCTTGTCTCCTGAGATTTTCTGAGGATCAAGGAGTTAAATACAAATCATAATAGGACCTCAAAAGTTATGTGCCTTTTAATCCCTAGAAAACATCATTCGTTTTAAGTAGAAGATTGGAAAAATTGCTTCTTTCATCTGTAATTCTGAAGTAAGAGATATTGGTTTTATTTATATTTTAAATATTCTTCTTTTTTTTTTGAACTGTTATGCATTTTTTTTATTGTTGTTGTATTACATCCATCCCCTTTTTGCTCCCCTCTGTCCCCCTCCCCACCCACCCATTCCCCCCAAAGTCGATCCCACCTGTTGTCCATGTCCATGGTTCCTTTATACTAGGTTCTTGTCTAAGCTGCCCCCCTTTCTTGCCTCTGCCTCCCCCCTCCCCCAAACCCCTTTCCCCCTGACCACTGAAGGCCTATTCACTGTATTCATATATTTGGTTCTGTTTTGCTTGTTGTTAGTTTTGTTCATTATTGTCCTGTAATGGATGAGATCATATGATATTTGTCCTTCACTGACTGGCTTATTAAAATTATATTTTAAATATTCTTTATAGTGTTAATTATGATAAAATGCCTAGCTATAATGAATTGAGATTTTATAAAAACTGCTTAAGTGTAACACTTCTTAAAATTGCATATGGTCCAGTTATAGGCTCTGTTCTTTATTTATCATTATAAAAAGCTAACCTATACCAAACATTACCCCAAACATAACTCTTTGAAAGTGCATGCTTCTTTATGATCCACAAACATTTTCTGACACAAAATGTTACTTAAATGATATCATTATAATAAGTATGTTTTATTGGTATTTTCTATTATTCTCACCAGACCGTCTCATGTAATAAGTGTATTATTATTCTCATATTTTTGCTTGAACTCATATTTGAATTAAATTGTTATTCATAGATGCAGAAATGAGGACACAGAGGGTACAGATAGTTCAGTCAAGAAATATATTTCTTCATGACTTTTAGTTTCCGAAGATGAAACAAAAACTTTACTTAGGCCACTGACAGAAACAGAAAGTTTGAAAGAAAGCATAATTCTAGGTAATTACCCAACCTCGAAATCCTGATATAGTCCAGTGCTAACCTTTGTGCCATTAATTTGAGAACACCAGCCTTACCATTCTTAAAAATATATTTCTGCTCTTGATATCTAGTAGAAGCATATTAACCATAATCTTGACAAGTTTATTTTTTCAGTTATATACCAAAAACAATATTTTAGCTAGTCAAGAGACTTGATATATTATCAGCATACAATAACAATTTAATATTTGTTACGCAAATTAGTCAAGTTTGACCACTGGAACTGGTCTCAGGGAGACTGAGAGATAAGAATCAGTTGATTTGGTACCTAGAGAACTTGCCCTTTAAGAATATGGTCCCACTGCTTTTCCACCCCTGGGTTGTATAAACCAAAATCTAGGTTGATTTCCATAACAGGTCTGTTTTAATAGAACTGGAGTTTCAGACATTCCACAGGTCTCCCTTTGGTAAATCCCTAATTAGCAAGAAAGCTTGAACTTCTTGCTTTTACTTCCTGGGTGTCTTGGTTTTGACATTATAAGAAAAATGTTAAATCCTTTAGTTTGAAGAGGAAACCCTTTGTAAGCGTGTTAGCCCTATCTCAGACCTATTAAATAGGATCCAATTGGCTTATCCCTGGAAAAGCAATTGCATTGCAATTTGTAGCAGAAAGATATCTTGTTAATTGAAGGCTATATTTAATTGATTTCCATATTAACCAGGACTTTACAACATAACAATATGTTTAAGTAACAATGTCCAGAACAATTTACTTCTGGAGTCAGATTCCCTTTTATATTCATATAAATTTTATCTAGACTCTATTTTAAAAATACATGCCTTAAACACAGTTAGTGTTTTAGGAGTCTAGTTTATTACATCTGCTAACAAAGTTTACTTACAAATGTAAAATTGACACCTTGAGTATTCTCTCAATTTTTTAATACTAAAAAGACCACATCTCAAATTTTATCTATTGGCTCAGATGTTTTCTTCCCTCTACTCATATAAAGTGTTATAATTTTTTTATTTTTATATAAACTAAAAGATGAATTTTACTTTGTAGTCCTTAAGGTTGTTATAACTGTAGGCATGTCAAAGTGGGAAATTTAGAAATTTACCTCATAGAACATAGAAAACACAGAACGTTAAAAGTTACCAAAAAGTAGCTGTGAAAAAAAGCAAAAAAACACTTTACCCATGTAAATGTGAAGTCATATCCTGACCAAAGGAGGAAGTGGCAGGTCCCATGTCTTAAGCTTACTTTCCACTGAGTAGCATAGACAGGACACTGCTGAGTGTCTTCAGTTGTTTCTGTAAAGACAGAAAGTGCACTCACTTGGACTCTGAATTCAAAATGCTGAAGAGAAAACCATCCAATGCTTCAGAGAAGGAGAAACATCAAAAGCCAAAGGTAAGGCATTTTATACAGTCAAACAAAACTATACCATGTAATAGAATACATACACACACAGCATTCTTATCTGTCAGTCATAAATAAATTCAAGCATAGGTCTAAATGCCTTATGGCAAATATGAAAACAATTGAACTACAAAGTTAGATGTTGAATAATACCTGACAATTATGGTTAAATTGTGTAATTTATCTTATAGTCCATATTTGATCATTTACATCTTTAACTGATCTTTGAGCTTAGAATATCAACTTTATGAAAATCATCTTTGTGGCCTCTGTTTTAAAGATTGGTATTATAAAACCTTCTTGCTCATTAATAAGTGTTTAAACTTTATTCTTTCTTGAACATTTTTAATAACAATGGAGTTGTGTCTATTTAACAATATACTAAATGCATTTTATATTAAATCATATATGATCAGCTCCTCATAATATATTTAATTATAAGGTTTTAAATAGATATTTTGGATAAATATTTAATTATTTTCATTTTTAATATTAAATATGAAAGCTTGTTGTAGATATTATTTTTCTATTTTGTCTTTTGAATTAAGGAGAGGATTTGGGTTGTATTTGGGAAGCATTATGACTGTATAAATTAATAAGTTTGTCAAATTGATGCTTTAGTGTGTTATTCTATTCTTTGTCTTGACAAAAATTACCATGTAAAAAAAAAGTAGGGCATGAGATAGCAAAGTTTAAATTCTATTGTAGAAATCTAACTTAGTAATTAATTTATAAAACACTGGTCAACTTTTTCTAATACTTGCACATTTATTGAGTTTCTTACATAAAATAACATTTTAAATCTGTGAATAAACAATAGCTGAATTAAAATGTCTTTTTAAAAGACTGATTTACAACCTATTAATGGTCTCCATATGCTTCACACCCATTCTGAGAGAAAGGAGTTGGGAATTGATTGTGAACTTTTGTATTGATGTGGCGTTAAACAATAGTCAATATTTTAAAACTCCTTGTGAGTTACATAAAACTGTCTCTGAAAGAAACTAAAAATAAATTATTTCCCATCATTGGAAACTAAGAATAAATGATTTTTAATATTAATTATTTCTGACACAAAGATCTGTTAAATGATAGACAAGCACCTTTATTGAAAAATACAGCTAGATAACATATCATGGTTTCTGTCTTTTCCCTAATGTAATAAAAATTCCAAGTAACATTTTCCCTAAGAGTACAAAACAGTTTCTTAAAGTATCATGTACATTTCTATTTATATAAATTTTACATAAAGTTTGCATGCAATTTTATATATAATTTACTTGATTAACACAGTAATATTGAGTTTATAATAGATTTAGGATTTTGTGATCTCACAAAAGTTAATATGAAATGGTGGTTTTTCTCCAAGTATTTAAAATCTAACATTATAACATCTCATAAATATTATATTATGTAGTGAGTTACTATGTCGTTAAACTATTTTAAATGATATTTCAGTCTATTACCATTGCCTTAATCAAAAGAACTATTATAATACATGTAGAGTATTGTTCATTTTATTGACTTCTTTATTTATAAAAGCAAAAAAAAGTTAATAAAGTACACACCTGAGAACACAATACATCACAGAATATAGTTGTTTTGTAAACATTTTTTGTTGTAAATGAACTATTTTCTTGAGAAATGGTTTTATTCCATATAAATTTAAATTTAATTTTATAATTACAGTTGATATATAATATTATATTAGTTGTAGATGTGTAACATCATATTTAAACATTTATATATCCTATAAAATGATCACCCTGAGAAGTCTAGTACCCATCTGACACTGTACAGAGTTATTACAATATTATTTACTATATTCCCTATGCTGGGTTTTACATCACCATGGTTATTTTCATCACTGGCAATTTGTACTTCTTAATCCCTTTCACCTTTTTTAACCATCTCCTCATCTTCCTCCCATTTAATAACTGTAAATTTGTTCTCTGTATCTATGAATCTGTATCCTTTTTGTTTGTTCATTTATGTTTTCTAAGATTCCACATATAAATGAAATATTATGGTATTTTTGACACTTCATTTAACATAATACCCTCTAAGTCTATTTATGTTGTCCAAAATTAAGAAAGAAATTTGATAAGTAGTTGTTAAGTATTCAATATTTAGTTGATCAAAAATAGCCTTGGTTAATATATAGACAAGGGACTATGCTGTACTTTCCTTCTTCAATTTTGTTTTTACCTTCTTATCATGAGTGCCCACTACTGATTGTGATTTTTAAAAAATTGAAACACATCCAGGATTCATATTTGGTAAGATATATCATTATACTTTCTAAATGTTTACATTATAGAACACAATTTTCCTTACCTGATTTTCCAACTAAAATGTGTTACTTTTTGTGTTCTATATTTACTGTGAGTTTATTATATACCAGTTGCCTTATTGAGAGCTTTTTGCACAGTAATTGATTTAATATCTGTAACAACTCTGTAAGGGAACCACTCTTATTTAGCCTCATAGAGGAGAAGGCATGGAGAAGGTGAATTAACTGAAACAAAAACACATAGATAAATAATAAAGCTGTGAGATATAAATATGCATGTCAATTTCTAGTACTCTTGTTCTTAAATATTATGCTGCCATTACAAGCACAGAGACTGTAGATATTTCTATTTGTCTTAATTGCTAGTTAAATTTTAAGAAACCAGGCAGGACATATTTTTTAATATTTTATTTATTTATCTTTAGATAGAGGGGAAGAGAGGGAAAAATAGAGGGAAAGAACCATTGCTGTGTGGTTGCCTCTCGAAGGCCCGTAACGGGAATCTGGCCTGTAACCCAGGCATGTACCCTGACTAGGAATGGAACTAGCAACACTTTGATTTGAAGACCAGCATGCAATCCACTGAGCTCCACCAGCCAGGATGAGAACATGTATTTAAGAGCCTCTGTAAACTGGAAAGGAATTTAGAAGACCTCCATTGTTGTCTCTGATTAAATGCAAGAAGTTCACCTACAAAACCCCTCCAGGTGTCCACATAAGATTCAATACTTGCTGGTGGCACAGTGGATAAGACACTGGCCTGTGAACCCAAAGGTTGCTGCTTGATGCCCAGCCAGGACAATATAACCAAGTTTCAAGCCAGGTCTCCAGCCAGATCCGTAACTGGAGGCAGGTGAAAGACAACCATACATTGATGTCTCTCTTCCTGTCTGCCTCCCTCCCTTCATTTCTCTCTAAAAAATAATAAAATCTTTTTTTAAAAAAAGGAAATAAGATTCAATACTTATTGTAAGACAACACTAACAACTTCCTTAGCATTCAAATATTCAAATTGTTAAAGAAAAATCACTGCCTAATATGAAGTAAGTATAGCCAGGTATCTCCTTCCTGCACCTGGAATAATGCTGTCAATGAAATAGGCTCTTGATAATTATTTGCAAACTGAATCAAATTTTTTGAGTCTACTCTATGTAACCTAGTTCAAGTACGAATATTCACTAGTGTTATATACTTTCATTATCTTGGTAGCAAGTCTGTTAGTATGTACATAACAAAATTTGTATGTATATGTATAAATATAACATTCATTTTATTTTAAAAAGAGCACCAATACCACCAATGATACGCAAAAAAACCCTAGACAGGCCTGTTGTTATATGAGATTAGATCTTTGTTCCAAATGAGGGAACATTGTAGAAACTTAAAAATAGAAAAGGAATAGAGCCCAAAAATAAAATTCTGCAACTGAATCATTGGCCTTTTCTGGCTGGGATTAATGATATGTATTAATACATTTTTAACTAAATTTTTTCTTTGGGTAAGAGATTCAAATACTGCTGATATTTTAAAGGAGAACACTGAAATGATAACTCTGGAAATAAAACCTTTTTTTAACATTTTAAAAATTCTAAAATGCATAGTAAATGAGACACCGTTAGTGTCACAGATGCTAATTTTCACCAGCAATGACTGAAGTGGCATTCCTCCCCGTTTGCATTTGATCCTAGCAACGATAAGAGGTGATGAGTTGATTATGAGCTGTTTTCACTGCACTGCCCGCTGTGCAAATTTATGTTTCTAGACAAGGATGACACATAGTTTTGGCATTAAAGAGCTTTTTTCATTGCTTTTCCTATCAAGGTTGTTAAGAAAGATTTTAACTCTTAATCTAACCAAGTATAAGGAAAGAAAAGTGTGTATGTATGTACAGGTGCTTACGTTGGGCAAGGCATTTACACCAGGGATTATGGCATTCTCTTTTTCTTCTAATTTACAGGAAAGAAGTAATACTATAAATGTGAAGTATTTTGTCCAAGGTATCATAGCGAGTAAAAAGAAAATGATTTAGGATTATATGGGACAGTTTTTTTTTTTTAAATCACTGAGTTTCTACTCTAATATTCTTTTGGCTTCTTCATTTGGGGCATAATTTCAGGCTTTAATGTATATGAATTTAGTTTTGGTTTTCCAAACAAAGTGATCTCAAATATGATATGTGTTATACAATGTAGGTAATATTTTAAATTCATGTTTCCCATTTTAAAAAATGGTTGACGTAAATAAATGTTTATTTCTACTTTTAGTAGTCCCTCTGCAGCCAAAATCTTTCTCCAGAGCTTCTTTTCATTTATGTATTTAGTCAGTATTTATGTCATGTTTGTTTTACAAGAAACATTTAAGGAAAATTATTAGACCAATTTAAAATTAAGTCAGACGAGTCAGGAGAAAACAAAGTATAGGTTATAATAAAAGGTGTCCCAGGGCCATCAAGGTTGAGCGGAATGTGGGTAAAAGTACTTGCTCCCCAGTGTGGTCCTACACAGGAGCAGCATTTCATTTCCATCCCAAAAATTTGTTAGAATGCAGAGTCTCTGTCCTAACCCAGACCTATTAAATTAGAATATACATTGTAACAAAATACCCAGGAGTTCTGTGAGCACTTTAAAGTTTGGAAACAATGGTCAATATTGATGGTTCTCAACCTAGATTACACATATAAATCACTGAAGAACTTTTTTTTAATTCTATTTTATTTTTTTAAAGATTTTATTTAATTATTTTTAGAAAGAGGGAAGAGAGAGAGGCAGAGAGGGAGAGAGACATCAATGTATGGTTGCTTTTCACCTGCCTCCAACCACAGACCTGACCGGAGACCTGTTTTGCAACCTTGTTATATGCCCTGGCTGGGGAATCGAACCTGCGACCTTAGGGTTTGCAGGCCTGTGCCTTATCCACTGTGCTACCAGCCAGGGCCTGAAGAACTTTAAGAAACAATAATGATTGGGTTCTGTCTTCAAATATTCTGATTTATCTCATACAGAATATGCCAGAACATCAAAATATTTAGGGCTTACCAATCTGGAGCCATTTTACCTTCTAATATTGTCAAAAGACTTAGAAGTTAATTCATTAATCCATCCATCCATCCATCCATCCATCCATCCATTCATTCATTCTTTAAATATCTATTGAGTGCTTACTATCAATGATATAGACCTTAGGCTGGCAAAACAATGGTGAATAAAACCTAAGATCCCTGTCCTGGTAGGATTTACATTTACCAGAGATGACAGATAATAAACAAGATAAATAGGTTAAATATAAAGCAAGAACAAACAAGATAAATAGGTTAAATATAAAGCATGTTAGATCATGATAAATGCTAAGTAGGGAAGGAGGGTTATGAACTACAAAGGACCAGGGAGGACTTGGTGAGAGTGGGATGTTTGAAAAAGGACCTGAAGGAAATGAAGGAACTGGCCATGAGACTGGCTGAGGAAGTCATATTCCAGTCAGTGGGAAGAGCAAGTCCAAAGGCCTTGAGATGGGAGTGTCCCTGCTGGTGTGTTTGAGAAACAATGAAAAAGAAAACAAAGGGGGAAGAGTGGTCAGTCGCAAAGAGCCAGAATATTAGAAGGCCTTCTAGGTTATTATTAGGGTTTTGGCTAGTATTGAAAAATTTTGAGAAGAGCAGGATCTGACTTACATTTTGGTGGGTTTATAGTCTTTTGTGTTTTGAATACATTGAAAGGAGTGAGGGAGGAAGCAAAGAAATGAGACCCATTCAAAGGCAGCTCCAGAAAGTAAGAGACAATGGTGACTCTGACAAGGAAAGTGGCAAGGGTGGGATGAATTTGTATGCATTGTACACATCTGAAAATGTATAAGAAAGTTAGCACATATGCTTGAAAGGTGGTAAATGGAAAGGTGGCCCCCTCACTGTACTGCACTGTTCTTGCTCCCAGCTCACTTGCACGCGCCCACATTCCAAGGAGAAAGAACCTCGTTCCTCTGCTCATTGCCAGCAGAAGTTCACTGTCAAAATGATGTGCTACTTCCTAAAGGCTTCTGCTTTTTCTTCAAGATATTTTTTATTGGATTTAATTTTTATTTCTAGGGCACTTTAAAGCAGAGGAGATGCACTAATAATTTCCCCATTTCATGGTGTTGAGTAATTTGAAACTTAAATAATTTTAGCCTTAAAAACTTCTGTCTATAAGACCCTGGAATTTATTTTAGTCTTCCCATTGTATAAAGTGTGAATCTATAACCAATTGCTCTTTTGGTTTTTTGTTTGTTTGTTTTCAAGCAAGTTGCAAAAGAAAGGTTTGGAACCAAATGCATTTGTTATACTTGAATTAAAAACAAAAAACACAAACAAAAAACAGTGCCCAAACAATATAAAGAAAGTTCAGGAGACAAATGGTTGAGAGAAATGATAGCAGTATACACTACCATCACTTGGAACATTTGGATCCATCATTTGGATATTAGATCCTGTAGGAAGAGTATAAAGTCACTATTTTGACTACGAATGCCCTGGATTTGTTAAAAATTAATTTAATGAGACATTTATCTCTTTAATCTTTTCTTGTTTGCTTGCTTTGAGGATAAGTGGCTTCATTATCTCTGCACTTTGTTGTTGTTGTTTTTTTCTTTTTCGTATATATAATGGAATTAAATCCATATTCTACATATCTGTTTCTAAATTTAGCATTACTTCACTGATCCATTTCTCTTCCTTTCTGGAGTTAAGGATTTAGGTGAACTTCTAGAAATAAGACATTTCATAATTCGCTTCTTAGTACAGAACAAAAAATATCTTTCATCAAGCATTGATTAATAAGAATAGAAGAGGGTTTTAAACTGTCTCTGGTGGTAGATGAAGTGATTCTTTCATAGCTAGAGCCATTTGTCAATATAGCTGGCTATGTCCCCTTTCTTCCCTCATACAAAGAGCTTTGGAAATTTCCACCTAGCCTGTACTCACTTTCTAGGGCTTCCATACCACAGAGTGGATGGCTTAAAGAACAGAACTTTATCTTCTCCCAGGTCTGGAAATGCAACGTCCAAGATCAAGGTGCTGGCAGAGTGGGTTTCCTCTAAGGGTCGTACAGGACAGGTCTGTTCCAGGCTTCTCTCCTGGGATGGCAGGTGGCCACCACTTGCTACCTTTTCACTTGGTTGATCCTTTGTGCATGAACACTCTGGATGTTTCCCTGTGTGTATCCAAATCTCACTTTTGAGTGGCTCTGACCACTCTCATGCTTCAGTCTGTTTTTCTTAGCCTAGAATGCTTTTCTCCATTTTTCCCACTCATAAATTCATAGCTACCTTTTAATACCTGATGTATTTTCACTCCCTCAAAAAAAAACCTCCACTAGTTAGCTGAGGCCATCCATCAGAGAGAAAGCAGTAGGGAACTTAAAATCTTATAGACATGGATTTGCCATTCCATTTTGATGTGTCCTAACAAGGGGATGCTGAATATTTTATTAAACTTCTTTTGAGGTTAGTTGTGCTTCTCTGAAGAGGAGGATATGGTAAAAATCTGTCATATAAGATTGATGTAAGAATTAAGTTCATTACCACATGTAAATTTCTTAGCATATAGTACATGTTTGATTAATAATCTCTCCCTCCTTTCTATTCAGTGGCACTTGTTTCATACATGTATTGTTTCTCTTACCATCATTTATTTTACTATGCCCTTCCAAGTAGAGCAACCAATAAGGACAAAATTTTGGTCTCTTATTTATTTTTTTAAAGATTTTACTCACTTTCAGAGAAAAAGGCAGAGAGGAAGGAAGAAAGGGAGAGAAACATCAATGTATGGTTGCCTTTCACCTGTCTCCAGCTATGGACCTGGCTGGAGACCTGGCTTGCAACCTGTTTACGTGCCCTAGAAAATTGAACCAGTCAGCTGACCTATGGGTTCCCGGGTCAGCGCCTATCCATGTTTCTTTTAATTTTTATTTTTTATCCTTGCAATTTTTGTTGGGAAGCAAGGGTAACTGAACTATATCTGACTTTCAAACTCCTTGTACTTGCTATTACATTTTGGTTAGTTACCATCAAAAACATTTTTAATGTGGAACATAATTGTGTTGTCTTAGTGTAAGTACCGTAAGTGTGGAATGACTAATGGAGAATATTAGTCATTTAAAGAAGTAATCTAATCTACTTCAAGACACAGGTTTTAAATGGGTCACTGATAAAAATCTGGGCAACACCCACATGAAATAAAGTAATCATTCTTAGAATCAGAATGAAGTGAAACAAAATAATAATCAAAAATTGTAATGTAATCTGTATGAAGAAGGAAAAAAGGTCTTGTGCAGAAGGTGTTACTTTTGAGGGAGCCTAAAAATAAGTGGGAAAGTATAAATTTGCCACTGTGTCTGAAGAATAATCCAGATCAGCAGAATAAATATTCCATTTGGTTCAGCTGGCTTATTCACTTAGGTAAGATAGATACTTTGGGTTATTATAATTTTGTCTCTGTAGCCCTTAATAACACCTAATTCACCATACTGTGACTTTACTAAATACAAAAATCTCCCAACAATGATTTTGCATCCCATGTAGTGTTTTTCCCAGGGGAGACAATTCTTCGATACGTCAACAAGAATATACATTCTTCTTGGCAGTTGAATTTCTCATAACTAATCAATACTTAGTATTGACATGTTCACTATTTTATCAGTTTAGCTTATGAGGCAGTCCCTCAAAGGATGTTTATTTCTAAAAGCTTAAAAAAGAAAACTTCTATACTTGTTAAAAGAGCCTGAGATTGGACATGGAAACCTGGCCTAGGAACTGGCTTCTTAGAAGGGCTGACCTGAGTTGCCAGGTGTCCCCACCTTTTCTCTATACAGATAAAGTGAAGATCAAAAAAACAAAAACATTTATTTTCTACATTTTTTCATAATTAAAAAAAAAGATTATATTATTTCTATTTTTAGAGATAGGCAGAGAGGAAGAGAGACATATGTATGGTTGCCTTTCACCTGCCTCCAGCTTCAGACCTGGCTGGAGACGTGGCTTGCAACCTGGTTATGTGCCCTGGCTGGGAATCGAATCAGCAACCTTTGGGTTTGCAGGCTGGCGCCTCATCCACTGTGCCACCAGCCAGAGCCATTTCTTCATAATTTTAATAATTTAAAACCTTGGAATAAGATTCAAAGCAGATTTATCTTGTATCAAATTCTATTTTATAATTCATAGTAATATGAGCACCTTAATACTTGACTAAATTTTTTCTATTTCACATGGCAACAGCTATGCAACTTTGATTTTTTTAAAGTAATGGTAATAACTAAGTAATTAAATATATTAAGTTTGTAATTCTTATGAACATATATATATATATATATATTTAAGATATTTTATTTATTACTCTTAGAGAGATGGGAAGGGAGAGAGGTAGAGAAGGAGAGAGACATCAATGTATGGTTGCCTTTCACCTGCCTCCATCTACGGACCTGGCTGGAGACTTGGCTTGCAACCTGGTTATGTGCCCTGGCTGGGAAATGAACCAAGGACCTTTGGGTCCACAGGCCGGCGCCTTATCCACTGAGCCACTAGCCAGGGCTCTGAACATATATTCTTTATATTGTTAATTATACAACCATCACTATCTTTTCCAAATTAGGCCAAGTACAAGTTTCAAATTAAGATAATAAACAGCTCGCTACAATTATTTATCAATTGTAAAGCAGCCATTATTAATGAAACAAATGCTTATGAATTTAAAAATAAAATTTCTTCAAAGATAAATGTTCCATAATTATTGGACATTATATTATTGGTTTAAGAATTATCATAAACTGAGTTGGTTTTTACCACCACTATTACATTTCAATACTACTATTAACCACTTGATAGATTGAAATGTTTATATAACCAAATCCAAATTTACTGAAAGAAAAATAAATATGATAGTGAGAAATTTAGAGAACCCAAAATTCCCCTCCAGATATCCTCGCATGAACTTACTACAATTTTTCCACCTATTCTTCCCCTGTTTGGGATTACATATCATATATTTGCTCCACATAAACATGCCTGTTTTTACTAAGAAAAAAAAGTTTAAATCCCTAAGCATAGTGGCAGTGGCTACTGCCTGAGATGGGAATGTTTATGTGCTTTATGATATTAACTGCAGCACTCAACCTCAGGTGGCATAAAGCATGCAAAAAAGAACTTTCTGTCAGTTTTATTATTTCTAAAAAGGTTCCCCTTGAAGCAGAAGAGTGACCTTGCTCTGCTGAGCTGACATGTGCCACTGGATTAATGGTCAAGCTCTGCTGGAGGGAGGCTCATGGAAACATTATAGCTCCTGGGGCTGGGCTGCTGGTGACCATTAATCAGGGGACCAAAACCATGCATCAAACACACTCATTTAAAAGTAGTAAAAATGCCTTAAAAAAAACCTTTTGGAGAATTAGCTTATTGTTTGTCATTACTTGTGTTCAAGGAGATTACTGCATGACTAAAATATCCCTTGGGGAGACATTTAGAAAGGTTATTGTGTACCCAGAGGCCAAGGGAATGCAGAGGACATTTAAGAATAATGGAGGTAACTAAGGTGGAGTGTGTTGTTGTTGTTGTTGGTCCAGAGAAATTGATAGGAAAATTTGTGTAATGAGTTCAATTTTTCACACTTAATTTTTACTTCTTTATTTAACCACGATTTCAAAGCAGCAGGTGCTATGAATGTTTGCCTCTTGGTGATAATTTTTTTTTTTTTTTACATCAGAGTAATTGGGTTTAGTAGTATAAACATTTGACTGATAAACTGTTTGGAAACTTTTCAGGAACATGAATTTAAGTCAATACAGTCAACTATTAAATATGTTACGAAATATATGTTTAGAGCTTGGAAGTACTGTACATTCTTCCACTATGTGTCAGCTAATGAAAAATTTTCTAGACTTTCTTTCTCTCTGGTTACTGAGAAGGAAAAAAGGCCCAAGTCTAAGATATTTAAAGAGAGCAGTTAGTTTAATTTATCTAATAATGAGTTCCTCCTGCTTTTTAAAATTCCCTTTTGCAATACAACATTGTGGGAGAGCGTCATGTTTTTTAAAAATCCCTTTGATAATATTGAATAGACATAATTTATTTTTTACATTTGAAATAATTTTTCTTTTAGATTAATGATACTATACCTAATACATAATAATTTCATTATTATGTAGAACAAATAGTAGAATAAGGCCTTTATTAAGAAAACCAGAATATTTGATACTTGAGATTATGGTCAGTGTAGTAAGGCCTTCTGCAATTAGTAGTTTGAAGTTATTCATCCTAAATAACTGTTGCTTTCTTCTAGCATAATATTCTGTATTATCATCTTTTGTTGATAATGCATAATTATTTTTGTTTTTGAAGTTTAATTTTAGAGTTAAAATAGTTGATAATAATGTGACCACAGTTAGCAATTACTTAATATATGGCTATAAGTGGAAAAAAATTTAACATGCATACAATAGTTAATTTCCAAATTTATGGGAAGACAATTTATATTTTTTATAACTGGAAATTTGAATTATTTATATTTGGTACCACATTCTCTCTCAAGTTACCTAGAAAACAGGTTAATAATGAATATTTGCTCAGGAAACTAACATCTTAAAGCAGGGACATTACATGCTTAAACTACGTAACTTCTCATTGCCCTACCCACTCTCTTCCCTAAAATAATACTAATTCTTATGACCTCTTTAACTCTCAGCCTGAAAATGGCTTTAGAACACTTTTTAACCCAGCTCTTGGTTAAGGCTTATCGAATAATCCATGTCATGCAAAAGTTTAAGCTTCTTGCCAACTTTGGTTTCAAAGCATAAAACCATCCAGACAATGGGTAATCTTTGTGAAATATTCTTGTACCAAATACACAACATAAAATGATTATGTTCACTAGAGACAACTTTTGTATCTCTTCTTTTAAAAGTTCAGGAGATAAATATGTTAGACACATTTTTGTACTGCAGGGCTCCTATTAAAAAATGGTGTGTAGTTTATTACCTTTTTGTTACTTTACTATCATTTTAGTGATCACCGTATTTGAATTTGGTAACTTGTAAAGAGCTCCTCAGTCAACAACTTTACAACTTCTTGGAGTAAATAATTTTTGAAGATGGTTAAGCAAATTCAAATTGCATTGATTTCAACTAATTTTACTTCCATAATCTGTGATCATTTTAATGGATCTCTCCTTAGATTGACTATAAATCACATAGGTATAGACATATATACACAAAATGCCTTTCGTTTACTTAATAGTCAATACAAATTAGTATTGTAAATGGGAGAATATAAATTTCAAAGTTGACATCTCTTAAACATAATGAACTTCATTTTCGGTGTATAAATATAACCTGCTTTTGGCAATTGCTTCTATATTTATAGAGCATTCATTTGATTATGGTTCTGTTTAGCTTTTATCTATTGATGTAATTTGGTTGATGACACCAATAAACTGTGAATTCCTCCAGGACAAATTCTTGCCTGATTATGGTCACATTTTTAAACACTTATCATTTCCTTTATATTTAATAGGATTTTGTAAGCATCAGTGATACCAAGTTTGAACTTTTGCCACTTTATGCTTTTTACCTGAAAAAATGATATTTAATACATATCTGTACCACTTATTTTAAAAACGCCTTTCAACTAAAAGAGAGTATCTTAATTTCTGTTCAGTTCCTAAAAGTGGAACATGACTTACTGGCTACAGATGCAAATGTAAATCATGAGATACAGTAATGAATCATTCAGAGGCACAATTAAGAATTTTAATTATGTGAGTCTGTTTCACTCATACAACTTGTTTTTGTTACATTAAATAGGCTGACATAAATAATCACTTTTACAGGTTATGGATCATTCCCCACTGAAAGGAGAGATCTAGCTTCTCTCCTTTGTGTAATTTTCTTTGGGGCAGTTTCAAGTTGCAGAAAACAACAGCTTCTGAAAGTAAAGCTTTAACATGGAAATTTTGACACAATTTTAAAATACTATGGCAGAGTCAGAATCTGAACTTCCTGTAGATATTTTGCAGCTAATAGAAAAGATGTTGAACCAGACAGATCAAGTAAACTAATTTGTTCCAAGAGTCCAGATGCACAATAAAGAATATTTAGAGCATTGATAAGTATTGGAGGATTAGGTTGCCATTAGCCAAGTTTAAATTGAATGCTATGTTTCAACAAACCCTGGTTGTCTTTTACCCTGGGTACCCCTGATGCCCCACATAGCCACCTTCCATCGGCACTACATGATAGTGAAATTATTTAACACTGAGGCAATACTAGCTGATTATTTTGAGTTAAATTTGTTTCACACTATGCAACATATTTCAGCAGCTGAGTTTGTTAGAGCAATTAAATCCTCAAATATCTTTGGATAAAGGCTGACAAGCTTATTGAGATTTAACATGCTATTATTATACAATATTCATATAAGCAGAATTTTCTATCTTCTAGAGCACATTACTAGCCAATGTTTTAAGTGCAATATTTAAATGATGTGTAAGAACTCCCTGACATAGTTTATGTAGTTCTTAATTAGTCAGTATTTTCAAAATATGGGGGATATCAGACACATATGGAAATTTTTTCCTTGAAATAGATTGTGGAAATGTCCATCAGCGCCTTACCCAAATATTAAGTCATGTGGGAGGTAAGACCCCAAGGATGGTTGGTGGTTAAGAAATAAAAGTGAAGTTCAATTTTTTTGGAGGGGTATGGTAAAATGATGATTTGCATTTTAAAAAAGAGACCTCCTAATTCTCCTTCATGTAGATAAATTTAGGCTGGTCATTGTTCTAAGAAGTCTATTCAGTCCCATTTTTTCCACCAAACAAATTTCTATGCTTTCCATCCTGCTCAGATAGCAAGTTTCTTTGAAAATAGAAGAAAGAATCAAAACTCTTTAAGGGAATGCCTAGTAGAGAATATACCAGGGTAAAGAATGAAAAAAGAAGGATTTTTTTTTGCAAGTCCTGGTTTCTATAACAGTTTTCTCATTGAGAAGGACTTGGTGATTTTTAAGAACACTGCCAAGTTTATATCATTTATAATGATTAGAATTGTTACAAAACTAGAGAAGAAATGTGACTAACCAAAAAATGAATCAAACATTGAATTGTGCAGGGACACACACACGTTCAAACACCTTAAATGACTTACTTGTTCAGTTCTATTTTTGTGGAAACTACATGGAAGACTACATGGAAGAAGGTAGTCTTCACCATGTAATCTCAGATAGTCTTCAAAAGGGAATCCAATAACATATATTTGTATCATAGACTTAGTTGTACTAAAACAAATTTAGAAAGCAACACTATTTTGTCCTTAAATATGTCTGTATTTCTAAACAACTATGACCTAGGCAATATTACCAATATTTTAACAAACTGGTTCCTTTGACACTTGCTGCCATTGTCTCTTTTGTGTTTGTTTTATTTTTATCATAAGGCATCTGTATTAACTCTTTTAAGACTATTTTTTAGAACAGTTTTAGATTCATAGCAAATTTGAGACGAAGGTATAGAGTTTTTCCATATATCCTATTACCATATATTAACATTTTGTAAATTATTTTTAGCTATTAAACAAGTACATTTCTTTTTATTTTTCTGACCCAACATTTTATTATGGAGAATTTCAAGCATGCATAAAAGTAGAGAATAGTACAATCTACCCATACATCCATCACCCAGTTAATCATTGAGTAACAGCAGCCGTGTTTCTTCTTCAAGTCCACACACTTCACACACTTGCCACCCCTCACTAGACTATGTTGAAATACAAATAAAAATGTGTAATATCATCAAAGACCTATTTATTTTAAAATTTCCTCAGTTTTCTGAATGTTGTGGTTATCGCATTTTATTTGATCTGTATTTAAAGAAGATCCATAGATTGTGTTTGATAATGCTCTTAAAGTTTCTTAATCTATACTTTCCTTTTTCTCTTTTATTTCTTTCTATTGGTTAGTTTAAAATCAGGTCATTTGTCCTGTAGATTTGTTCATTATCTAGATTTTTATGATAAACTGAATGCTCCTCTGTCTCTGTATTTAATCTAGTAAGGAAATACAGAGCTTGGTGCGGTTGATTTTCTTTTTTAAGAATATTTCATTGGTAGTATTAGGTGTTTCTATTATGAAGTAGATATTCGGATTCTCTCTTTTGTAATCTGAGTAGCCATTGATAATCTTTTTCTGGATCCATCATTGCATTAGAGTTTCATAAAATGGTAATTTTGTAATTTCATCATTCTTAATCAGTTAGATATACACATACATATAGAAAAAATATTTTCCCTCATTATGTACTTTCTCTGAAATATATTTCATCCAAGAAAAACAGATCAGATGTATAAGTCTTTTCTTTTACTTGTCAGTTCTAATAATATAACTATGTATAATTATGTTTTGTACAATTATGAACTCATGAATTTTGAGATATTAGATATATTTTAATATAGTTCAGGTATTATTATTAATAATACAGTATCCCATCTTTGAATACAGGCTACTTCAGTGAGAATGTTTTAAATATTGCTGTGTTGTTTTGGCAGCAGTAGTCTTTGAAAACTTACTTGCTTTATGGTATGACAAGAAGAGAACAGAATTCCGACTGAAAGTCTTGACTTCAAATGTCATTGACATCACTCGTTTTCATTGTTTCTCAACTTTTTAAAAATATATACATATATTTAAATAAATATATTATTAATAACAATGTGATTACTAAAAATAGGTTAAAATTTAGTTTGTCATTTTTTTTGTCTTTTGGACAGCCAACTTACTATTTTTTTAAATCACCTAAAATAGTTCCTCTCTCTAAGCCAACACTTAAATATGGAATTAAGTTCATTTGTTTTATTTTTATTTGGAATTTTAAAGGAGGGTTTTATTTAATTTTGTTTATAAATGTTTAATATATAATATGTGAAACAGTTACATGGTTTTAAAGTCAAATTTACAAAACAAGGCATATTCAGAGAAGTCTATTTTTTCCATTTCTTTTACTTTGTTAAATTTCCCCGATTTCTCTAACAAAGAAAATAGATATTTTCCCCCTTAGAAAAATTGTAGCTTACTATGTATGTTTTTTTTCACTGAGCCTTTTTCTTTTTTTTCGTACACTGTACCCTGGAGATCATTCCATAATAATATAAAGAACTATATTTCAATTTCTTACAGTAGCACACAATACATTTCTTTTACCATGTATTATTCAATCAGTCCCTTTTTGGTAATGAACATTGAGGTTTACAGCTTTTTGATAATATAAAAGTTTTACAGTGAATGTGGATGTGTAAGTCAATTTATATCCAAGTGTATCTCTGGTGTAGCTGCCTAAAAATGGAATTGCTGGGTCAAAGGGCAAATACAAAGGTAATTTTGCTAGTTTTGCCAAATTACCTCCTAGAGGTGTTTTACCATTTTACAAATATATTTAAATGGACAGCAAAAGACTATAAATTTATATAGAGTCTACTTAAAAACTATGATCTAATGTCAACAGAACCAAAGAATTATCTAAAATCTGAATTGCATTTTTATTTGTTACCCTTCTGTGTGTGTGTGTGTATGTGTGTGTGGGTGTGTGGGTGTAAATTAGTTCTGTCTTGATGGGAGCTTCTTTCACAGGATAGTATTTGCTAAATCTAATCCATTACAACTATGTCATGAAAAATTGTCAATATTCCAATAATACATTCTCATTTATAAAAGACTCTTGTCGATGAAGCCAATTTGCTTCCACATGATTGACCTTTTCATTAGAAACTTAACTAGATTAGACATTATAAATGTGTTCATTATCTATATCTCAGAGAAGATATTAACCCTTTTTTGTTATGTCATAACCTATACGCTAGAAAACCATCTTGGAAAGTCACTAACTTTTAGACTTAGAGAATAATGAAACTTTTTAAATGTCCTTTTTAAATACATATTTTTGCTTCTTATAGATGTCTTAGCATGGATTGCTATAACTCCTCTGGCTGAAAACTGTTGAGTGATTCATAATGATATGACTGACAGATCCAAAGTAATAGTCCTGAAGCCTTCTTAAACCACTAATCCTACACCTGCTTCTCTTTATTGATATAATGAGGGGAATTAATTTTAAAAGGTGGTGACTATTGATTACTTAATGGCAGAAAATAGTGTAGAGAAATGCTGAAGTGAGCCTATTCTGTACCCTTCTAGGCAGCATGACCCCATTATCCCATGGTGGATATTATGCTGTAACCCTCATTAATATTGAACATTCAGATGTAGGTTGGGTGTAGGCTACAAATTTGTCCTAAGCATAGGCTCCAATAGTCCACATGAATGTTTCAAGTATATAAAAGAATAACAAATTTCTCTGTGTTCAGATAGTTCCTAAGCAGCATAATAATCCATTCAATTCCCTTTTGTGATCTCTGGGCAAAGATGGCTAGGTGGGAATGCCTATTAAGCAAGTTGGAGTGATAAATGCTTTGAGAAGTCACTCTAGGTTAGTAGGCTCTGCATGAGAAGACTTCACATTTTCCAGCATGGTTCTCAATTTGAGCCTTTTTTTTTTCTCCTCTTGCCACAACTTCAAGTCCTTGTTCAGCAGGTGCACCAAGTCAGCAAAAGGCATTAATTGTGTCCAACACCGCCATCACCCTTAGGGTGTATGGTCTGTATCACACTGTCTATCAAGCTAACCCCTGATCACGTGTCAGAGTCTTTTTATTTCATCTTATTTAAAAGGAAAACAAGAAGTTTTAAAGATAGCTGTTGGGGAGAGATGAGTATAAGAGTGTTTGAAGGACTAAAAGCCTTTGATGTTCATTTTAACTAAAGTGGTCTTTGACATCTGAAAGGACAATACAAAGTTTTATAAATTAATGGCTCTCATTATTAACATTTCTAATCACCAGGTTATGTTATAGTGCCATCAGCTTATTTTGAAAATATAAGCCCAAAATGATAGCAAATTCTTAAGATAGAACATACTCTTTGATTTGTGGGTATCTAAAAGACATATCAAATATCCACCTTTCTCAAACAATGTATAAAATTAGAGTGAAGAAATAACAATTTTTGACTAAATGGTTCTAAAGATTTTTGGAAATCTGTTTAGGAGAATCATTTACTTTGTAGCATATCAGAAATTGTTTATAATTGCCTGCCTAGAACAAGTTGCATGAGAATATTTAGCTTTGCAAGAGAAAAAATAACCAAGGAACAAGTCTTCTACTAACATAATTGAGTTTTTTCTCAAAACCAGTGAATGAAATTCACTCAAGATCTCGCTGTAATTTCATGTTAAATGTAGAAAACTTCAATTTTACTTGAAATCTTAGTGGTACATGTATAAATGTTGTTTTCATTATATTAATAGGTCTATGCGTATGTCTTCTCTTTCTGACATTAAGTAGAGAATTTCACAAATTAGCAAGAGTTAGCAGTAGAAGTATAGTTGTCCTTGTTTATTTTTTGACAAATATCTTTAGGAGGCATAATGTTGTATCCACTCAAATGCTTTTTTATTCATTTTGTCATTTATTATTTACTTGGTGGGTTAGTAATACATGCCATTCATATGAGCAAAATTAACACTATAAAATAAAAATAATTAATAGATTTTCTACAAGGTTTTTAACACTATCAGATAAAACATACGAAGGTACTTTATCAACTGTAAAAGTACAATGTTAATAATAGTTATATTTTCAGTGCCTTTAGCTATTCTAGAGAACTTTTCTAAATACTGTATTTGCATAACTGTTGCTTATTGAACCATAATCTATTTTGTACTTTCATCTGTAAAAGTCACAAATCCTAAACATCTTTTTCTTCTCCTTCCTTTTCTATTTTATAGCGCAGTAGCAGCTTTGGGAATTTTGATCGTTTTCGGAATAATTCCATATCAAAACCAGATGATTCAATTGAGGTTAGTGTTTATTATGTTTTTATGAAGAAAGCAAACACACGAAAAATTATGAAGCCAGTATGACTTTTATAAAGTATAGTAAAAATGTGTTTAAAATCATAGACTTGCATACATTTTTGTGATAAACAAACAATTCTTTAGTGCCTGGTACCATGCTGGGAGTGAAAAGCTACCTAAAGAGCCTAACAGATGTTTGGGTGGGAAGGCAATGGGATTGACTGTGGGAAGGGGAATAGGGAAGGTGGGGCAGGGGAGATCAATGGGGAAAATGGAATTAATGTAATACAATAAATTAATAAAAATAAAAATGTTACATCTTCATGTAATGCAGACAATTCAAAATTGAGCATTTCCACCATAAAACAATGTATATGTTAAATTTTATTTAAGTTGTACCTCCTTTAATTTAGGAGAAGATTAAATAGCTTAATAGTATATTTTGTAAGGAAAGAATATGGCTTCTCAATTGCATTCACACTCTACCATCTGCATTGAAATGTTTCAATGGTGATCATTCCATACACACTTGCAAACCATGAATACTTTGAATACAACTTAAGAATGTGTACTGCATGTAATACATTTGTTTTAGAGCAATAGGTTTTAGATTTTATTCACTTCTTAATTATTCATTCTAATTAATATATCTTTATTTTTTGTTTTTTATAAGTGTTTCCTTTATTGGATCTAATTTCTCAAAATGCTTTTCAGATTTCGATATGCATCTAGCTATAATATTTTTAAATATGTTCATTTCAATAATGAATATTCTAGACAAAATTGTGAAAGTAAAATGATATCTATTATTACTTTAAAATATCTTCATTAGTACCATCTATGCATGTGTGTATAACATATTTCCTTTTATACATGGATATTATACACATTCCCTTTTATCTGTCTATATGTTTATATACATATGCTTATGGATAAGCCCTGCATAATTTTATTTTTAGTTAACATATTGTATAAACCTTTAACTTTCTATAATCATACATAGATATACTCTATTGTTATTAAGCTTATAATGGTAGAGTTAACCTAAAAAGTTTCTCAGTCACATTCAAGTTTATTAATTAGTAATAATGACCTAGTATTTGTGAAAGTTTAGTGAACATGATAATATAGGTTATACATTTTTTAGTAATTTAGCATTTATTCATTCATTTATTCATTTACCAAATATTTATTTATTTATCAAATATTTATTCTATGACAGAATTTCCATTAGGCACTCAGAAATTACTGATACTATAACAGATGAAAACCCTTACTTCATGAAGCCTGGAGTCTAGGGGGAGAGAGAGTAAAACAACAACTAAATAAATATACAAATAAGTAAATAAATAGAATTTTGATTCAGGCTATGAAAGAAAACAGCATAGATGAATATTAAAATTAAAAATATATTGAGGTAATTTGTTTAAAGCTTCTGAACAGAATGAAAGAAAAATCTAAAATTAAAAATATTATGGTAGTTCTTGAAGTTTAGGCAATGATAAACACATAGAGTAATAAAATGATATACTTTCTTATGTATTTTAATTTGGAATTTTAAATGAAGATGAGTTAGAGAGAATAGTAAAGAAAAGGGCTAACTAAAATTTTAAACTGCTTTCAAGTTATATTTCATTCATTGCATTTTGAATTAAGCAAAGAATTCTTGTCTTTATAGCCTCGAGTGTAGAAATTAATAAAGGGCAATGAGGGCTTAAATTGGCTGTCTGTTCATATTTATCACAGGCACGTTAAGGTAAGATGTGAAGCAAAACATAATATTCATTAATAAGGATGTTAACTCTATGGTTAAACTTCGTATTAAAATATTCAAGTTCACTAAATAGAAGTTTCCATGATTTTTATATTCAGAGAATGACTAGCTGGCCACCTGTTTGGAAGGGTGGGCAGCTCTAGGCTAGATCACCTTCGAGGGTCCTTTCTTACAAACATGAGATATAAGGATATGTAATCCAAATATGTTCTCCATGAAAAAATAGTCACTCCAGTTTTACATGAGAAGTTTTGCTTATTCAAATTATACCCTGTGTCAGTTATGCTCCTGGAAGTGTTCTGAACACTCAGAATAAATAAAATTGGTGAAGTCTTTAGTCTCATAGAATATGCATCATAATGGGAGATTCAGGCAATAGTCAAAGCAACAAACATATATAATCAGGTACTGTTAAGTGTTCAGAAGAAGAATAAATCAGGAATATGGACAAGTAAGAGCTAGTTTAAATATTTAAATAGGCTGATCAATTTTTGGCATTTGATTAGAAACCTGGGTGAAGAAAGGAATACATTTGTGGACTCCAGGGAAGCCAATGGTAAAAGCAAGTGCAAACCTTGATGGGAACATGAAGAGAAGCAGCAACAGAACTAGTATGGCAACACTTGATTGCAATTGTTTCCAAACTTGAGCATGCTTCAAAATCACTTAGAGAGTTTGTTGAAACACAGATTATCCCAAGTGATGCTGATGTTGCTGGTCTTAGGGTCACATTTTGAGAAACACTGCAATAGGGAGCAAGGGAAATATGAGAAGCAGCTAAAGGTGAGGTGATAAATACATTCTATTTCATATACTCTTTGTATAATGTAGTGTGTAATGCATCATAAAACATATTGTACTAATTATATTGTCACATTATTTTATATTATATTATAGGAAAGTATGAAGATTAATGCTTTTTACTGCTTTATCACCATGTTTTTTGTAAACAATTCTAACTAGGTGGAAGAGGGGGAACTCATAAATGACAATGGAGAGCAAAATAAAAATTCAAGTCATGGAAGAGGTTTAGGTAAAAAAATGAGAGCCATTTCCTGGACAATGAAGAAAAAAGTGGGTAAAAAGTACATTAAAGCCCTTTCTGAGGAAAAGGTAAGTGTAATCTCTTAATCACTTGTATTTTTTTATTATTAAAAAAAAATATATGTAGTACTCACTTCGGCAGCACATATACTAAAATTGGAACAATACAGAGAAGATTAGCATGGCCCCTGTGCAAGGATGACATGCAAATTCATGAAGCGTTCCATATTTAAAAAATAGTTAACATGTTCTCCTTTCATAGAAATGCTTGTGCTTTATGAAGAACTCCAACATCTATTTCTCCTTTAATAATTGTGTCCAGAACTTGGGTAAAAGAAGTATTGTTACTCCCATTTAATTGTGGAAACTGAGACTCAAAAAGATCACATGCCTGTAATAGTATATGAAGAACATATTTGAGGTCTGTCACAAAAGCATTGGCCATGCAAACTGTTTTAATTATATTGACATTGGCTTGATACTTTCAGGACAGACCTAGTATTCATATTGTAGAAAACATCAGTACTTCATTCCTTTTTTATTGCCAAATAATATTCCATCTCATAGATTAGTTACATTTTATTTATGTTTTCATCAGTTGATGGACATTTGTGTTGCTTCCATTTTTTGGTTAAATAATGCTGATTTTTAAAAATTTGTGTGCAAATTTTTGCATGGAAATATTTTTTTTTTCATTTTCTTAGGTATATGGTAACAGATATTTTGAGAAACTGGCAAGCCTTCCAAAGCTGTTGCATCATTTTACATTCCCACTAATATATAAGGATTCCAACTTCTTTGTATGCTTGTCAGCACTTGATATTGTCTGTTTTGTTTTGCTTTTTTTTTTTTTTTATGCTAATCATCCTAACAGGTGAGAAGTGGAATCACAATGTGGTTTTGATTTGCACTTCCCTAAAGACTAATAATGTTAAGAATCTTTTAATGTGCTTATTATCCATTTGTATATCTTCTTTGGAAAAAGGTTTATTGAAATCTTTTGCCCGTTTTTAAAATAAGCTTGTCTTTTTATTGTTGACTTTCAAGTTTTTAAAAAATATATTCTGGGTACAAGTCCTTTATCAGATATATGATTTATACTATCATAAAATTTTCTTCCATTCTGTGGATTTTATTTTTGTTTTCTTGATGGTATCATTTGTAGCACAAATATATCAAATATATCTATTATTTTGATGTAGTGCAATGTATCTGTTTTTTCTTTCATCACTTATGCTTTTGGTATTCTATCTAAGAAATCATTTAAGTTTTAAAAGAGTTACTCCTATGTTTTCTTCTACTAGGTTTATGTTGTAATTCTTAAATTTTAGTGTATAATTCATTAACTTTTCTATGTAGTGTGTGGTAGAAATCCAATTTCATTCTTTTGAATGTGGATATTCTGTTGTCTCAACACTTTGTTAAAAAGATAATTCTTTCCCTGTTGTACTTATTGTCTTGGAAGTCTTGTTGGAAATAAATGGATCATACATATATGAGTGCAGTAGGACCCTCTTCCCTGGCACTCTTTTAAAACTGTTATCACAATCAGTATTGACCTCTGTGTTGCTGAATCCAGTAGCTACTTTTCTTTCTTCTTCCATTAGTTTTCAGCTGCATTTCACATAAGCAATGACACCATTACACATTAAACATTCTCTTTTCTTGAGTTCTTTAGGCTTTCTACTGGATTTCTTTATTTTTTTGTTTTTCCCTTCTTAGCTCTTTCTATTTTGTCCATTTAAATATTGAGCCATCCCGAAGCTTGTTCCTGGATGCTCTATCCAATATACTCTCTTCTCCTTCTCTCTCTCATCCAGTCTCATGTTTTTGTTTTGGTTTTTTATAGTGACATCTCTAGCTATAACTTCTCATCTGTTATACTTACACAACCAATTTTTTATTTAATGTTATCACTTGAATGTACAATAGATATCAAAACCCTAATATATACAAAAGTGAATTATTGACTCTTTATGCTACACAATCAAATTGTTTCTTTTCCTGTCTTCCCAGTATCAACACTGTCATAACTCTAGGTGTCAGGAAGGACAGGCAGATGAATGGAAGGATGAGAGAAATGGAGGGAGGGAGAAAACCTAAGAATTATTCAAAATTCCTTCTTTCTTTCACTTTTCACACCAACTTACCAACATATCCCCTTGGTTCTACTTTCAAAGTATATCTAAAGCCCCTAATGTCTTTTGTGCCTTAAACTAAGTAACCAACCTCTCTTGCCTAGATTTGTATAATAATCACCTGATTGATTTCCTTTTTGCACTCTTTCTGTTTCCATCTTCCACAGAAAAAAAGTAGATAAATCTATGAAAAAGTAAAATTTAGAGCATATAACTCCCCTAGATAAAATTTTATATCTTCACAATGCATCCCTTTACTATCATGTGTCCATTCCAGCCCTCTGAGAAGCAGACCCAAAGATGGAAATAGATATGCCAAAGATTGGGAAGAACAATGCCTGCAAAGGATGAAGAAGTGAAAGAAGAAATGGACAGGGAAAGCCTGATACCAGTAAAAGCAGAGGAAGAATAAAGGGGAATCAGTTAGAGTCTGAGACTTCAACACTGTTCCAAGAAAGCTTTAGCTAGGTTGATGGGGAGTCTTGAGCTACAGTTTTTCATGAAAGGAGCCACTCATCCGATGGGAATGGACTCAACTAGTGCTCAACTGGTACCCCACTGTTTCAGTTATTGGCAAGGGAGCATAGCTCCCAAGCAAACCCAGTGTGGGTGCAGAGAGGCAGTAGCTGGGGCTGTGAGTAAGAAGTGTTTCTCAGCAAGAAATCTGAGTGGCACATCTCCACAGCCACTGCATGTGGTCTACAAAGCTCTTGGTGATCTGGCTCTGGTCTACTGCTCTTAGCTACTGTCCTAATACTCTCCTTTTGTGTTGTTTTCCTCCGCATAACCCAAATTAATTCTGAGTTTACTTATTTTGATCTTGCTGTTCCTTTTGCTTGGGAACTGTCTCCAAATGTCACATGAATTATATCTGTTCATCATTCAGGTCAAGAATTCAGAGCATATACTACCTTATAGAGGGAGTCTCTGGAGGCTACTCCATCTAAATTAACCAAACTTTTCCCAACCCTAATCCTAGTAGCGAATTCCTTCTCATCATTCAGTCTTATTTTTTTGATAGCACTTATTATTCTCTGGTATTGTCTTGCTTATTTTGTTTACACACACCTCCCTAAACAACATACATGTGCACATGCACACACACATACTAAAAATACTAAAATGTACCTTATTACAACAGGGGCTCTATTATCTCATTCCCCATGGCAGCCATAGTTCCCCAAAACTGTGCCAGATACTTAGAAAATGTTCTATAAGCTTATGATGAATGACTGAACAAATGAACAAAGGAATGAATAAATAAATATAAAGCATCAAACAGTATAAACCAAATGTATATTCTGAAGTTTTATTAATGTTTAGATATGTTAAAAATGAGGAATATTAAATTACATTTTGATGACTATTAAGAAATTCATAGGTGTTGTCCAAACTATCTAAATATGGGAAACATTTGAGATGTTTTCAAGCACATGCAATTTGTTTTGAAATTGTCTGTCTTTCCAATTTTATGCAAGACTTGCTTTTCACTTGACTAGGTGGCAAGCATAGTATGAGATTTGTGAAGTTTCTTAGATAAGCTTTGCTTTAGAATTGGAAAGTGTGCATGTTTTATTCATATCTGGTGATCTGATGGGGTGCAAATAACTGGCATGAAACAACTATGCAGTGTTTAAACTTGTCATATCAGCTCTCAAAGGATTAGTAATGGTGATAAATAGGTGATAAAGAGAATACGAAGAAGTTTTTTTTTTTTTACAGAGAGATCATAGATGTCAATAAATCTAACATTCTTGTTTAAATAGTCTTGATACAGTATTTGTCCTAATTTTACAAATAACCCATTATAATTTTAGTTGAATTTCATAATGTGGAATGTTTTATCTAAATATTTTTTCCATGAACCTATAATCTTGTTTTGCTAGAAGTTGAACTTAAGATTAATGATCCCTGAGTATTTTGTTGCTAAATTATATCCTGCTTGTTAAATCAATACATACAGTGAACATCTCCATGAAAATCAATTATCTAACCTTAACCTTTGTTATGATTTTCTGAAGGATGAAGAAAATGGAGAGAATGTACTCCCGTATCGGAACAGTGACCCCATGATTGGCGCACACACAGAAAAGCTCTCCCTCAAAACCAGTGATTCCATGGATAGTCTCTACAGTGGGCAGAGCTCATCAAGTAAGGTTATAGAATTAGGGACAAGCTGTTAGACTTAGTTTATAGTTCAACTAAGTTAACTATAAACAACAGATTTCCTCCTTTTGGACTGGTTTGTCAAACTAGCAGCATGTTTCCAGCTATTTAATAAAACAAACAGTGAAAATGTATGATGTGTTGAATCTATTGTTGAAAATGGTACTTAATATACTAGATAGAATTATGTACTACTTTGAAATTTTTAACATTGTGGTCAGTGGAGCTCTGGGAGATTTGCCTCAAAAGATCATGCTGGATGATCAAATCTGCACTCCTAGAATAAAAATGTATGCTGGGTTAAACTAACATTATCTTGAGCAAAAATTTTTAAATGACTTGAAATATTCAGATAAAATCTTGTTCTCTGTCTCTTCCCTTGCTTCCTTCCTTCTTTCCTTCCTTCCTTCCTTCCTTTCTTAGTTCCTTCCTTTTTTCTTTCTCCCTCTTCCCTTCTCCCTTCTCCTGCCCTCTCTCACATTTTCCTTCCTTTCCTTAAAAAATTAAGAAGAAAAACACAGGACATTTACATCAATTCCAGCATTTATATTTTTAGGTTTCCTCCCAGCATTAATGAGTAAGAGTGAAAAAATAAGTAAATATTAAAAGGTAGCAATATCACCAATTAGGTTACAAAAAGGAATCAGCATATGTTCTGCAAGGATTTTCTTAAAACATTGATATTTTTCTAAGAAAATATCACTCAGGATTCAGTCACATATTCAGCTACAATATTTAGATAAAACTACAGCTGTTGTTGGGTGCCTTCTAACTTTTTATGTACATTTTTACAATCCCTCTAATCTTTCAAAGGCTTTTAAATAGTTTTCTGCAAAGTTGTTTTTTCATTTCCTTTTAAATCAACTGCTTCTGTTATTTGAAGTTGTAGATCAAAGACCAGATGTTTCAAATGCCCAAATTTTATTTCTATTTGTTATTGACTGTATAACAGTTATTTTGTAAAAAAAAAAAAAAAAAAAAAAAAAAAAAAAAAGCTATTGCAGTAATATTTGAAGGCTATGTTTTTGCATGTGTGAACTTCAGATATCATTAGTATTCATTTCTGCAGAAAGTTTTAAAATTCTAAATGGTGATGCTGAATGCGAAAATAATTTTATTAATGAGAGTGTACCATGAAAGGCCTGGGCCTGGGGTGGCCATGGAGGGGAGGATGTGAGGAGGTGGTGGCCCACTTAGCTGTTATATACAACTTCCTTTCTGCATACAACATGGAGCACCCCTTAGGATCTTTGTTACAATTACTGTAATGCATGGTAGAGAAACTGAGGCTGTTCCATTGTCAAACAGAGCACTGAAAGGCCACACTGAAGAAGGTGAAGTGACAATTGAGTGTGATAGGAAAACTGAGAGTTACTTTCACTGGGGACCATTCATGCCCCCAGAGAAGTGGCAAAATGGAGTCACTTGCCTCTCTTTCCTCTGTGGTTCAGAGCCAAAAAGGAAGGGGGCCAAAGAACAGAGAAGTTTAAAAAGTCTGTTTAGAACAGTTTTGAAAGCCACCTGTGCAAAATTATCTCCTTTAACAAGTATGCAATACCCAAAACACTGTACTACTGGATCAAATCACAGAGCACAGAGAACAAATTCAGAAGATATTTGGTTTATTGGGTTAGTGGTTGAGGAAACAGGGGTCAGGTTGGCTAGAGAAAGGTCAAAAGTGGCTCAGAGGACAGAGGTCCCTGGTGGAGAGTGACTAGGAGGCAGAAACAGGATGGGTCACTTAGAAGCTCCTTAGGAGGATGGCATCTTGCTGTGTCCAGATGAGGGTTCAGAATGCTATGAACCTTCAGTGAGAACTGTTAACCTCTGTTTTGCCTTCTTCAGGTGGAGTAACAAGCTGTTCAGATGGCACAAGTAACAGGGACAGCTTTCGACTTGATGATGACTGCCCTTACTCTGGACCATTCTGCGGCCGTGCCAGAGTGCACACTGATTTCACACCAAGCCCTTATGACACCGACTCCCTCAAAATCAAGGTGCGCGCACATATCTGCTTTCTGTGTAGTTTGTCTAGTGCTGGTTGTGTGACCTGTTTCAGACGTGAAAGCAGTAGAACTAGGGGGAGGAGATGTTCTTCATAAGAGTAGAACTAGGGACTGGTTTACTGCTGAATTTAAACAAAACATGCCAGGCAGGTCAGGGGGATCAGTCTGTGCAGTTACTTGCATAAGTTGCTATTAAATAGATAATGCAAAATTAAAGCCTATCGCAGAAGAAGGAATCATCTATATTTTTCTGAAATCAAGTGCCCAGCTCTGCCTGATAATTCCTGAAGTGAAAATAATAAAGCCAAGAAGAGGAAGAAAAGGTGGAGATATCAGGCAAGAGGCCAGCAGAGCAAGGGCTTTAGGAACCAGATCTGGCCCAGGCAACTTCAGCACTTATATTGGTTACCTTGAATAGCCAAACATCTTTCTACCAATGATATTCCTTCCTGAATTCCCTCTTCTTTCTCTTATCCTCTGTATTCATTTTCTATTACAGTGTGATGAATTACCACCAACTCTGGGGCTTCAAACAACACAACTGTGTTTTCAGTTAGCTCACAGTTCCGTAGATCATAATTTGGGCATGGCTCATCTGCTTAAGGTCTGATGGGGCTGAACTCAAGGTGTCAGCCAGAATTGTGATCCCAACTAGGCTTAGGGTCATCTTCCAAGCTCACAGGCAGGTATAAGAGTAAATTTCAGGCTTTCTTACTGGGTTTCGACTGGGGGTCATTCTCAGCCACAGGAGGCTGCCAGCCATGGCCCTCTCTCAATGACGTGGCAGTTTGCTTTTTTGAGACCTGCAGGAGAAAAGCTCATTCATGCTTCAAATCTCTTGATTTTTAACAGCTCCTACCTGATTAAGTCAGAAACACCCAGATAGTTACAAAATTAACTAATCTGGGGCATTAATTACATCTGCATCGTCCCTTCTGTCATATCACAAAACATATCCATGGGTGAGAAATCTATCATTTTCATTGTCCTGCTAACACTCAAAGGGAGGAGCTGGTTACGATAGCATAACTAGAAGATGATTTAGGACTAAAATCTTTTATAGATGTTAAATTATTCCTTTTAGTAACACAAAGTGCTATATAGTAAAAAGGATAGAATTGATTAATTTTTTATACTATTAACACCAAGCCAATGATAAACAAAAATTATAATAAGTTACGGAGTATTGATATTGTTATTTAACATTCAAGTCCTCAGGTGTTCTCTCTGCCCATTCTACAGTATCAAATCAAAGCTCAACTGGAGGTTGAGGAGAACATTGTTCCTCACCATTAGTCCCTTACTCCTTATTAGTCCCTATCTTGGGGAATGGATGCTACCAGCAGTCTAGTAAACAGTGTTGCAGGAGGGCAGTGGAAGGGACAGAACTGAACACATTTTGATTCAGGATAGATTTTCACCTTCCCGACTGTATCATACCAGTTCACTACTTCTGGTGCTGCCTAAAGTATTATTCGTGGAGTTCTTGTAAGACAATAAGAATCCCACAGTTACCACTAAAAATTGAATACTAATATTTCCATAAAGAGCCCTATCCAAAATGAAACTGAGTCTTTGCTTGGTGACCTTCTCTGGAATACCCACCTTTTACAAGTGTAAAAGGTAATATAGGAAGGATGCAGCAGAGGGCTGCTATGCTTAGAAACTTCCTTTAGAGCTTCAAGGGATTTTCTGGATCTGCTTAGTTGATTCCATTGAGCCTAGGATTTAATACTCTGCAGTGAAAGGCAGAAAAGAACTAGACAAACAGCTCATAGGGTCTGACAGGCTCATGATTACAAATTGGAAAGACCAGAGCAGCAGAAAAAAAAATTTTCATAGCTGACTTAATGCTATTTTTTTTTTTTTTTTTTTGAGGTTAGACCTTATGATGGCAAAACTAACAGAAATGATAATGCCTTCTCTAGGGTAGAAAGTTATAAGTCCCAAGGGAGTAACTATGCCTCTTAAATATAGACACTGAATTTGCATAGATATCCATTTTCTTTACAAATAATTACCCCTATGGGGTTTTCTACTCTTGCCTAAAACTGGCAGCCTATAGCCAAGTAGAGGTCACAGATGTGAATGAAGAAGAAAAAGACCAACTAGTTTGTCTAACCCCATGTACTTCATTCATGCTTCAATCCAAATTTTGTTGTGGAGCTCAATCTAAGAATTATCTTCTCTAGAATAATTAAGTACCATAATGTATCCCTATACACACACATACTTTTATTATGTATTGGGTATGTACAAAGTTTGGAGCAGTCGCATTGTGTTAGATGAATGCAGTAATTCAGATAAGTTTATTTTATGCTATAGATGAATTTTTCAGGTGGACTAGAAATACAGAGTTACAGACTGCTCTTTGTCCATTTTCCACAATATGAGAGCTCCTTTAAGAATGATGTCTTGAGTTTTGCTACATATCTATTGCTTTTACAGAATGAATTATTTTTTAGTTCAGACTGCTTAGGCTTGAGTTGTGGTTCTACTATTAACTTTCTATAAGCTTGGGAGAAGTTATTTAATGTTTGTGTTTCTTTTTCTGTAATAACTAGAGTAATAATGACCCCTTGTATAGGTACCTATGAATTGTGTTGTGGGCATAAAATGAATTTATATAAAATTACATTGTGCTCTACAAATAAAGTTGATAAATTGATATGATATCAAAAACAAAACCATGTCATCAAATGTACGTAGGAGTTTTTCATTAAGCATGTTGTTTTCTTCATTATCAGTTGTAAACAGTTTCCCAAAATTTTTAAAAGAATTTTCCTCTTAGATTTAGTTCTGTCATCTTGGAAACCCTTTAGCATAATGCACTTATTATTCTGTTTTCCATGATTACATTCTCTCTGACAATTGTCATAGCACCAGAGTTCTTTAAAATTTGATTTTCATATTTTTTGTCCTTAGAAAGGAGACATCATAGACATTATCTGCAAAACACCAATGGGTATGTGGACAGGAATGTTAAACAATAAGGTGGGAAACTTCAAATTTATTTATGTGGATGTCATCTCAGAAGAGGAAGCAGCCCCCAAGAAAATAAAGGCATACCGAAGAAGTGGAGGAGAAAAATGCAAGACTCTGCAGGAATTCCTAGAGAAGATTCATCTTCAGGTTAGCAAAACTGTGGCCTATGGACAGAATATTTGAAGAGTGTAGATCCATGTTTGTACAAAGTTATTTAAAAATGCATGACTTTCAGCAAAGAAAAATATGTTTTCTAAAAACAGTTCTTATTTCTCCTATATTAATTTTATTATGCAAGATTGAGTCTTCATATAACATCCTTTGGACTAAACTTTAATGGTACTTAGCAATGACAGTAGAGATTATTGTAGAGAAGGTGCAGTGAAAACTTTAAAAACTACCTAGGAAAATAAAAGGCCCAGAGAAAACATGTAAATGAGAATGATAAAGAGAGTATGAAGTTTGAAGATAAAAATCCAGATAATTTTAAAAAAACAAACAAACAGATACTGTATTTTCTATAGTACAGAAATCAAAAAGCAAGTCAAGTGAAAATAAATATAGTTGTTTTAAATGCAATTTGTTAAGAAACAGTGACTATTAAGTCTGAATAATAATTGTTTTAAGAAAACTGTGTTGTCTACATTTATAATCCAATTATTTTCTCATTATATTAGTAAAATATCTACCACGTTAAATGGTGCATACATTCAATATACCTAGCTTCACTCAATTTACTTTTTGTAATCCATTTTAAAAATGAATGCAATAATACTCTGGTTTTCAAAATTTGTTAAGGCAATAGTCAATTAAACTTTCTTTAATTATTTGTCCTGAATGATCTAATTATAATCTTGTCTGTAGACACACTATCTAGGTCTTTTTACATTACTACTGGTACCCCAAAATTGGGTGCTCCTTGGAAGAAGTAAAATTCTGAACCCTGCCTCCATTACTTATTTGTTACAGGACCTATGAGAAAACAAAGATTTAAGGAAGTGAAATAACTTAGTCAAGAACCCACATTTAGATGGTTATGTCAGAATGGGAATTTTTTTTCTTTGTTCTAATTCAGTGTTCCTTCCAGGATATGTAAAAATAAAAATGCTTTTTTTTTTTTTTTTTTTTGCCTTTTTTGGCACATAAAGAGCTAGTAATACATTCTTCTTGATTACGTAAAACTTTATACTTCTTCTTACTCAATTTTAACAACTAAAATAAGGATGTTGAAATAATGATTAAGTAAAATGGGAAATTTTTTTTAAAAAGTTGAAAAGCACGCAACTTCACTTCGAATTTTTATGCTGTTATAGAAAACAGAGGTAACATAAATAACATACATTGCATATTTTAAAATCAGAAGTCTGAATTTTTTTTAATTGATTGATTGATTTAAAAAAAAGAGAGTGATGAAAAGAAAAGGAGAGAAATATCCATGTGAGAGAGAAGTATCAGTCTGTTGCCTCTCAGGTATGCCCCAACCAGGGACTGAACCTACAACCCAGACCTATTCCCTTAATGGGAGTCAAAACCAGCAGCCTTTTGCTTTGTGGGGTGACACCCAAACAACTGAGCCACACCAATCAGGGAACAAGCCTATAAATTTTAAACTAACATATCTTGATTCAAATGATGGACAAAATATACTTGCTGAGAGAAGGAGCCAATACTTTTCCTAATCAGAGCACTTTTGTAAAGTTTAATAAAAACTTTTAATAAAATAGAAAGTTTTAGGTTTCTTTGGTTTATAATCAAAATCTCAAGTCCACTTTTTATATAAATTGTATCTGTTTCAAATTCATTTTCTAACTTACCCCCAAGAAATTAATGAGGATAGCTTTATTTTTGCAATCAAGGGGACAAGACATGTGGATTAGAAATATTACTGTAATATACTCTACTAGAAGCATTTTGTTGATAGACATAAGGACTTGCTAGTTTTGTCAATTTAGCAAGTGAAAAAGTGAAAAGTGAGAAATACAAAAGTGCCAACTAGGGTGAATGACCCAGCTATTTAATTGATCCATTATTTAGCACTGTATAGCTTAAAGTAAATTTTCTTCTTTATATTTGTTCTTTCAGAAGGTGAGAATTATACAGTATACTCTTTAAGTGCCCTAGAGGTCAAATGTGGAAAACTAGTACAAGTAAAATAAAGACAAGCAAAGGTTTTATTGTCACCTTTGGTTACCATATTTATTTCTATACTTTCATTAACTCTACAGAGAACTAAAAATAAAATATTTGAATCTGACTAGCTCATGATATACGTATTTTTTCTCCTACTCAGGAATACACATCAACACTTTTGCTCAATGGCTATGAGACCCTAGAAGATTTAAAGGATATAAAAGAGAGTCATCTCATTGAATTAAACATTGAAAACCCAGAAGACAGGATGAGGTTACTATCAGCGGCTGAAAATGTCCTTGATGAAGAAAGTAAGTTTGTACACCTGCTACTCTTCTTCCAAACTGATAATCATATTTTAATAATGTAAAATATTAAATCATTAAAAACAAAGGCCCAATTTAATTTACTGAGAATGATATAATGCATTTTTTCTATAAAATAAGTATTTTATTATATATTTAGAAACAATAACTCTGGTCAAATATATAATTAGGAAGAGGACCCTTTTTTCCTTATTGAATTCAGAAAATGAAAGTAGTTTTCAGGGTCCCTCATTTAGATTCTGAAGCACTATTAATTTACACACAAGTGCACATCTGCATTTCCAAAGACTGAGGGAGATAGAGACAAATAGTGACAGCATGATCCATTAGTGAGAAATGTCATGTGTGACTTCTGCAGAATGGTACAGAGCCTAGCTCTAAGCTAATGAGTCTTCATGCTGCACAAGAAAATTCATTTCATTACCATATACTCCCATCTTGTATGTGTTTATAATAGTCTTTCAAATATTATAATAATAGCTTGCAGAAATATTCAGTACTCAATTTCATGATCTGAGATGGCTCTGTGATTTGTAAGTATAAACTAAAGATGGAAGGATACATGCAGATTCCCTTGTAGCAGAATACTGGCTATACTAACTGGGTTCATAAAGATAGGATAACTTTTGCTGTTACAGTTGCCCAATCCGAACACTCTTTTTACTAAATCTGGTCAGGCTCCTGGAACCCTAAGGCCAGGGCACACCAAGGTTTACAAGGAGTATTTTGTTAGAAAAACAAAGACGTGTCTAATTTTGAAGATGAAAGAAAGAAAGAAGAAAGAAAGGAAGAAAGAAAGAAAGGGAAAGAGGGAGGTGGGGGGAGGGCGGGAGGAGGGAAGGAAGGAAAGAAAGAAACTTAGATCATCTAATCCAATTTTCTCTTTCAAAACTAATAATAAAAATAACCCTGGCTGGTAGCACAGCGGATAGGCACTGGCCTGCGAACCCAAAGGTCACTGGTTAGATTCCCCAGTCAGGGCACATAACCAGGTTGTTAGGCAGGTCTCCAGTCAGGTCTGTAGCTGGAGGCAGGTCAAAGGCAACCATACATTGATGCTTCTCCCTTTCTTCCTCCCTCCCTGCCCTTCTCTCTGAAAATAATGAGTAAAGTCTTTTTAAAAAAACAAACAAACAAAATAAGTAAGTAAGGAAATAAATAAATAAATAAAGCTCTGATGGGTGTGGCTCCTCTGGTTGGATGTAGTTACATAAAGCAAAAAGGTCACTGGTTTGATTCCCTGTCAGGGCTGGGTTGAGAGTTTCTTCCCTGGTCAGGGCACATACGAGGGGCAATTGATTAATGTTTCTCTTACACATCGATGTTCCTCTCCCTCTCTCTCTCTCCCTAAAAATAAATAAACAAAACCTTTTTAAAACAAGAAATAACAAAAATAATCATTAACTACGCTCTTGGAATGTGTTCTCTGAGTAAGACTTAGAGTCAGGTTTTTCACATTCATTACTTTCTTTAATGATCTTCATAACTCTGTGAGTTAGGTAACGCTGTCCCCATTTTTATAATGAGAAATTGAGAAGATAAGTAACTTGTGCAAGCTCAGGTACCTAGTGAATCAGAGAGCTAGGACCAGCGTTTGCAATGCTTTGCCATTCTGTCTAACATGACAAAACAGCCCAGATGGAGGGAAAGGAGGAAAGGTGCATTAGGATCCAGGCTTCCTGTCTGTCCCTTTGTGGCCTTCTCTATACACTTTCTCTTATGCCCCACAAAATGGGCACAATTGCACGACAAATGTTTATATATGCTCACTTTTGTCTAGTACGAATTAATTAATTTGTTTAGAAACAACTATTTTTTAACTTGCTGTTTTTGGTTTGCATAGATCATCATCCTTTTCAAAAGCTTTCATATGTATGATTAATTTGACATCTGCAGAATTGATTTCAGCCTGCGGTCTTCGGCCTAGGTGTTTAATGCACCTTCTTTGAAGTTGTGGAGGCCAGGAGATGCAAAAGAAAGGTGGTGGGGTCACAGAGGCAGACAAAAATCAAACTAATGTAGCCAGGGTGAGTGACAGTAAAAGCCCAAACAAAACTGATCAGCTTAAATTGATGTAGCAACATCTTTTAAGTAAATGAGGTAGTTTTCTATTTTCACATCTTATTGCAAAATATGCCTCCTCACTAAGCAATGTTAGGCTAAGAAATAGATGCTGTAGATGTTTTGTAATGGATCATGTACAGCAAGCATCATTGTCAATGCCCTCCCAAATAATTTGACATTGAAGGAGAGGGAGGGATAAGACTGAGCATTTTTTGAACACTTGTATGTAATTGCTTTTACTCTACAAAACCACCCATGTAGGTATTTTGCCCATTTTGCCAATAATATTTCAGAGACAAATTTCAAAGAGACCAAACAGCTAGATAAGTAGCAGAGCTGGAGTTTTCAACAAAGGCAGTCCACTATAAAAACCCAACTTCTTTCTTCCACATGTGCAAACTGGTAAATATGAAAAGAATAATAAATATTTGAACATTTAAAATTTCTACTACTTTTCCAATGTTCTCAGCAGCTTCAGTTTAGTTTTTCCATCTCAAAAAGTGGAAATTAGTGTTTAAGTGAGAACAGAAACCCTGGAACAACAGCCTGACTCCCTGAAACAGGATTTGTGGGTCAGCAGGGCCTTCTGAGATCAAAGTTTTCAGCTGAGACCCACAGAGGAAAGGTCAGTCCATACCAAAGCGGGGCTACTGAAGGTGTTTGCTTAATTTTTTCTTTCATTCAATTTGCTCATCACTTTATGTTAACAAAAAATTTCTAGGTGATATCATATTAGAGCTAGGTATCATTTTTTAAAACCATTTGACCCAAATTGTTCCTTTGAAAGATAAACTAAAACTTGAATAGGTGTCAAAGTCACATATCTAGAACCCAGTCTCCCAAATCTAGCCACTGCAAACACGTACTATCATATCCTGATCTCTGGAAACAAAGTCTAGTATCTTCAAAGATGATGTGAAGTTTAATGTTTGCTTTACAAAGTGCACATTTCTCACATTATTTCCCTTGTAAAACTCTAGAAAGCAGTACTTGAAGGTCACTAGAAGTTGATCATTTATTAATAGCCAGTAGTGTATAAACATACACTCACTGAGCCAAATTCTGGGAGATGAAAAATGGAAAAAATGAAAATTCAACTAGTGTTTGTTGTCAACACACAACACAGGGATTTTTCTTATTTTAATCTTATGGCCTAAAGTACCATTAGAATATACATGTCAAAAAGATGCATATTGCATGTTAGGCTATTCTGACTGAAAGCTATTTATCTTCTATGAAACTGCTTTGCTCAAGGAATAAAGAAGAATGACTTCTATTTGTTGATAAGATGTTGAGTTCTGATGATTCGGCAGCATGCTGCTATATGCTTATTTTTATCTATTCTCTACTCTGTGAATCATATCTTCTGTAACCATGTTAAAGATTAAATGCACAACCTTCATGTACCTTGAATGATAAAGACCTTGAATATATGGTTATATAAAACTAAGACAAATGCATGTCACAGCCATAGGTTAAAAATAGTTAACTTGAGTATAGAGAATGGGGGATGTAAATTGGCCAGAACTTTATATATGCATTTATTCCGATCATGGAATAATGTTAGTTTGGGAACATCCATAAATTCCTAGTTTAGAGCTTCATTGCTTCTTAGGTTAAAACTGGAATGTTTTGCTTTGCTAATCATTCAATATAAAAACTGAGCAGAGTGGGCATCTGTTTTGAGAATAAGAACTAAAATTTTGAGATAATGTAGAAAGACCACCACCCCATATGAGCCTTTTATACATTTCTATAGAGGATCAAAGAGGATGGGGGATGGGACAGAGACAAAAACAGAAATCTAAGACCTAGAGCAAGCAATTTTCTTTTTCTCTTAGGCCAAAGTAGATAGCATTGTGCTCACTTCCACAGTGAAAATGTAAACCAAATTAAACTTTTTATAGGTTACTGCTTGACAGAAGGTAAAGATGCTTCTCCACCAAGCTGACAGAAGGGATGGCAAGGGCTGATGTTGAGCTGATCACAGGATTATCTCTTGAGGAGAATGACTTTGGGGTTCTGCAATTCAGACAAGACCAGTACAGAAATGTTCTGAACTTGCCCCTGCACTGTGTTAGAATTGAGCAGAATTAGGTCACTGGCTCCCAGCTGGGAGTCCAGATGAGATTAGAAGGAAAAAAAAAAAAAAAAAAATTCGGGTGAGACTCAGCTCTTGAAGGAGCAAAAGAGCAGAATCTGTTTATTTTGTGTACATTAAGATTTCTCTCTCATCTGACTTTTAAAATGGTCTGTTTATTTAAAATAAACATTCCCAACAAGTAAAGAGAGAGAGAGAAGAGAATATATGTGTGCGTATGTGTGTTGGTATGTGCGTTGTTACATAAACACAACCTTTAAGACCCCTCTGCCTTGCTGAGAAATGTCTCCTTAGAATAAGTTAACTGCTATTAATAGTTCATATTTTCTCTTTATTCTGAACTTGTTCTTCTTTCCCCACATTTAGAGATGCTTTGATGTGTGTCTATGAAAACATATACCGTTGTCCTTGGGGAAAACGAGTGATGGAAATATCGTTTTCCCTTTAGCACAGGGATAATTAAATTTTAAATTGAAAGAAAAAACGTAGTGACTGAATAAGTAAACTTGACTAGATCCTGTATGCTTGCAACCTTTGTTTGCTGTGCTCAATGAGGAGCAAGGGGAGAGAGGGAGGGCTGTGTGCCAGGCTGCCGGCACCAGCTGTGGTCACAGCAGCCCCTTAGTGCTCAGCTATCCCCAGTTGTGCCCGCCTGCCTGCCTGCCTGCCTGCCCAAAATGATGCAGGGCAAATGGCTATGCCCAGCCAGAAGCCTGGAACATGAGCCACTGGGAGGGGAGATTTGCAGTCACGCCAAGCAGCAGTCCGGCAGCTGGCCCGACAGTGTGCCAGGGTACCTGGTGCCCTAGCCCTGACATGTGTACCTGGTGTTTCCAACCAGCTTGCCATATGATTTGAATCTAGATTCAAGAATGTACATACGGCTTTTGAGAAAAGATAGGCTAACCATCCACATATGCATTTCATCTTTATTTTTGGTCATAGCTGTTTGGCCTCCTGCAATTTAATTTCTTAAAAGGTCTTTTTGGTTTACCCCCTAAGATATCATTTATGGTGGTAGATGCCATATTTGATATAATACAAAGAAGGTAAAATAACATATAAGCATTTTTACCCTTCTATGAGGGAACAATTCCCAGAAAAAGGAGTTCAGAGAGTTTTTATGTCAGTGCCCTAAGAACCCTGTGCTGCCTCCAAGTGCAGGGCACTGCCATGCTTGCTGCTATATTGCCCAGTGACTGTGTATGAGGCCTGGCTTTGTGATGGTTGCCCTGTGAAACAAGGCCACGTCCGCTATTACCCTGGACTTTCCCAAAGTCCCTAGTTCTATGCTTTGCCTTAAGAGGATTGTTAACAAATGCTTGTAGAATTAATAAATGCCAGATGAGGGAATGAAGGTGCTGTGCTGTCAAATAGTTAGCAAAACATTTTTTTCTGTTATAATGCTTGAAGTCTCTTGCAACCTCACCTCCTGCATATACCAGATCTGTCCTGAAAGCATCAGCCGTGCCAACTGTTTTACTATTGGCAATGGCTCGATACTTTCAGGACAGGCCTTGTCCGGTTTTGTAGCAGGCAGATGGGGGTGTGAGAGAGTTGTCAAGATGTGTTTCATGCTTGTGTTAACCACGGGTTCGTGTGTTTGTCCTAGAATGTAAATGAGTAATATCCAGAGGGAAACAGTGTAAAAACTATCAGTTTAGAATGTGCAGACTTAAAAAAAAAATTAATGTATTTTTAGAGAGTGGGAAAGAGAGGGAGAAAGGGAGAGAAACCTCGATGTGAGAGAGAAATCATTGATCCTGTACACACTCAACCAGGAATGAACCCACAACTCAGGCATGTGGCCCAACCCAGAATCAAACCAAACCAAATCAAATCAAATAATCAAATCAGATCAAATATTGAGCTTTGAGGGATAACACCCAACCAACTGAGCCACACCAGTTAGGGAAAATATGCATACTTTTATATCTAGAAATTCCAGATCTAGGAATTTGGGTGCTTAATTTAACTTCGACATACAAATGTATAAATATACTAGCTAAACTACTAGTAGTTTTAGTTAAAAACTAAAACCAAGATGAACTTCCATCATTAAATCACTTAAATAAATTAAGATATGAACAGACAATGAAGCAGTATGAAGATGTTAAAAGAATGAAATATACTGACTTGAAAAGATGTTCAAAACATGAAATAGTAAAAGCAAATTACAAATTGGTAACATGCAGGGTAATCCTATTTTTGTCAAATACAATAATTTTAAATTTTTATTTATTTATTTATTTTAAAGATTTTATTTATTATTTTCAGAGAGAGGGGAAGAGAGAGAGGCAGAAAGGGAGAGAAACATCAATGTATTGTTACCTTTCACCTGCCTCCAGCTATGGACCTGGCTGAAGACCTGGCTTGCAACCTGGTTATGTGCCTTGGCTGGGGAATTGAACCAGTGACCTTTGGGTTCACAGGCCAGCACCTTATCCACTATGTCACCAGCCAGGGCAAAGAACAATAATTTTTAAAACAAAGAACTTAAGTTAATTTTTACCATGTCAAGTAAAGAGGATTAATTTACCCTACAAGAAATATGAACTCAATTGCCCAAGGTCCCTAATTAGGTAATATAAAATGATAATTTAAAAAATTATTTGATCACTTTCAAAGCAGCCAGTCCAACATGACAGCTCAGCTGAGGATAAATACTTACTGGGGCCAAAGCCTTCCGTGGTGGTGCATTCTTGGACTGAGCAGAGCCCATGTTGGTGCTGAGTGATTGTGGTCTTGGGTGAGTGTGCCTCCATTGAAGAAGGTAGCACAGAGAGGTGGAGGTTGCTGTGGGTGTGGGCAGAAAGATTTACTCCACTGCACACACCTCCTGAGAGGGTAGGCTAGAATGCTGGGATAAAATGAAATATGTACAAAGAAGAGAATACGACAGCAACAGGTTGGCTCTCCATAAAGAGATTACTGCTTTTCATTTGTTGATGCTTTTTCAAAGGGTGTGTCAGTATTCAAATGAAATGAATACCAAATTTTCCTCATACTTAGAAAATTAAAGTGTTCAGGTGATTTAAGGATGTACTTAAGATAAAATTGAAATAACTGAGTGTGGAACCATATTATCTACCAAATGCTCCTCCATGGACAACACTGCCTCTGGATAAATAAATACAGCCATAGTTAGTTACCTGGAGAATGACTGGTCATTGGTTTAAATGACTCAAACGTGGCTACAACGTGAGGCTGATGCTTTGGGCCACCTTAAGATATCCCTGGTTTTCCCTTGACAGGGATGGCACCAGGATAGAGAGAAAGAGAATTCATAGCTGAGATACCTTCACTTGTGTTCAGACAAAATTCCAGATTTAATCTTCTTTGGTTCATATTTTCATTACTTTGTCTAAATATCATGTTCTTTTTATTACAAAATTGTTTATTAGGTACTTTTGTTGGCCAGGCATTTTCTTATGCCCTCTAGATTGTATTATTTTACAGTACTTGCCCCCCCAAAATAGAAGCTTCATACCTAAGGCAAACAACACACTAAAGACAATATTCAGTTTGATTCCCAGCCAGGGCAACATAACCAGGCTGCAGGCCAGGTTTCCAGTCGGGTCCATAGCTGGAAGCAGGTGAAAGGCAACCATACATTGATGTTCCTCTCCCTCTCTACCTCTCTCCCTTCCCCTCTCTCTGAAAAATGATAAATAAATTTTTAAAAAATTTAAGACAATATTCCTGTCCATGGTTCTTCAATACTAGTTTCTTAACTAAACTCCTCCCCTTCTTTGCTTCTTTCTCCCTCCCTCCCCCCACCCCCTTTTCTCCTTCCCCCTGCCCACTGAAGGTCTATTCACTGTATTCATGTATCTGGTTGTGTTTTGCTTGTTATTTGTTTTGTTCATTGTTGTCCTGTAATGGGTGAGATCTTATGGTATTTGTCTTTCACTGACAGAGGGAGGGGAGAAGGTTGTGGATGGGTGGGGAAGGGGACAGAGGGGAGTAAAAAGGGGATGGATGTAATAAAACAACAAAATTAAATTTAAAATAAAATAAAATTTACAAATAAATAAATAAATGTCAATACTGGGGGGGGGGAAAGACAACATTCAGAATATTTCGGTAAAAAATCTGGGACAGTCAAGCAAAAATCAGTAGTTTGTATCTTTAGTGGGCCCTTAACTTTCTCATATTTGGATATAGGATGAATTTTTCTCCTTAAGTTATGAGAATGTTTTACCAGAATTAGGATTTAGTTTGATTTCCTTTTAGCTTTCTTTACAATGAGTATAATTATGATTGCCTGTACTTACTAATTAAGTGTAACAATGCCAATATAATTATTTTATGAAGAATTATATCAGCTGTCTTTTGTTTTAATCACCAAGCTACTTTTTATCTCTATTGATGTCTATCTTAAAATATTGAACCATAGGCTTTATGCAATTTCTCTAAAAATGGATGAGAATAAAATATTTTAATATTCAAGTTAGTTCTTTATGACTAAATATTTTCTAAATGTTTTTCTTTAAATAGTTTTTTATTTTCATTACATAAGTACAAAACCATTTTAGGATGTTGCCCTGACTTCCTATTTTACCTGCTGTTAGCTGGAAGCAAAAAGGACATCTTTTTCAAATTATTTAATGATCCCCAGTATACTCAGATTTAAAAATGAATAGCCTTTAAAACATTTGCAAACCACTCAGGGACTTAACAGAAAAATTATATCATTTTAATTTTTTATTTTTATTAAATTAGAATATAAAACATTGTAGATGATCTGAGGAAGATGGTGGAAATCTAAATTTTTAATTCTTTCATTTGTGAAATACTATATGCATCTGTGTATATGCTTTTACATAATTTTTATATAGAATACATTTATACTGATTTTTATTCTTAGCACATTACAAACATTTTGGTATAAAAAGATGGCAAGTGTGTAATTTTGGAAGCAAACTGTTTTTATTCCAATGTTACTTGCCTGGTTAACTCAGATGATTGGAACATGGAACAAAACTGATGAAGGTTATAGTTTCCATTTCTAGGTAGGTCAGTTAGTTTTACTCTCTTTTGAAAAGTTATTTTTATTTTATTTGAAATTATATTTTATTGATTTTCTATTACAGTTCCCCGTTTGTCCCCCTCTATCCATGACCCTCCACTCCCTCAGCCAATTCCCCCTCCATTGCTCTTATTCATGGGTCATGTGTATAAATTCTGCTATTCCATTTCCTATACTGTACTAACTACCTATTTGTACTTCTTAATCCCCTCACCTCTTCACCCATTGCCCATACCCCCTCCCATTACTCCGTTACATGGTCACATGAAGGGGCTTTGTGACTTTGATAATGTGGATATATTGCTGTGAATTCATCCCTTCTGCTGGGACAACCACCAATATCACAAGTTCTAGTGTTATACTAATCTTTAAGTCATTAGAGTGAAAAAAAAAGCCCAAAAGAAAAATTCATGACCCTTAAAATGCAAAAATTTAATGCTATATAGCTTTCATTTCCATAATGTAACACCAGGACCTGCCTTTTCTTTTTATAGTTACAGTTGAGGGGCTCCAGCTGATCAGCTGCCTGGAATGATTGCAAGCCTGGTGGGAAGCATTGGGGGAGTCATAGTCATATTTTCATTTCACTAGGAAATCACTTAGCAAATGACTGCTGTTCCGTAAATTACTGGGCTGCATAACTTCATACTGAGAAACTATTTCCCTTTTCCATAAAAATTGCAGATAAAAGGTTTCCACAATAAATAACCTCTATTTAAAATAAACTAAGTCCTATAGAGAACAAGATATACTGTTTCTCAGATGGGAATAAAAACAAATACATTTTATTACTAATATTAAAAAATGACATATTCTCTATTAAAGTCAGATTTTCACTTATTTTGTTTACTTTGTTACTCTTTGAGATAAATGCATAAAGGCTTCTGAGGGTAAAATTTTGTTTACTTTGTTACTCTTTGAGATAAATGCATAAAGGCTTCTGAGGGTAAAATAACAAGTGGCATACTTTTTAAAAAGAAAGTAGCTAATTTTGGAAATCAGAGTACTTTAAACCTAAGTTTTATATGTTAAAGAGAACTCCACCATCAATAGTCAACCTAATTGAACACAGTATTGGGAGCAATTTTTGTTATGCCAACTCCTGTTTAGATGCCAGTTGGAAGAGACATCTAAACTCAGTAATTTTAATTTTGTGTTGTGGTGATAGGCTCCATCCAATATAATTTAGGGAAACATGCACTTATCCCCACAACTATCCTAAAGAGGATCACACTCCAAATATGGTGATCAATGCTGATGCAGCAAAAAGCATGCAAATGGATGAATTCCTCAGGTCTTTTCCAGGAAGACTTGGATAGTGGAACACAGACCTGGCTTGTTTCATTTTGATGGCAATTAACACAGAAAAGCAGAAGCAGGGAGACAGCTTTTTCTCAGACAATGAGTTTCCATTTCAGAGCTGCTGTTTCACACAAAACAGGGGAGGCTTGGAAAGAAAAGTAAAATAGATACTCCTAAAGACTAATGAATATTAAGTCGATTTCCCCAAACCTAAAGGTTATGACTAATAAAGAAAACATGCTTCAAGGTAGCTAAAATTTTACAAAATATTACAATAGATGCATATTAAAATTAAATCTCATATTTAGAACTAGCTACAATATCACCAGATTTAAATATCTGACAATTGAATCCATAGTTAAATAAAGTTGTGTCAAGTCTACAGAAGATTCAGAAAATGGCATACATGGTTTCATTGTTGCAAATAAATGTTTTGAAGAAAAGGTTAAAAGGACTGTTATGACTCATTTTGAAAATGAGTAGAGTTAAGAAGTGATGTTTATCAGTTTTTCCAGCCTTTTTCAGCCTGCATTCCTCATCTAAACTACAGAATACAGAAAATAATTTGTCTCTTTTTTCAATTCTTACTTGTGTGGGACATAACTAGTACCACTCTAGATACATTGAAGAGAAGTTAGTATATTACATATAAGAATGCTTAGGGCAACTGGGCTCAATTCTCTCTTGTAACAAATGTTGGTATCAACTAGATACGTAGTGGATCATAAATTAATGCTGGCAAGTTATCTGGAGCCTACAAAATACATTTAGAAAGCAGATGGGTAGACCAGATAAAGGGAGGAGTTCCTAAATATAAATTACTTAGCATTATAAGAGTCTATCGAAGAAAATTACCCAGTTTCCTTCTTCCAAGGATTTTGAAGGCAGGACTCAGGTTCTAACTAGAACAGGATGAAGTACATAGCATCTGGAGGCAAGAGATCTTGTCCCACCTGCAAAGTATGTATATGGCTCTTCCAGTCTTAGCTACTCAAATGTTTAGGTGGGGGAAGCCCTGAGGTTAGAAGGGGAAAGGACAAAACATGCTGATATTCCTAAGAAGTTCTCTTCTCTGAGGAACCCATTTAATGAAATAGGCAGAGAAATACCTATTTCCTGGTGTCAGGGAAGAGAAAGAAAGAAACTTCACAGTAACAAAAAGAATGCTGATGCTAAAGAATTTTTGAGTGAAGTAAAACTTCATAGGGCTACTTAAGTTCTTTAGAAATATCTATTGTTACATCTTTAATATTAATTTTTTCTTTAAAAATGCCAGTTGAATCTAGACTATTGCTTTGATGACACAATCACCAATGTAAGCATAAATGATTATTATTCAGAACTACAAAGATATAGAAAACAAACTAAATAAGGCAGACTCAATGGAAATGGTGGTAGTTCACTACTTAAATGCAACCAGGCTTCTATATCTACTTTTCTGATAAATGCACTCTTAGAGAAATTCTGAATACTCTTAAGTTTTTTTATACTATTGTATTCTTTTTTTTTTAAATTACAGTTTACTTTCAATATTATTTTGTACTAGTTTCAGATGTACAGCATAGTAGTTAGACAGTCACATATTTTACAAAGTGTTCCCCTGATAATTCCCATACAAAACTGGCACCATACTTATTACAATATCATTGACCATATTTCCTATGCTGTACTTTACATTCCCGTGACTACTTTTATATAAATTCCAAGTAATTGAAATCCCACTATGTATGTTGCTCATGATGATCTTTTATTCATTAATCTGCATCATCATGAATCTACTGTAGAATTGCTCACAAAGATCACTATTAGTGTGGATTGGACATTTAAGCTACAAATGACTTTCTAACATCACCTTTTTATTATTTTTATTTTTTTAAAGTTTTATTGTATTTTTTCAAGTACCATTTATTCTCCTTATACCCTCCCCCTTGCAATCACCACACTGTTGTCATGTCCATGAGTCCTTTTTCCTTTTTGCTCCATCCCTCCTCCCCCTCACCTCCTTCCCCCTTAGCTGCCACCCTGCTTTCTATCTATGAGTCTGTCTCTATTTTGCTTGTTAGTTCAGTTTGTTCATTAGGTTGCGCATATAAGTGAAATTATACAGTATTTGTCTGTCTATAGCTTATTTAATTTAATGTTCTCTAGGTCCATCCACACTGTAACAAAGGGTAACATTTTCTTCCTTTTTATGGTTGAGTAGTATTCCATTGTGTAAATGCCCCACAGTTGTTTTATCCATTCATCGACACTTGGGCTGCATCCATATCTTGGTGACTGTAAATAATGCTGCAATGAACATGAGGGTGCTTATGTTCTTGCAAATTAGTGTTTTGGATTCCTTCAGATATATTCTCGGAAGGGATCACCAGGTCAAAAGGCAGATTCATTTTCATTTTTTAAGGTAACTCCATACTGCTTTCCACAGTGACTGCACTAATCTCCATTCCCACCAACAGTGCAAAAGGGTTCCTTTTTCTCCACATTATTGACTTGTTGTTTGTTGATTTATTGATGATAGCCATTCTGACAGGTGTGAGATTATATCTCATTGTGGTTTTAACTTGCATTTCTCTCATGATTAGTGATGCTGAGCATCTTTTCATATGTCTACTGGCTGTCTCTATGTTATCTTTGGAGAAGTGTCTATTCAGGTACTTTCCCCATTTTTTTAGAAAGGTCAGAAATAACCCTACACACTCCTAGTCACTTAATATTCAACAGAGAAAGCAAGCACATGCATTGGGCTGAAGATAGTTTATCAATAGGTGGTGTTGGAAATTGGACAAATACTTGCAGAAAAATGAAACTAGACCACTTTCTTGCACCACACAAAAGAATAAATTAAAAATGGGGTCACGACTTGAACACTGGACCTGAAACCATAAAAATCATATAAGAAAACATAGGCTATGAAATCTCAGACATTGCTCATAGCAAAATTTTATCAGCTATGTCTCCACAGGCAATGGAAATAAAAGAAAATAAACAAATGGGACTATATCAAACCAAAAAACCTTTTGCTCAGCAAAATAAAAAGACGACCCACAGAATGGGAGGGCATATTCACCAATACATCTGATAAGGGGTTAATATCCAAAATTTATAAAGAACTTTCAAAACTCAACATCTAATGTTTCTTTGAGGGATATCTGGACAAGACATCAGTCACACTGTGTTTACAATCTGCTTTTTTTGGCAACTTATCACCCATATAAAATGAGAGTCCATATTGATCTTTGCTTATGCAAGCAGTTCACATGAATCCATGAAACTGAAAGTGGGCAATAAAGGGCAAACTTCATCTTCTAAGAAAACAGTGGCTTGAATATTCGAGTATAAATGCTTCTTGTATAGTAAACAAATATACAACTATATCGTTTACTTACAGAAGTTTCAATTGCAATGAAGTCAATGTTGAAACCATTAAAAAAGCTCAAAAATGAATGAGTACATCAATAAAACTCTGCTTTCCTCTGCTTAACTATTGCCCTCTTTTTTCATTTACAGCTATTCAAGAGCAAGAAAATGAGCCTGTGTCCCTATCCTTAAGCCCAGACATCACCTTAAATAAGTCACAGCTAGATGACTGCCCAAGGGACTCTGGTTGCTATATCTCATCAGAAAATTCAGATAATGGCAAAGATCTGGAGACTGAAAATCTGCCTGACATGATACAGAAGATTACTATCACAGAAACAAGTGACTGAACACACATTCTGAACTCTGTATCTATAGCTGAATTCCATTTTAACTTTTCTTTAACTAAAGGATTAAACAAGAAAAGAAGTATTTGCAAATCCAACCTGAAGTTAAAATGTTCTAATATGAATGATTGTACATAAAAGTTCATATGGGAATTAGCATTCCCAATTATTGTAAATATTATGTGTATTTATTAGTTTAAATGCTACATGTTAATAACTTATGGGCATGTATTGGAAAAGGTCTAGTATAAATCTTTGGTGTTTGTGTTATAAGCTTTATTTGGCCTTAATTTTCTTAAGTACAAAATGATAAGTGCTGCAAAAATCCCTTCCTTTCTTCATACATGCCAGTTTTGAATTTGTGTTTATTATCAAATGAATAGCAGTAGAGTCTCCTTCTGTTTAACCAATTGTCCAGGCAGTATTTACACTCATTTTTATACTTACTGAAAAGGTGTGAGTTAATATAGGAGACATTTTTATCCACAGTGGAGTTTTAGTTATTTTGTATTGATTCCTTCACTGTTATGATATAAAAGTATAGACAATTGTCACTAATGATTTAGTAAAATTAATGGTAATAATTGTACAAATGTTTCACCTTTTAAAGTGTAAATAATTTTAATTTTGAAATGCCCTAATTTTAAAAATAAAAAGACCTATGTTCATTTGGTATTTTCTAGACTAGTGTTACTTAAGGTATTTTCATATTAGACATTTAAGCAAAATATCTCCTACTAGACAAGGTTTTATAATCAGTTCTCTCTCTTTCTCTCTATATATAATCTCTAGATTCAATCGCCCGAGCCCCCAGATCCATGTCATCTAACTTCCTGAATACTTCTATGTATTAGGCAGCTTTAAGGTGCCACAACAAAATACCATAACCTGAGTAGTTAAACAACAGAAACTTATTTTCTCACAGCTCTAAAGGCCAGAAGTCCAAAATCAGGTTGCCAACAATTGGGCTCTGGTGAGAACTACATTCTTGGCTTGCAGATAGCCACCTTCTTACTGTGTCCTCACAAGGCAGAGAGATAGTTTTGGTGGATCCACAAGTTGGGTTGGGAGGGGTCTCAATGAATCACCAGGCAAACAGTGATAGCCAGGTTGATGGAGACTCAGATATGGTACCTGCCTATCAGCCCTGTGGGAGGAGAGTTCATCCAAGGAACAATGGCCTCTCTGTATTCTTTTGGCTGGGAGAAAGCTCCCTCCCCAGGCCTTGCCCTGATTCCAGACACTGGTACCTTTCAAGCTGCACTCTCAGTGCTGGACTTTGGAGTGAGTGGATCAGAGTAAGTCCATGTGCAGTTCCTTTCAAAGGACTGCCTGGGACTCCAGAAGACTGCCATCTCACTCAGCCTCAATTCCTGCTGGTTTTTACAGCCAGAAGTTTTGGTGACTTCTCTTCTCAGTACTAGAACCCTAGGCTTGGCAGCCTGTTGTGGGGCTGGGACCCTAGCTCCTCAGGGGCAACTTCCACAGCCAAGATATCCCTTCTGATTTTTATCCACCAAATGTGGGCATGGGACCAGTTTGTTCTGCATTTCTGCCCTTCCTCCCAGTCTCACTGTAGCTTCTCCTTTAAATCCCTAGTTGTGAGACTTCTATTCAGCTAGATTTTAGGTAGTTCTGAATGATGGTTGCTCTACAGTTTAGTTGTAATTTTGATGTACTTATGAGAGGAGGCAAATACTTATTTACCTATGCCATCATCTTGACCAGTTACCCAAAGCAGAAAAGTATTTCTCATTTTGTTTCACATATAGTTCTTCAAAAAGATTCAATAAGTAATCAAGCTCTGTGGATCTTAGATTCTAGAGAGAAATCCTTTCATTGTTATGGCTTTCTGTCCATTCCTATGACTGCTATCTTGCTTGTAGCCTCATGATTTCATGTGCGAATGAGTGCAATAGCTTTCCAATTGACCTCTGTTCTACCAGTGCCCTTCCCTTTAATCTATCCTCCACAGAGCCTCCAGAAAGACCTATCCAATATGCCAATCAAATTGTGTATTTCTCGGCTTGAATTTTTTTGATGACTTCTCATTGTCTTTACTGTATTTAAACTTTCTTTCAGGATACATAAGGTCCCTCCCAACCATTTTTTACCTACATCTATAAATCATATTATTTTTTTCTCACACCTCTCACTTTACACTCTCCAGCACTAACAAGCTACCTGCAGTTCCCTGACTCCATAATTCCCTTTGTGAGTTTTCTTATTTATTCTTCTGGAATAATTCCTGCTATATTCTTCATCCAGAAGCCTCCCTTTGTTTTCCTTCTGAAGACTCATAAAAATCACTTATTCTGTGAAGCCCTTCCAGGATTTCCTTTGCTGTTCTGCTCTTTGTGTTTCCAGAGCAACATGTATCTCTTGATTTTAGCACTTAAACATTATACTTTATCCATTTATATGATAGTTGCCCTTCCAAGAGACTGTGACTGTAACTGTGGCAGCCATTATTTTGTTTAGCCTCCTTAATCCCAGATGCCTGGCATTACACCAGGTACAGAGTGAGGATTTAACAAATGTTTACTGGAGTGCCCTGAATATAACAATGATTCCCATATCACATACATTTGCTGCCCAATATTATGCCAATAAAGGCCCTTTGGATCAGATAATCTGCATTAGAGTTTCCCCATAGGCTGTCCATTGAAACCAGCTAAGACTTTCAACATAGAAAGTTGTAAATATCACTCTGGGATGCAATGACTATTTCGGTCCCAGGCATATCCTCTATTCACAAGTTCAGGTGTGCTGTGATGGTATGCATAGTTAGAGAAATTTTATTTCAGGTAAATGGATAAAATCCTCATAGTACATTTTTAAAAAGTTTTATTTATTATTTTTAGAGAGAGGGGAAGAGAGAGAGGCAGAGAGGGAGAGAGACATCAATGTATGGTTGCCTTTCACATGCCTCCAGTTACAGAGCTGGCTGGAGGCCTGACTTGCAACCCGGTTATGTGTGCCCTGGCTGGGATACATTTTTAAGAAGAGCAAAAACCAGATTATTTAAGTTCTGGTTACCCACCCATTCTATTGCTAATATAAATATATCTTCACCTTAAAGTATTTTATCAGAAGTTGTTTTTAATCAATTGAGTTGCCAAGAGAATTAGATAAATAAAACAACTTTTAAAACTTCAAAAATGAAAGGCAGCTCAAGATTATCAGGTTTTAGAGAACATCCATTTCACTGAGGTTACAGTCATGTGCCTTGCAACTTCCTGAGTGTGGCCGAATTGATGACATTTCATGTTGAGAAACTTCTGTTACAAGCATAAAATTCTGAGAAAAAATAATATGAAGAAATTTGAGATACTCCATCATCCCACAGATACACACATGTACTTCCATCCCTAAACCATGGGCAAAGAAAATTGTATAACTAATTAGCATGCAGACTTTAAGTACTCCTTCATAAAGGGGGAAGTTGTGCTAAAATTATGTAAAGGTTGAGAGCAAAAAAGAATAGTTACTACATATAAGCAAAAGAAGAACAGTTTGTAAATGTGTCCAATTTTGGGGGGCTATGGAAATAAGGTTGAAGTAACCTTCACTTTATGTTACCTCCTATCTTATGTCTAAATTCATCTGATTACACCCAGTTTTGACCTATGCACATAGATTGGAAGTCCTGGTTTGAGGACTGTGGGACTTTGGGCAGGTCACTTACACTCTGAGCTTATTTTTTTCTCTTCTACAAAATGTAAATAATTATAGTACTAATGTTTCATATGACTGTGTTGATTAAATTAGATGATGCGTGCAAAGCACTCAGCATAACACATGTGGTTTGTGCATAAAAACTGGTATCTGAACATAAAGTGGAAGCTGTGCACATGCCGCTACAACATAGGCATGGACTTGTGGTAACTTCCAGTTTTTTAGACACAAATTGTCCAAGGGCTTGGATAACTGTATTGTCCTGCAGCAACAGAAGAGAATTAGCTGATTTAACAGGACTTTGCAGATAAATGACCAATTTTTCATAACAGTATTTCTAAACAGACAATTTAGGAAGAGGTTGTTATATTTAGCTTTAACTCCTCACCTTTGGCATGGGATAGGAATAATCACTTTTGAAGACTGAATAAATAAATAAATAAATAAGTGCCTATACTAATAAATGAATGAATAGATAAAACTTGGGGTCATAACTGCTACTACTACACCTTGGGCCCTCATCTTTATAATGTCTTTATAATACAGAGTCAGAGCTGATAGTGTTATTGCCAATGGAAAAACCCTCAGGGGGATACCCTCAATATGGAGATTTATACATTTATGAAGGTTATGGGTGTTTAAGCAAATGATCTCCCATGGAAAATCAAAGTTCAGAGAGAGGCCACCAGAAAAATGTGAACTTTTCATTACTTCCCCTTTTCTACTTCATCACACAGACTCACACATTTGAATTGCCAACAGTTAGAGTATCAGATGTATATTATAAATTAAGAAGCCATGATTTAAAAATTTAAAAAATGAGATTAGTAAATTCATAGATCACTTTGACCTTGGGTCTCTGGTGGGCCTGAGTTCAGAGCACCATGTCGTCTTAGGAAAGGAGCAGGATTCTGATGCACAAGGCTAATGGGACAGTTTTCCTCTCTAAGCTCTTGGGCATGAGGCCAAGTGAATGGGCAGGAATCATTCCATGTGCAGATAAAATGGGGTGAAAAGCACTTCTGGCACACTTTGTCCATGTAAATTATCCTTGTTTGCAATTCATCAACTCCTTCTCTTCTTTATATCCATATGTGATGTAAATGATCATCTTTCTCTGAAGCTCCATAATGAAGCACAGCTCAAAAATGTGATGGAATCAGCTAAAAGAGAGCAGATGGAAGTTTTTCCCCCCAATATGCATATTCATAAAAAATAGAGAACTCAACAAAAGGAGATACATAAGTACTTGTGCCCCGAGGGGCTTCATGAACTTATGAACAACAGTAAGTTGGTTTTCTACAGCTATTCATTCTTGAAACCTTTACTCATTTATTCCTGCAGAAATCATTAAAAGTGCTCTGGAAAGAATGTCTCTCTATATAACAATAAATTTATTTTCCACTGAATTTTTATTGCATCTTTGAATCCATGATTCAAAAATTAATAATTAAATATTTTACTAGATAATTATAATTAGAAGGCAAACCATGGGAAAAAGTGAAGACTTCAGTATTCCTTTAACAATATGAACTACAAACATGTAAAAACACACTGTATACTGAAAAAGCCTACATAAGGAGAATAATGAACTCTCTGGATGGCACTTAGCTATGTATTTTTTTAAATATCTGATCACTCAGAGGCTAAGGTGGTTCATGCAAATGAACTGTGTAAAGAACATTGCTACTAAAATTTTTGTTAAGGTAATGAATACAGCATCAAGAGATATTGTAAGAGAAACTAACCATAAATGAAAATATAAGAAATTGTTAAACAGAAAAGTAAAATTCAAAAGTGGCTATAAATTTTGGTTTCTGACTCCCTACATCTCCCCCGAGATTTACTCTCTACATGTGAAACCCTGGTACCTCCTCCAAGAGGCAGACCTTTATGGACTATATCCTTGATCCGAATCCTCAGGTTCCCCTTGGACTCAAGAATGGGAAGCTCTATTGAGAAGCTGGAGGGAAAGTAGGGAAGGAAGTCAGGGGATTTGTTCATCCCATGGGATCACTTTGTGCAGGATGTCTATCAAAATCAAAAGTTACTAGTTGTCTATAGGTGACTTTTGTACACAATCCTCTTTCCTACAGATTCTGATCATTGTTTCACCTCTTCAGGCCTAGTATATTGAATAACACTTCTGTGTGTTAGCTCTCACTACCTGTGCAGTTTTTAATGGTTTTCCTACTCTCCACCTAGCCCACATCTTTGTTAATTAGTTCCTTTATAAATAAGGCTTCCTTGGATTCTCCTAATTTGACTGTGCCATCTGTTTCCTGTTGGAAACTAGATAGGGAACTGATCCACCATCACTTATGATATCCAGTTACTTGGGTCATGCTTTGGGTCCAATGACCCAAGTATGGAGTTCTATGACTCCAGTATAACTACATTTGCATGGCCTCAAGTCACTTCTATCTGTTTCACTACCAGCTTTCGTCCCTACTGATGATCAAATAGCTTCAAGGTAAAGCCAGATGGAAATGGCAAAAAATATTTCAAGCAATGAAAAACAAAGGCCTGTAACCAAGAATACTCTACCCAGCAAGGCTGTCATTCAAAATGGAAGTTGAAATAAGGAGCTTCCCCATTGCAAGAGATGCTAAAGGGTCTGCTTTAACAAGATGAAGAAACAGAGAGACAGACAGAAACACAGGTACAAAGGCACAGCCGTGGTATTTAAATATGAGTTATAGAACTTGCGTTCCAAAGTAAATGAAAATTACAGCCAACAGTGCTTCAAAACATAAATGAATATAAATAAGAAAAGAGATTCAAACATTTATCCTGTGTTTCCTATATCAACTATAGAAACTGAATAACCAAAGAGTGGAAGAAAGAAAGTATCTTTCCATTAAAAAAAAAAAAAAAAAAGTCTTTCAACAAACACGTGAAGAAAGACTGACAGGATTGCTATATTAACACTTTGCAAAATCTAAGGAAGTAAAGGATCCAGGAATTGAACACTCAAGGCTTCTAATTTTGTCAAAAGAAGCAATTGCCCATTAACTACATGATCCCCTGTGGTTCTTCATGAGGAACACAACACTGGCTATGAAATAAAGTTGTCTTTTAAATTAAAAAAAAAAAAAAAGATTTCCTGGAACTGAGGTGACTGGCAGCATATAAATGGCAGTTTTCATGGTGCAATTCAGGCCACCCTAACTACAAGAAATGCAATTAGGTTGCCTTTACTAACAACCAAGCCCACAGACTGCTTTGGTATAAAATATAGGGTCGCCCTGGCTGGTAGCACAGTGGATAAGGTGCCGGCCTGCAAACCCAAAGGTTGCAGGTTCGATTCCCCAGCCAGGGCACATAACCAGGTTGCAAACCAGTCAGGTCTGTGGCTGGAAGCAGGTGAAAAGCAACCATACATTGATGTCTCTCTCCCTCTCTGCCTCTCTCCCTTCCCCTCTTTCTAAAAATAATGAAATAAAATCTTTTAAAAAATAAAATAAAATAAAATATAGGGTCATTTGTATTTGGACAATACAATATCTACCAACAATAATATCCATCCACCAACTATGTAATAAAATAAAATGAAATAGATGGATATTCTAGCTGCTTTCTACTTAACAGAAGTATCTGACATTAATACCATTCTGGTAATTTTTACAAATGTGATAAAACATAGATATTGTGATTTGAATAGCAACTTTCTTATTTTTAAATTTTTTAATTCTACATTATATTTCATCTGCAATACTAGTCACTAACATGGGTTTCTCAAACAGAAAGCCTTAGGCCTCTTCCTCTTAAAAAAAGCTTATTATAAAATATGAATGCCAAGATCATTTGCATGATTAATGAAAATATGTTTTAGAATATTAAACATTTAAGATGTTAGCATTTAGTAGGCTTTCTGACAGAAGTTAAAGGACTATTAGAATGACTGATGAATTGCTACAGTACATTAGTCCTCAGAACAGGGAATGTGCTAGAGAACATTTATGTAACTTCTTGCTTTTTTTCTTCTTTTTTTTTTTTTTTTTTCATTTCCAACTAAGCTGTCTTTTTGTGACTTTGGTTCAGTTGTAAATTAGCAAGAGTAGGACTTTGCAAAGTCTTGAGGAACTTGGAAATTACATACAAAGCTACTGACAGGGAAAAAGAAAGCAATTGAATTAGCCAGGGCTTTGCACACAATAACCGACACATAGTAGGAGATGAATAAAAATGCACTGAAGGAGTAAAGCTATGGTTCAGATGGTCTCACCTCAACACAGTGAACAAAATAAAATAGAAAATTCCTTCCTAGTCAGTTACAAGGTCACTGACAGCTTACCAGGTCATAACTAGGAAATATAGACACTTATTCTTTCCAATTTTAGGAACTGTGTTTTAAGATGAAGCTCCACCTACTGAGTCCTCTCTAAAGGTTTTTGTCTTTGATTGCTGCAGAACTTATCAGGTCTTATTTGGTCATTTATTTTCTCCTGTTGTTATACTTACGGATGAAATATACCAGAAAGGACTGTCAGGGAGGTGTTTATATCCCCACTGGGTAAAAAGTAAAATACCGTTGAAAAGGTAGAACCACAAGAAATGCCAAAATAAATTAAGGTAGGAGCAATAAGCTACTTAATGGCCATGCTTTGGGGGAGACAATTAACATTACTTTAATTTATGTCAGGTATTATGAGGCTTCATCCAAGCTCCTTCTCTGAGCCCTGCTTATCCAAGTCTGCTTCTTTAGGCAGGATTTCCTTCAGAGTGTTATTCAGTTTATAGTTCGCCAAACACACTTATACAGCACTCTAATTCCTGTGTCAGTAAACATCAAGGAAAGCATGCTATTATACATCATCTAATCCTACTATTTTGTCATTAATGCAAAAGAAGGGAAAGTAAATGTAATAAGCTGAATAATCACCCCAAAGATAGAGGATCCTAATCTGTTGAGCCTGGCAAATGTTACCTATTTGGGAAAAGGGCCTTTTCAAATGTGATAAATTAAAATTTTTGTGATAGGAAGATGATCAGGGATCATCTGGGTAGGGCCCTAAATGCAGTCACAAGTGTCCTTATAAGAGAGAGGTAGGTGAAAAAATAAGAGAACTGGAGAAGAAAAGGCAACATAAAGACAGAGCAGAAAGAGACTTGAAGATGCTGGCTGGCTTTGATGATTGGGGTGATATGTCTATAGACCAAGGAATGCTGGCAGCTAATAGAAGCAGGAGGAGGGAAGGAATGGATCCTCCTCTAGAGACTCTAGAGGAAGTGTGGCCCATGCTTTTGATTTTGGCTCAGTGATATTAGTTCTGGATTTCTGGCCTCCAAGGGCTCGGCAAGAATAATTTTCTGTGATTTTAAGTCCCCAAGTTTGTGATAAATTGTTATAACAGCCACAGGAAACTAGTATAGTAATATACTAGTAATACTAGTATAGTATTTCCAAGCTTAAACAAGAATGATGACCTTTATTCATAGCAATTACTTAAACAAAAATGGGTAAATGTGGACAGAAACTGCTATTGAACTTGACTATCTATAGGGAGGACTTTAGATATATATACAACCCCAAGATGTTCAGGGTCCAAAAATCAATTTAAACAGTGTAAAGTAATTTTATAAAATCAAAAAGAAAAATTATATTATTAGCAAAAAGTTTAATACAAAAGTATATCAACATATTTATTCTTTGAAACCTATGTATGTTGTTCTTCGTTACTAGTACATGTGTTATGTGCCTATACTCAAAAAACTCAATGTTTTTAACAAGGCAAAACTGACTTCTAGTCAAGATGGCAGCAAAGATAAATGCAGTACTCATCTCCTCCCACAATCACATCATAATTACAACTAAACTACAAAACAATCATAATTCAGAAATGCCTGAAACTTGTATGAATGGAAGTCCTACAAGTAGGGAATTAAAGAAGAAACCACATTAAGACTGGTAGGAGGGATGAAGATTCTAAATTGGCTGGTTCCATACCCACACATAGCATACAAAAATTGGGAGAGCTAGCTTGGTTGCAGAGATCCACCCTAAGGAGCAAAGGATCCCAGCCCCACACCAGACCCCCCAACCTAAAGTTCTAGCGCCAAGAAGGGAATTCCCTATAACTTCTAACTATAAAAACCAGTGGGGATTGAGGCTGAGGGAGACAGTGGACTTTTGGAGCCTGAGACATTACTTTTAAAGAGTCCATGCACAGATTACTCAGACTCATTGCTCTGAACTCCAGTGCCTGGGTAGTAGCTTAAAGGGCATCAGAGACATATGAGGAGGAACTAAATTGTCCAGCACTAGAGTGAGATTGAGGGGTGAGCTTTCTCCCAGACAAAAATGCTGGCAGAAGCCATTGTTATGAGCCTCATCCCTTTGCTACGTCAGATATGGCAGGCAGGCTCAATTTCTAAGACTGCACCAACTTGGCTAATGTTATTCACCTTTTCTGGTGATTCCCTGAGGCCCTGCTCCACCCAGCCTGTAGGTCCACCCAAGCCAGTGTCTTTTCCATACAAATGATCTGTCCTGGCTCATGCATCAGGTTTTCCTAAAATCTCTCAAACTGCATGTGGCCTCAGCATGCTTGGTACTTCTCACTAAGTGGACACAGGTCTAGCACTAACAGCAGTTAGCCTTGATCTTCAGCTTGGTTTCACCTGGCACCTCCAACCCTAGCACAAGTAGCAGCCATTTGCAGATTGTTTTGTACCTCCAGCCAGTTGGCCCTAGGCAGAACAGAGGTGGCAGCTGACATTGGCCTGTACCTCCCGGAGGCTCCAGAGCCAATGCACTTAGTGGATACCTTCAGACTATATTAAAGCACCACCCAAATATTTCAATAAGCAACACATTCCAGGGGCAGATTCAGTGGGTACCACAGCTCTGCTGAAGTAAAACCTGCTCTAAGGGGTGTGTCTGTGCACAGCTGATTCTTCACTGTGGTTGGAGATTGATGATTGGTGATTGCAGCCAGTCCTTGCGCTGAATCAGCCTAGAGGTAAATACTCCATTGACATACCAAAAGCAATCAAGTTCCAACAAGAGAAGAATGTACACAGCCCATACAGGGCAAAAAGAGACAAATTGGAGTGCCTAGATTGAGTGATTGGAGAGGCTATGCCACTGGACCTACAGAAAACCTGCTACATCATGCCACTGTACCAAACCAATGAGAAGTTGCAGCTGTACCCTAATACATAGAAACAAACATACCTAATGTAGGGTTGGCAAAAAGTCCATGTATTTTTTTTCCATGAAAGACATTTTTTTTAAAGATTTTATTATTTTTAGAGAGGGGGGAAGAGAGAGAGTCAGAGAGGGAGAGAGACATCAATGTATGGTTGCCTTTCACCTGCCTCCAGCCATGGACCTGGCTGGAGACCTGGCTGGGGACCTGGTTATGTGCCCTGGCTGGGAATCGAACCAGCAAACTTTGAGTTCACAGGCCGGTGCCTTATCCACTGTGCCACTAGGCACGCCCATAAAAGACATTTTTTAAATGTTTGCCAACAACTTTATTGATTTGGATATTTTGAATATGTCAGCTATCACCCACATGATATTACATTGATTGTTCTCAAATAATGTCTCAATTTGATTGCTATCAACTTCAACTGGCCTACCTGACTGTGGAGTATTGTCCAGTGAGAAATCTCCAGCACAAAACTTCACAAAGCACTTTTTAAAAAATTTTCTTTAAGATTTTATTAATTATTTTCAAAGAGAGGGGAAGGGAGAGAGACATCAATGGTATGGTTGCCCTTCACCTGCCTCTAGCCACGGACCTGGCTGGAGACCTGACCCACAACTCAGCTACGTGCCCTGGCCAAGGAATCGAACCAGCGACCTTTCGGTTTGCAGGCCAGTGCCTTATCCACTGTGCCACCAGCCAGGGCACAAAGCACTTTTAAGACGTTCAAGCAGTCACAGCTCCTTCTCCATACAATGCACAAATATTTTGTTTATTTCAGTTTCATTTTTACCTTTCTTAAAATAATAAAGCATAGCATGCTAAAAATGTGGCTTATTTTCTTCCATTTTCAATATTAAAATAGCTACACAAAAATTCACCAATATTGAAGTTTATTTTTAATGGATGCTGATAAACAGCTGTCACAATAAAATGTAACAAAATTGTTTCAAGTACTACTAAACCATCTCACAGGAAAGACTAAATGCCTTTTGTGGCCCAACACATTACATAGAAGTGGCCAAAATGAGGAAACAAAAAAAAAGTCCCAAATGAAAGAACAGAAAAAGTCTCCCTAAAAAGAACTAAACAAAATGGAGACAAGCAATCTACTAGATGCAGAGTTCAAAACATTTGTTATAAGGATGCTCAATGAACTTAGAATTTCAACAGCATAAAAAAGGGCAAGTCAGAAATAAAGGATACACTAACAAAATGAAGAATAATTTATAGGAAATGAACAATAAAGTAAATGAAGCTGAGAATCACACCAGTGATTTAGAATATAAGGAAGCAACACACACAACTAGACAGCAAAAAGAAAAAAAAAAGAATCCAAAAAAATGAAGATAGTGTAAAGATCCCTGGGATAACTTCTAGCACACCAACATTCAAATCATGAGGCTGTTGGAAGAAAAGCTAGAGCAAGTAATTGAAAACCTATTTGAAAAAAATGATGACAGAAGCCTTCCCTAACCTGATGAAGGAAATAGACATACAAGTCTAGAAAGCACTAAGAGATTCAAACAAAATAAACTTAAAGAGGTCCATGTAAGACATATCACAATTAAAATGCAAAAGATAAAAGATAAAGAATATTAAAAGCAGCAAAAGAAAAGTGATTAGTTACCGACAAGGGAGCTCCCATAAGACTGTCAGCTGATTTTTCAACAGAAATTTTGCATGTCAGAGCAACTGGAAAGATATATTCAAAGTGATGAAAAGCAGGGACCTACAACCAATATTACTCTACCCAGCATCATTGTCATTTAAAATTGAAGGGCAGATGAAGAATCTTGCAGACAAAAAAAAAAAAGAAGTTTATCATCAACAAACCAGTATTATATGAAATGTTAAATAAAAGGTCTTCTTTAAAAAGAAGAAAAATCGATTTCCCCAGCCAGGGCACATAAGCAGATTGCAAACCAGGTCTCCAGTCAGGTCTGTGGCTGGAGGCAGGTGAAAAGCAACCATACATGGATGTCTCTCTCCCTCTCTGCCTCTCTCCCCTCCCCTCTTTCTAAAAAAAAAAAAAAAAGAAAGAAAGAAGAAGAAGAAGAAGAAGAAAATAAATAATAAAATGGCAATAAATGCATATCTATCAACAATTGAATCTAAAAATAATAAATGCCTCCAGCCATGGACCTGGCTGGAGACCTGGCTTGCAACCTGGCTGGGGAATCAAACCAGCGACCTTTGGGTTCACAGACTGGTGCTTTATCCACTGTGCCAACAGCCAGGACTAGAAATATATTTTAACATATTAAATTAGAAAAGTTCCTTATTCCTTATTCTTGCTGCCAAATATTTAGGACATTCATACCCAAAATCATATTCAAGGTTATAGTAGACAAGATACAACATCTTCAAATACTGGATAACAGCAAATTATAGTAATTTTATACAGGTTTCAAAAACAACTGCTTGTATAATAACAAATTGCTTAACTAAAACTTACTCAGCTGAGCCCTGGCTGGTGGCACAGTGGGTATGCCAGTCTGTGAACCTAAAAGTTGCTGGTTCAATTCCCAGCCAGGGCACAGAACCAGGTTGCAAGCCAGATGTCCAGCCAGGTCCATAGCTGGAGGCAGGTGAAAGGCAACCACACAATGATGTCTCTCTCCCTCTCTGCTTCTCTCCCTTCCCCTTTCTCTAAAAATAATAAATAAAATATTTTTTTTAATCAAAACTTATTCAACTAAAATAATGCACCCATTTATGTGAAACAAATGTCTGTGTTATTAACATCAACCAATATTCACATGAATAGCTTACAATAATCAATGGAATGATGCTCAATAAACATCAGTTCAAATAAATTGCTCCCAGAAATCTTTGTCCTAAAGAATATACTCCTGTGTAGACAGATTTTAACATGTTCATGTGCACGCAAGCACACAAACACACACATATAGAGCTCTCCTATTTGCTATTGCAAACTGTCTTCTTTAAAAGGTTAATTAAAATTTACTGCATCTTCAAAGTGGAGGCATAGATAAATGTGGTTTACATCCTAGCACAACTGCATCAAAATTACAACTAAGCTATAGAACAACCATCATTCGGATCCATCATAAATTGAACTGAATAGAAGCCCTACAACTACAGAATTAAAGAAGAAACTACAACATGACTTACAGGAGGAGCAGAGACATGGCATAGGCTAGTTTCACACTCAAGTGTAGCAGGTACAAATCAAGAGGGATATCTCAGGAGCCAAAGGTCCTAGCTCCACACCAGCCCCTCCAGTTCAGGATTCCAGTGCCAGGATGAGAAGTCGCCGTAACTGTAAAAAACAGTGGGATTGAGGTTATAGACAACAGAAACTGCTGGACTCCCTGGAAGGTCCTCTAAAGGGCCCAAGCAGATTTAATCAGACTCACTACCTCCAAGTTGTAGCAAAGTGGCATCAGAGATGTTCAAGGGGGAACTAAATTTTCTGATACCTGGGCAAAAACTAGGGGGCAGCTTTGTCCTAGACATAAATGCTAGCTGAGACCACAGCTTCTTTTCTGAGCCATCCTCCCACAGAGCCACAGAGGCAGCAGGCAGATCCCATATCTGAGATTTCATCACTTGATTCACACTGTTTGCCCCACCCTGGTGACCCCCCTGAGGCCCTCCTTGCTCAACCCAATTTTCAGATGCTAGCTGTTTCCAGTGATTTTTCCACAGGAATGATTTGACTTGGGCCATGCTTTAAATTTTCCTAACTTGCGTCAAATAAACAGCAGCTGGTTTCAGTGAGCCCCTTACCTCTCGTTAGGTTGCCCCGCGCTTGGCACTCGTTGCAGCCAGCCTTGGTTTCACAGCTTGGCCTCACCTGGGTACCTCCAAACCCAGCCCAAGTAGCAGCCATCTGCAAATGGCTTTTTAGCTTAGGCTGAGTGACCCTGAACAGAACACAAGTGGTGGCTGACCTTGGATGTGCCAACAGCAATCAGGGCTCAACTATAACAGGAGGATGTACATAGCCTAAGCAATGGGCACACCTTGTGTAACCAGGTAGGGTAGTAGGAGACACTGTGCTATTGGACCCTACAGGACACTTAATACATTAGGCCACTCTACCAAGACTGGGAGACAGCACATCTATCTTTCTCATACATAGAAAGGACACTCTCAGAAAGTTTATATAAATGAAGATCCCTAGAGTCCTTTTTAAGAGTCAGAACGAGGAAAGAATTTCTCTCGTTAAACACCCTTGGTGTGAATATGATTAAAACTTAACATTTCTCATGAAAATATAACGTTCATCCTAAAAATTAGAGTAGCCAAGGAACACAAACAAGGTCTGTACAAACTGTTAATTATATTGACATTGGCTTGATACTTTCAGAGCAGACTTCATATGCATGACCCATGGGCATAGGTAACTGTGCAGGAATCGTCTGAGGGAGAAGGGTGAGGTGTTGGATGGAGGGAGACAAAGGAAAAAATTGGGACAACTGTAACAGCATAATCGATAAAAATATAATTTAAAAAGAATTTACTGCAATTTAAAGAATGTATCTTCTCTTCACCACTGAGCCCAGTTTCAGTCTCTGATAGGCCTGAGTTTCAGGTAGGTCCAGCAACATAATTGGAGATGGCCAGCAATGCAAGATAAAAATGCAGAGCCTTCTGTTCAAAATTATTAAGAAATTAAAACACCAATAGCAGAGCATTAAACCAAATGTGGAGCCTTTGTAAAAGCAGAGTCCTGTGAAACAACATAGATACTTGCCAATAAAGCTCACCCTGGTTTCAGATATTCCTTCCCAATAGTCCACATTTGGATTTTCCCAAGGACCATGCTGTAGATTATTAAAATAAAACTAACCTGCCCAAAAGTTGCATTATGTTAACATATTCTTCATGGGCCTATATTAACAAAGGTATTGTTAGACATTCATTAAAATTCTTTTAGGATCAGCGTTTCTCTCACCAACTTGATTGTGTTTGCTCTGTTCTATCCAGCCTTACATAACCTATGAGGCAGAGATAATGCTGTGAATTCACCAAATTGCATCTGTTAACCACCTGGGTATATTATCAGTCCTCTCACATTCTGTTGAGTCCGTGTGACCAGTTCTATCCAAAGTCAGGGCCTGGACAATAAGATCTCCTTTGAGGTTCAAGTCCTCCCCTCCCTAGGTTTTTCTTACTCTTTCCTGTGCTTCCCCACCTTTTCACCTATATAGGTGGAAGCAATGAACTCTGTATTGTGGAGCCCAGGACAAGTAAAGCCCGAATTTCCAAGTCATTCTTGGAGGAGAGTCATTCAGGAATCTGCTTGAGCATATTCAAGTGCCACATCAAATTAAACTTCATGGCTTTACATCAGTTATATTATCCCAATACATTATGTTTGAGAGTACGTTAGTCTGAGGAAGGGAACACAAGGCCCAAAGTGGTATCAAGATTATTGAGTGATTACGACGTAGCTTTTGAAAGACATTATAGAAGTCATCTTATAATGGGCTATAAACCTAGGTCATTTTTCTCATGGGGTTGCTCACATTCTCATAATACATGCATTTACAATTTTTAGAGCACTCTTTCCTGTGTATTTTTAGAGAATTCTGGAACATTATAAAGACTTCAAAGTCCATAGCAATGAGTTAACAGAGAAAGAATGACCGACAGCAATTGGCAACTGTCTGCTTGTAAGATATAAGGGCCTCAAATTTCAAATTATCCAAATAAGTATTTGATATAAACTTGGAATTCAGGCTGAGTCTGAGAACCTGGGGACACTGTTCCTAGGAAACTCAGAGCCTGGTTTTATTGGGAAGGACAAGGGAAGATGGCCAGAGTGCTTAGAATAATAGCATGTGTTCTTTTCCCTTTGGCTGCGGAGTGTCAGCATTTATGGGAAAAAGTCGATCAATTACTTACTGGATCTCCTTAATCAAACATAATTGTCACCATGTGACTGGCAGTTATTGGAAGCTCCTGCATGAACAGTGCCAGAACCAGTATGCAAAAAACTACTTATATTTTAGATACTAAAAGAAAAAATAACTTTCTCAGCACAGGAAATCTACAAGATGCAATTTAATAGCATGGATTTTTGGAATGAGAGAGGTCTGGGATCAGACTTAGTTTCAACACTTAATTTGCTTCTAGTTCTTGAGTATTTAAACTCTAGTTTATTCCAATGTAAAAGAGATGTTAATGCCTACATTGTAGAGTTGTAGCTTAAAGAAGCTGAAATAAGTTAGGCACCTAGCATGATTTCTGTGACCTCTGTCAGGTTCATTATTTGTATTAGTGATAATAATAATATTAATAATAACTACTTACAAATTTAATAATAAAGGAGCACTCCCATTGGGTACTTTCAAATCCATACCATAAAGAATCCCACTAAATACCCTTCCTGCCCTCTCAAAAACTTAGAAATTATTTCTCCCAGACTTTCTAAAGACAAAGTGTCAAGCATTTATAATTATCCATTTCCCCACATAGCCAGGCATATATTCATATTCCAAATAAAACATCAATTGTCCAAACACTCATAAATTGTAGGAAATAATAATTTATTAAATATTTATGCATCATTGAACTAGCATATTCACACCAAGGGAGTTTAATGAGAGAAATTATTTTCTTGTCCTGAATCTTAAAAAGGACTGCAGGGATCCTCATTTATATAGACTTTCCTGGAGTGTCCGTCCCTTTTATAATACCTTTATAAATGTTTTATTTACTAGGCTTTAAGAGGTCTAAGATAGTTTTCTCCTAAAAGACAGCCCACAGTTTGTTTCAAAACTGGGCAAAAGATATACATTTAAGGAGTATTTATAAGTGCACTTATGAGATATGAATCAGATATCACATAAATTTCTATTAATAAAAATCTATCATCTTTCAATAATTAGAAAGTTGCCTCTCACATTTTAAAAAAGATTTTATTTATTTTCAGAGAGAAGGGAAGGGAGAGAGGCAGAGGGGGAGAGAGTGACATCACTGCATGGTTGCCTTTCACCTGCCTCCAGCTATGGACCTGGCTGGAGACCTGGCTTGCAACCTGGTTATGTGCTCTGGCTGGAAATTGAACCAACGGTCTTTGGGTTTACAGGCTGGCACCTTATCCACTGTGCCACCAGCCAGGGCCTGCCTCTCACATTTTAATGTGTACTGCAATGTTGATAAAGAAAAAAAATTAGTTATATAGCAAAGTTGTTTGAGATGAATCAAAGGCATTTTAAATCTTGAAATATTCTTCACCTACATAAGAGCTTAAACTAAACTTTATGGCAGGATCTAAAAGATGTAAATATATTTTTGATGTAAGTAAAACAGTAACAAAAATTTTGAGTAATTTACCATTAAAAATAGCTACTTTTGAATTAAATTTGCTTCATGAATTAGACTTACATTTGCTCAATTTATTGCGAGCTTGCAATGAGCAATATATCTATTGACTTACAGAATGCTGACAAATATTAATTGAGTACTTTCTAGAGAAGTAAAACTCTATTAGACACTTGGAATACAGAAACATAAGACACATGGTCCTTTCACTCAACAAGTTTCAATATAGCTGGGGAAGCAAGACAAATGCCAAAGGCTGTAATAGCAATACACTTGTGTAACAAAAGATGTACCATATTGCTAAACCAGCAGAACAAAGGAATAGCTGCAGAATTTAGAGAAAAAAAAGACATCTCTAACTATTGTGATAAACAGATATTCTGGTCTTGATGTATAGTTTTAAGAGGTTGCAGGACTGGGGGAGGAACCAGACAAATACCTAGTTTATAATCATCTACTAGGTAAGGTATTTGTGAAATAGCAACTACTTAGCTGTATACAGTATGATTTATGAGAGGTATTATCAACTAAAAATCACATAAACACTAATTACACCAGAGTAGATTTCAGTTTCCCGTGGTGTACCAAATTATTCATTTCTACTTTTCTTTTTCATTGATTTTTATGGAAAATTATTTACATTTCAGTGATTAAAAAGCAAATATTTATCCTATATATTTTTTTCATAAGCTTTATGTACCAAAAGTATGTCAAAAAACATGTTAAGGGATTAGTTAAAAAATTAGTGTGGTACTAACTGACAAAGGGTAGGTGCTAGAAATATATAGAGCCTCCAAATATACTCCCATACCTTCAGGGACTTGTCATCTAGCTGGAAATTCAAGATTCCCATAAAATACAATAAGACAAAGTGGGCTTATGTTAAAGGCTGATTAAGTCTACTGGGCATAGGTGTTCCGGTGGTTATAATAGACCCTAAACCAAAAGATGCCATTCCCATCCCAACCATAAATCTATGAATATAGGGTTGATGCTGACGTAGCCTTCTTTAATTTCAGATTCCCCCAAATTTCCATTATTTCCAACAATATAAGACTGGTAAGGGTAAAATCCTGGGAGAAAAGAGTTCCGAAATATTAGTCACTTAAGTGTCATAAACAACTGTTTTAATTAAATTATATACTAAATGCTTAGATGCTGCTGTTTAATTCATCCAAAAGAAAGACTCCTATCTTCATGGAATCCGAGGTGTCAGAGATGGAGGGGATCTAGGAAGGGCCCTTTCCAATGACACCGTATTGTAGAAGAGGTCTGGGGCCTTGAAGATAAGACATTTATCCATGTTCATACCTGTTTACAAATAAAAAGAGTTCAGATTTGCACTGAGCCCTTATGGAACAAAGCTCAGGCTTCTTTGTTTCATACCAGGCTGCTAAGTTTACCATAGTGGAATACAGCATTGGGCAAAGTTGGGTACTTAACATAATATTATTAACTGAAGTTATGACTCAGCAAGGAAAAGCAACTTCTCTTACCCTTACAAAATCCTCTAAAATGTGTTTCCTCAATAAGATATGGCCCCTAAGTTGGAAAAAAAAGGAGAATTAGTATCCTAGATATCACTGATCTTAAGTAAAGCAAAATAAAAAAATATCAGCAATATAATGATTGCATTTTAGAATCTTTGTGAGAGTGTTTTCCCAGGATAAGAGAACTTATAAAACAAAAGAGACTTTACAAATTGTTCGCACTACGTCATGGAAACACGAGGTCTATACCAGCCACCTTAGAGGAAAATCATACCTCTATAAGGTGTCTTGAATACCCTCAAGCCTTGTGAAACAACATTTTGACGAGCGAAGTGAAAATGAATCATAATTACTGATAGAGTTATGCTCAAACCCAGAACAGTTGGTTGAAAAGAGGTGAAACTTCAAAAAGAAAGATTCATTCTATGCGCTACATTTTGATTAGGCTCCTGCATTCCCACACGTGAGATACTTTCCCCAAGATTCATTACTGCCTGATGGTAATTACAAAAATATGATAATCATGGTCCTTAAATCAAAGTGCAGGGTCGACTTGCTGTCAGGGCCAGAACCTGCTCTTTGCCGGCTGACGGAGGACATGCTTGCCTTTTAACTAGAGGAGAAGGCCCGATGGCGCCCCAGCAACCTAGCTCCACCTTAAATCTCCCTGAGCTACGCCATCTTAGAGTAATTTGGTTAATTGAAAATGT